>CM056591.1:56287500-56667500 GCA_029721435.1 Gymnothorax reevesii | reverse complement strand
CACGCGCGCGCACATGCACGCACACACGTGCGGACACACGCACGCACTCACACACAAACACACACACACACACACACATGCACGCACGGACACGCGCGCACACACACACGCACACACACAGAGCTGACCCCTCCTCCTGTCCCCACAGCGGAGTTGACTTCCAGGGAACCACCATCGGCATGGCGCCTATCATGAGCATGTGCTCAGTGGAGCAATCAGGTGGCATCGTCATGGTGAGAACCGCAATAACGTGGAAATTCAACTTGCATGTCACATGGTGTTTTATTCCATAGTTCACTCAGAGGGGAAAAACCAGGATAAATCTGACAGAACTACCTCACTGAAAATTCCACTGGAGACCAGACTGAGATGGTAAATTTGAAAAGTTCTGTAGAACCTTTGGCTGATTTCAGACATGCTCTGTAAAAACACTCCTACCAGTGTCCCTGACCCAGGCTCTGGCTTTAGAAAGACATGCTCTATAGGAACACTCCTACCAGTGTCCCTGACCAAGGCTCTGGCTTTAGAAAGACATGCTCTATAGTAGGGGAGTCAAACTGGTCCATAAAATGGCTGAAAGGCCGCTGGTTTTCATTCCAACCGAGCAGATGCTCACCTGATACAACTACAACTCCAATTCCAAAAAAGGTGTGTAAAATGTGAATCAAAACTGAATGCAATGATTTTCAAATGTCATAAACTGACATTTTATTCAGAATAGAACATATGTTGAAAGTGAGACATTTTGCCACTTTATGAAAAATATTATCTCATTTTGAATTTTATGGCAGTAACACATCTGAAAAAGTTTGGACAGGGCCATGGTTGCCATTGTTTAGTATCCCCTCGTCTTTTATCAACAGTCTGTAAATGTCCAGGAAGTGAGAAGACCAACCTCTGAAGTTTTGGGAGAGGAATGTTGTCCCACTCTTGTCAGATGTAGGATTCTAGCTGCTCAACAGTCCTGGGTCTTCTTTGCCAGATTTTTCATTTTATGATGCGCCAAATGTTTTCTATTAGTGAAAGGTCTGGACTGCAGTTAGGCCAGATCAGCTCTCAGACTCTTCTACTGTGAAGCTGTGCTGCTGTTATGGAGGCAATATGTGGTTTAGCATTGTCTTGCTGCAATATGCAAGGCCTTCTCTGAAAGAGACATCGTCTGGATGGGAGCGCATGTTGTTGTAAAACCTCTATGTACTTTTCAGCAGTGATGGTGCCTTTCCAGATGTGTAAGCTCCCCATGCCATAAGCACTAATGTAACCGATACCATCAGAGATAAAGGCTTTTGAACTGTGCAACAAGCCGGATGGTTCCTCTCCTCTTTAGTCCGCACTGCACAGTGTCCTTTCTTTCCAAAAAGAATTTCAAATTTTGATTCATCTGACCACCTAACAGTTTTCCATTCTGCCTCAGTCCATTTTAAATGAACTTTGGCCCAGAGAAGACGGCGGCGTTTCTGGATCATGTTCACATACGGCTGCTTCTTTGCATGATACAGCTTTAACTTGCATTTGTGGATTGCCTGGCGAACTCTGTTCACAAACAATGATTTCTGGAAGTGTTCCTGAGCCCATGCAGTGAATTCCAGTGGAGAATCAGGCCCGTTTTTAATGCAGCGCCACCTGAGGGCCTGAAGATCACAAGCATCCAATATTGACCTTCGGACTTGTCCCTTGCGCACAGAGATTTCTTCAGATTCTCTGAATCTTTTGATGATATTATGCACTGTAGATTTAATGTCTTTGCAATTTTACATTGAGGGACATTTTTCTGAAATTGTTCCACTATTTGTTGACAGTTTTTTGCAGATTGGTGAATCTTGGTCCATCTTTACTTCTGAGTGACTCTGCCTCTCTAAAATACTCTTTCTATACCCAGTCATGTTACCGACCTGTTGACAATTAACTTAATTAGTTGGAAAATGCACCTTCAACTGTTTTTTTATTAGTACCACTTACTTTCCTGCTTTTGTTGCCACTGTCCCAACTTTTTTGAGATTTGTTGCTGCCATCAAATTCAAAATGAGCTCCTATTTTTCATGAAATGGTAAAATGTCTCACTTTCAACATCTGATATGTTGTCTATGTTCTATTGTGAATAAAATATGGATTTATGAGATTTGCAAATCATTGCATTCTGTTTTTATTCACAATTTACACAGTATCCCAACTTTTTGGAATTGAGGTTTAAATTTAATCTACTGTTCTCAGCCTGCACAGTTAATCAGTTGTATTGGGTGTGCTTCTGCTTGGCTGGAATGAAAACCTAGAGCCCCTCGGCCCTTTCATGGACCAGTTTCACAGCCCTGCTCCATAGGTAAACCCCTGCCGGCGTCCCTGACCGAGGCTCTGGCTGTAGGACTGGTGTTTATCCCCAGGTGCTGCATTATGGCTGCCCACTGCTCTCGGGTAACCTGGATTGGTGACATGCAGAGAACTTTGCCTTTCCAGAAAAAAAAACCAAATAAAAATGAACTTTTGAAATTGGATATTTTACCGCTTCAGGCCCTGTGGTCGAAGCGCAAACCACTTGTTTTTCCACCATTGTACATACCTGCTTTTAGGAGCCGTCACCAATGACAGGCCAGTTTTGACCTGTGTAAAAAGTCAGTGAAGCCAGCAGAAAATCTCAGCCAGTCCTGACTGTCCTCTTCAGTCAGATGGGGGGGAATGACGCAGCGCTGTGATGGGAGAAAGAGTTCATAACAGGAGTAAATATGTGCCTCCATGTCGGACCTCTGGCTCGATCCAAACACAGCTGGCCCTGCCTGACTGCACAGCTGTATGGGAGAACACAGTCTGCTCTGCTTTGAATATTCCTCATCTGAAACTCTGCACATTCCAGTATTTCAGGAGGAAGTGAACAGGCTCTGGGCCCAACGGAGGTTTATGTTGTGGAAATGGGTCTGATGAGAGTCAGAAGCTACATGTTTTCAGAGCTCATTCAACACTGAACTGCCTCTGCGAGGCGAGTAGTTATCCACCAAGCTACCGCATCAAAGGTGTAAATCACTGCCTCCCGAATTAAACAAGACCCTGAATGTATAATTCTGTGAGGAATGATAAACAGGAACTAATAACAGTGGCCAATTAGACACAAAGTTATTTTCTTTGAGTTACAGTAGCTGTGAGTTAATTAGTGCTCGGTCAAATTCCTACCTCTTTCATTTCATACCTTTACTGTGTTACCCAGCACAAATATAATTGCCAAAATTTTACAAGCTCACATTTTGTATATTGCTGGCGATTTCCTGAGGGAATTCTGGGTGAAGGTCTTAATTCCAGGGTATGACTGACTGCATAGGTGCCGATTTTTGTGTATGCTGGTGGGTGATCAAAACCTAAAATAACTAAAATTAAGTCAATGTTAGCTGGCAAATTTTATTTTTGATGCCTATTAGTGCCAGCCAGCAAGCTAAATGCTCGTGGTTCAATTCTAGCAATGTTAGTCAGTGAAATAATGGCTATTCATGCATGTTCTCTTGCATCAAAAGCACAAAATATGACTCTTAGCTAGCTTGGCTTGCGAACTAGCTGCCTAGCAATCTTAAGTTTGTTCGCAAGGTAGCTAAAAAGTTCGGAGCACTTTAATTGTGCTGACATGGATTCACAGCATTTCTATTTTACAGCGCGTTTTTCCAATTGGAGGTGTTTTTGGCAGTTCCATTGCGTTTTCCCGATTGGTGATGTTCTGGGCTTGTTGCAGTGCGTTTGCCCCTGTCAAAACCACTGGTTTTACCATGAGCTTTATTCATTCTCTCTTTTTTTATTTTTTGAACGGCCATCCCGATTGGCCAGTGGGTGCTCAACCTTGTCAGTGGGTGCTCGGGCCCCGGAGCACCCACGGGATCGGCGCTGCGTCGCTAACAGCAGTCAGCCCTGAAGCTTCTGAGTTAAGGTTCCCATTGATTTGACCACTTTGCTCTTTACTTCAGGCTGAGAATGCTGCTTTCAGCTATAGTTTGCGCATAAATGTATTTGGGACAGTCATATTTTCGTGTTATAGCTCTGTTCTCCAGAATTTTGCCGATGTAATTAAACAAGTCACAAGGTTTTAGTGCAAAGTAACAGCGTTATTGTAAGGGGGAGGAGGTGCGCATGTAACCTGATTGGCTGAGCCGGATAGGATTATTCCCAGTTGCCATCCATTCATCACACGCCTTGGGCTCTCAGCTGTTGTGATAGAATGTCAGGAGTCTGCCGTTGAACAGACAGGTGTGCTGCATGATTGGTGTTATCTTGGTCATGTGTTTGATGCAAGATGCACTGTCATTATCGAGTCTCAGTGCAAATGAGGATTTCCTGTTAACAGCGGTCTTCCCCTTGTGTTTATGCATCCATCAGAGACCCTTTTATGCACATGCATTCTTCAGGCCTGCTTTCAGGGCACAGCTGACCTCCCCACTTATGTAGGAAATATTGTGAGACACTTAACCAGGTAACGCTTCCATCTTTCTTATCAGGACCATTCTGACAATCCGTTGGGGGCAGCAGTGACCCTGGCCCACGAGCTGGGGCACAACTTTGGGATGAACCACGACACCCCGGAGCGGGGGTGCGGCTGCAGCATGATCGCGGATCGGGGGGGATGCATAATGACCCCCTCCACTGGGTGAGTTCTGTGGGGGGCAGTCATTACTGTAGCCTCATTCAGGACTACAGCAGGTAATACACTCCAACATGACCTCCTCAACTATGTAAGAACTGCTGGTGGTACAGTCCGTAATGTAAGAACTGCAGGTGGTACAGTCCGTAATGAAAGAACTGCAAGTGGTACAGTCCTTTATGTAAGAACTGCAGGTGGTACAGTTCTAAATGTAAGAGCTACAGGTGGTACAGTCTGTAATGAAAGAACTGCAAGTGGTACAGTCCGTAATGTAAAAACTGCAGGTGGTACAGTCCGTAATGTAAGAACTGCAGGTGGTACAGTCCGTAATGTAAGAACTGCAGGTGGTACAGTCCGTAATGTAAAAACTGCAGGTGGTACAGTCCGTAATGTAAGAACTGCAGGTGGTACAGTCCGTAATGTAAGAACTGCAGGTGGTACAGTCCGTAATGTAAGAACTGCAGGTGGTACAGTCCGTAATGTAAGAACTGCAGGTGGTACAGTCCTTTATGTAAGACCTGCAGGTGGTACAGTCCGTAACGTAAGAACTGCTGGTGGTACAGTCCGTAATGTAAGAACTGCAGGTGGTACAGTCCGTAATGTAAGAACTGCAGGTGGTACAGTCCGTAATGTAAGAACTGCAGGTGGTACAGTCCGTAATGTAAGAACTGCAGGTGGTACAGTCCGTAATGTAAGAACTGCAGGTGGTAGAGTCCGTAATGTAAGAACTGCAGGTGGTACAGTTCGTAATGTAAGAACTGCAGGTGGTACAGTCCGTAATGTAAAAACTGCAGGTGGTACAGTCCGTAATGTAAGAACTGCAGGTGGTACAGTCCGTAATGTAAAAACTGCAGGTGGTACAGTCCGTAATGTAAGAACTGCAGGTGGTACAGTCCGTAATGTAAGAACTGCAGGTGGTACAGTCCTTTATGTAAGACCTGCAGGTGGTACAGTCCGTAATGTAAGAGCTGCAGGTGGTACAGTCCATAATGTAAGAACTGCAAGTGGTACAGTCCGTAATGTAAGAACTGCAGGCGGTACAGTCCGTAATGTAAGAACTGCAAGTGGTATACCCCGTAATGAAGAACTGCAGGTGGTAGAGTCCGTAATGTAAGAACTGCAAGTGGCACAGTCCGTAATGTAAGAACTGCAGGTGGTACAGTCCATAATGTAAGGACTGCAGGTGGTACTGTCCGTAATGTAAGAACTGCAGGTGGTACAGTCCGTAATGTAAGAACTCCAGGTGGTACTGTCTGTAATGTAAGAACTGCAGGTGGTACAGTCCTTTATGTTAAAACTGCAGGTGGTACAGTCCGTAATGTAAGAACTGCAGGTGGTATACCCCGAAATGAAAGAACTGCAGGTGGTACAGTCCGTAATGTAAAAACTGCAGGTGGTACAGTCCGTAATGTAAGAACTGCAGGTGGTACAGTCCGTAATGTAAGAACTGCAGGTGGTGCAGTCCTTTATGTAAGACCTGCAGGTGGTACAGTCCGTAATGTAAGAACTGCAGGTGGTACAGTCCGTAATGTAAGAACTGCAGGTGGTACAGTCCGTAATGTAAGAACTGCAGGTGGTACAGTTCGTAACGTAAGAACTGCAGGTGGTACAGTCCGTAATGTAAAAACTGCAGGTGGTATAGTCCGTAATGTAAGAACTGCAGGTGGTACAGTCCGCAATGTAAAAACTGCAGGTGGTACAGTCCGTAATGTAAGAACTGCAGGTGGTACAGTCCGTAATGTAAGAACTGCAGGTGGTACAGTCCTTTATGTAAGACCTGCAGGTGGTACAGTCCGTAATGTAAGAGCTGCAGGTGGTACAGTCCATAATGTAAGAACTGCAAGTGGTACAGTCCGTAATGTAAGAACTGCAGGCGGTACAGTCCGTAATGTAAGAACTGCAAGTGGTATACCCCGTAATGAAGAACTGCAGGTGGTAGAGTCCGTAATGTAAGAATTGCAAGTGGCACAGTCCGTAATGTAAGAACTGCAGGTGGTACAGTCCATAATGTAAGGACTGCAGGTGGTACTGTCCGTAATGTAAGAACTGCAGGTGGTACAGTCCGTAATGTAAGAACTCCAGGTGGTACTGTCTGTAATGTAAGAACTGCAGGTGGTACAGTCCTTTATGTTAAAACTGCAGGTGGTACAGTCCGTAATGTAAGAACTGCAGGTGGTATACCCCGAAATGAAAGAACTGCAGGTGGTAGAGTCCGTAATGTAAGAACTGCAGGTGGTACAGTCCGTAATGGAAGAACTCCAGGTGGTACTGTCTGTAATGTAAGAACTGCAGGTGGTACAGTCCTTTATGTTAAAACTGCAGGTGGTACAGTCCGTAATGAAAGAACTGCAGGTGGTACAGTGCGTAATGCGTCTTGGCCTTCAAGTCGATAGGTCATCCCATAGTGCTGCTGGTGAATTTATATGAGATAGAGATTGATCAACTGCTCTAACTTTTGTGGTTGGGACTCCTGATATTTTACTTTACTTGCCCAGAGTATGGACTTTGGCCAAAGCAGGGAGAAAATAAAAATACTGCCTTTTCGGCCAAGTTAATTTACTGTTGCGGTAACTTTTCGAAATAATTGTAATTTTTAGGGAATATTTGTGCCAAAAAAGGTTTTAAAAGTTTTTACATATATTATTGAACAGAGGTGTACACTTGTCTTGTTGAGCGTGTATCAAATTATGAACTACACAGCAGTCACATGTTGCTGGATTGGATTAGCCCAAGCTTATACAGTATATTTGAGATACTGTATTCTGCCCAATGCAGTGTTTCAGTTACTGTACACTAATAATTTTGGTCGCACTAAAATGTGTAATACGGACCACAGGAAATCATTTGTAGCTGCTTCATTAGCCTAGAACAGGCCTCAGTACATTGGAGTTTCCTAATGTACTTTTGTAGTCTTAATTCCCCCTAAATGCACCCCATTTACGTTATACTAATGAATCATTAACCTTTTGCTAATTGGGCTTTGCTAAAGTTTAATTGCATGTTATACACAATTGGTTTTACTGCTGTCAAATGCTTCTATTTGTGTACTCACATTTCCTGATGAAAGTGCTGTTCCATGAGCTGTAGTCAATGAGTGCTGTACATTCTGAGGGGCACATTGTTCGTGCCTCCATGTTTGGAGAGGCAGTGTTTGCGTCTCCATGTTTGGAGAGGCAGTGTTTGCGTCTCCATGTTTGGAGAGGCAGTGTTTGTGCCTCCATGTTTGGAGAGGCAGTGTCCGTGCCTCCATGTTTGGAGAGGCAGTGTTTGTGCCTCCATGTTTGGAGAGGCAGTGTTCGTGCCTCCATGTTTGGAGAGGCAGTGTTTGTGCCTCCATGTTTGGAGAGGCAGTGTTTGTGCCTCCATGTTTGGAGAGGCAGTGTTTGTGCCTCCATGTTTGGAGAGGCAGTGTTTGTGCCTCCATGTTTGGAGAGGCAGTGTTCGTGCCTCCATTTTTGGAGAGGCAGTGTTTGCGTCTCCATGTTTGGAGACGGTGTGTGTGTGTGTGCATGTACGTGTGTGTGTGTGTGTGTGTGCGTGCATGTGTGTGTGTGCGTGTGTGTGTGTGCGCGCGCGTGCGCACAGGTGCAAGCGGGTGTGTGCATGTGTGTGTGGTTGTGTGGGCGCGCGTGTGTGTGCGCGTGCAGGTGCACGCGTGTGTGCGTGTGTGTGTGCGCGCGCGCGTGTGTGTGTGTGTGTGTGTGTGTGTGCGCGAGCGCGCAGGTGCACACGTATGCGCGTGTGTGTGTATGTTTGACAGTTATGCTTGATTATCGTTTCTGCCTGTGTAACCGTACTGGGCTCACACTATTGGCTGCATCATGTTTATACAGAGCTGCGTTATTTTCTGCTCTGTGTGAGTGTGTGGTCTGGTGTGATTAAGGCTAATATCATAGCACAAAGCACACAGTATTCTGTCTTAAATATCTGAAAGAGGTCATGACTAATACCCAAATAATATTATGTGTGTCAAGGTTTATTAGGCGTATTTGTTCCTTATTTCTTTAGATGGTAATAAAAGGCCTCTCTGCTGCCCCCTGCTGTTTGAGCCGCACACCCTAACCTCGCCCTCTCCTGCCAGATTCCCCTTTCCCAGGGTGTTCAGCAGCTGCAGTCGGGCAGACCTGGCCGCCAGCCTGGAGAAGGGCGTGGGCATGTGTCTGTTCAACACGCCCGAGACGAGGGTGCTGTACGGAGGGGAGGAGTGCGGAAACGGCTATGTGGAGCCGGGGGAGGAGTGTGACTGCGGGGAGCTGGAGGTACGAGTCTCTCCTGCAGCGGACGTGAGCCTTCATCCCAACAGCCCTCCAGCAGCCCTGCTGACAGGAGTGTGTGTTCACACACCAACACCACTCCTGCAGTCCTGCTGACATGAGTGTGTGTTCACACACAGCCGAGCCAGTGTCCAGCCCCATTCCTGAAAATGCCCAAGATTACGTGCACTTAATCCACGCTTTATAAACCCATATCCTGATACCTCCTCAGACCCCTAAGCCTATCCCACAATGCATCTGGATTTTGTATTCAGAAAGGAAGGAGGGGTCATAACGAAGCTGGGAAACTATATATATACAAAACCCAAAACCAGTGAAGTTGGCACGTTATGTAAATCGTAGATAAAAACAGAATATAATGATTTGCAAATCCTTTTCAACTTATATTCAATTGAATACACTGCAAAGACAAGATGTTTAATGTTCAAACTGAGAAACTTTATTTTTTTTGCAAATAATCATTAACTTAGAATTGAAAGGCAGCAACACATTGCAAAAAAGTTGGCGCAGGGGCCTTTTTACCACTGTGTTACATCGCCTTTCCTTTTAACGACACTCAGTCAACGTTTGGGAACTGAGGAGACCAATTTTTGAAGCTTTTCAGGTGGAACTCTTTCCTATTCTTGCTTGATGTACAACTTAAGTTGTTCAACAGTCCCGGGTCTCCGTTGTCGTATTTTACGCTTTATAATGCGCCACACATTTTCAATGGGAGACAGGTCTGGACTACAGGCAGGCCAGCCTAGTACCCGCACTCTTTTACTACGGAGCCATGCTGTTGTAACACGTGCAGAATGTGGCTTGGCATTGTCTTGCTGAAATAAGCAGGGCCGTCCATGAAAAAGACGTTGCTTGGATGGCAACATATGTTGCTCCAAAATCTGTATGAACCTTTCAGCATTAATGGTGCCTTCACAGATGTGTAAGTTGCCAATGTCTTGGGCAGTAATACACCCCCATACCATCACAGATGCTGGCTTTTGAACTTTGCGCCTATAACAGTCCGGATGGTTCTTTTCCTCTTTGGTCCGGAGGACACGACGTCCACAGTTTCCAAAAACAATTTGAAATGTGGACTCGTCAGACCACAGAACACTTTTCCACTTTGCATCAGTCCATCTTAGATGAGCTTGGGCCCAGCGAAGCCGGCGGCGTTTCTGGGTGCTGTTGATAAATGGTTTTCCGCTTTGCATTGTAGAGTTTTAACTTGCACTTGCAGATGTAGCGAAGAACTGTAGTTACTGACAGTGGTTTTCTGAAGTGTTACTGAGCCCATGTGGTGATGTCCTTTACACACTGATGTCGGTTTTTGATGCAGTACCGCCTGAGGGATCGAAGGTCGCGGGCATTCAATGTTTGTTTTCGGCCTTGTCGCTTACGTACAGTGATTTCTCCAGATTCTCTGAACCTTTTGACGATATTACGGACCGTAGATGATGAAATCCCTAAATTTCTTGCAATAGCTCGTTGAGGAATGTTGTTTTTAAACTGTTCGACAATCAGCTCAAGCATTTGTTCACTAAGTGGTGACCCTCACCCCATCCTTGTTTGTGAATGACTGAGCATTTCAGGGAAGCTGCTTTGATACCCAATCATGGCACCCACCTGTTCCCAATTAGCCCGTTCACCTGTGGGATGTTCCAAATAAGTGTTTGATGAGCATTCCTCAACTCTCTCAGTCTTTTTTGCCACTTGTGTCAGCTTTTTTGAAACATGTTGCAGGCATCAAATTCCAAATGAGCTAATATTTGCAAAAAATTACAAAGTTTACCTGTTCGAACATTAGGTAACTTGTCTTTGCAGTGTATTCAATTGAATATAGGTTGAAAAGGATTTGCAAATCATTGTATTCTGTTTTTATTTACTATATACACAACGTGCCAACTTCACTGGTTTTGGGTTTTGTATATATATATATATATATATAAAACTGCTGAAGCTTCTGTTATTGAGCAGTATGCTCAGTGTAAATTAGGGTCTTGTGATGTAATTTGTTGCTCAATACTGAGGTCTGTATTTGCTAAATTAATTCAGTTTTTATTTTGTTTGTCTGTACAATGCATTAATGTTTGCTTTTTTAATATTTCAATTTCTAATTTGGCCTTTATCTCAAATTTATTCAGTGTGTTTCCTTCAAAGCCAATAATGGCACATCAACTCATCAAACTGCTGCTCCAATCGGAAACGTTTTCCTTCTGTAAAGTGCGTCCCGACATGACAACGCTTCACAGCGCTTGCAGAATTCGCGTCTCTTTACACACTTCGGCCTAATCCCAGAAAGACATCACTGAAGTGGTCACATGACTAAGCGCATGGATCGCGTGTGGGTATTGGGACAAAGTCAAAGTCTTGTTTGACATGAATAGCTGGGGTCAAAAAATAGACGAAATGGCTCCACTGTTAAAAAATATTTTTCATAAACCCAGTAATTTTGATTGGAGATTGCTCTGGTAGTCCTCAAGAAGAAAATGTTAATTAAAATATATTCAGTTGTTTACTTATTTGCAAAGATGTCAAATTTAGATGTCATGTTTGCAATGGCCTATTTGTATTCCATGGCCCTTACTGTATTTGCAGGTAAGGAGTGAAGAATTGCGCACCTAGCTTTGACCTTTTGTAACCCTGCACCCGGGCACAGAGCAAACTGTTGGCGTCTTTACCATGACCCGTCCTCTCCTCAGTGATCAGACCGATGCTCCAATGCAATGCTGTTTGCGGCAGTAGTATGTCACAGATCCGTTCGGGACTCAGGGAGAGTCTGGAGTAACGCGCTAGCCCAGCGCAATGCATTGTGGTAGTTGTTTATCACCCATGGGGATGAGAAATATGCAAATATCTGGAGCTGCTGTGGGAAAATGCACCTGGTTTGTGTCTGAGTTATTTATTGAGAGCAGACACTTTGGAATAATGTCTGCTTTGGCAATTGGCACGTTGCCCTTTTCAAGTATTAAAATATGGGATCATTAAGGGAATAATTGGAGCTGATTAAATATATGAAGAGACGATCAGTCTCGGGTACTCCCTTGTCATCATTAGTGACGTCATCAGACGCCTCCTGCAGGCCTCATTCGGGGCCCGTAAGCTGAATTGGCCTCCGAGGACCCCGATGATTCACATTCGTGCTACTGGTCTCTACCGGTCTCTCTACTACTCCCTCGTGTCATCACCGGCGCCAGGTTCACCAGTCGGCGAGTGATCATCCGTTCAGACATCCCCCTCGTCAGACGTAGGATCATCCTGTGATACGCCAGCATCTGTGGTTTGACCCCTGCGACAGTCATCAGGATGAGTCGACCTGAAGGAACGACTGAGCGACTCAATTGTACTTTTCAACGCAGCCACTGTTTGTTCAAGTGTTTCAGTCTGGCTTCAATATTGCACGAACGTAACAAGAACATCAGCGAGGCTCTCGCTATCATCCGCTCAACAGTTTGGATATCGTGTGTAGGCTCATCAGCTTTTTTAAAAACTTTCTCTAACTCCTTTGTAGGCACATTGTATAAGACTTTGTCCCAGTTGCAGAATATCTGACAGGGCTCAGTGTTTCGCCTGTCGATTGATCGTTTTTCTATCCTTATAATGTGGGAATCGTTTGGCAGAAGTGGAGAGAGTGTCTTTTGTACTTCGAGGAGGGGAGGGATATTTGTCTTAATAAGTGAATCCTACATGTCATTATTTGCGTACTGAAAGATAGCGTCCAAAGATTGCATGAATTTTCGCTAAAGTTGTCCGAAGGTGCATGGACCATGTCCGATAAAACCAGAAACACCTGGTGGTTTTCTATTTATTGTGATTCAAAGATGAGGTACTGTGAGATAAACTGACTTTACGGTTTTGTGAATCTGGTAATTGCTCTGAAACGTCAGGTTTTAGATCCGTTCAAGAAACGAACCTTGGAAACACTGACTGAAGTGACTGACAATTCCAGAACTATTACGTGGAAGGAATGAAGTATTCATCACAAAGGGAGCATTTGCCTTCATCTTGACATGGATTTTCAATAAAATTGTATTTAATTATTTTACTTGAGTCACAGTTCTTTAATTTCAAGAATCATTTTGTTCACTTATAGAAACAGCGTAACTCGTGAGGCCTAACATCATGACCTCAAATTCATTTCACGTGAAAATACTAGCCAAAGTTCCAATTTTTGAAAAATTCTCAGCTTAATTTGTACTTGACTAAGTAGGAAGTATTAATAAAACTAGCAAAACAATTATTCTGTTATTCTTCGTCAATGACATCACTGCCCAATCACTGCTCACTGTAACACTACAGCCCAATCACTGTGCCCACTGCACCATCAGTGCCCGATCACTGCGCTCGCTGTACAATCAGTGCCCAATCACTGTGCTCGCTGTACCGTCAGTGCTCAATCACAGTGCTCGCTGTTCCATCACTGCCCAATTACTGTGTTTGCTGTACCATCAGTGCCCAATCACAGTGCTCGCTGTACCATCACTGCCCGATCACTGCGCTCGCTGTACAATCAGTGCCCAATCACTGTGCTTGCTGTACCATCACTGCCCATACCCCGCTGGGATGGCCTGCTTTGCCTGATTCTAATTTCTGTGGTGCAGCCTCCTGGTGTGATGCGTTTCCTGCATCCATGATCTTTGCCATCTGATCTCAGTTGACAGTTGTGCCCTCTGGCAGAGGAATTGTGCTAATGATCAAATCTGAGTCACAGATACAGGATACTGGGGCAGGGGTTTAATTCCTGAGCCAGGATATCATGCCTGTGTTTCCCCTCAGGAGTGTAGCGACCCCTGCTGCAATGCCAACACCTGCACCCTGAGGGAGGGGACAGTTTGTGCCCACGGACTATGCTGCTCCAACTGCCAGGTAACACAGCCCCAGTGCTGCCAGAAACTGTCTCCAGCAGAGTTAATTTTTACTGAGGACTCAATCCCTACAACACTTGAGTAAAGCCTGCTAGAGTTTAATTATGACTGTATTAACACTGTATTAAATTGTATTAACACTGTTTTGTCATTTTATAAATGCTATATTAACACTATATTAATGCTGTATTCAGACTATATTAGCACTGTCAAGCTGTATTTCAGCTTGTCGATGCAGATATATATATATATATATATATATATATATATATATATATTGAGTAGTGAAATGTTTTTTGGGCGGCTAAGACATAGTACTTACATACACATCACAGATGTGTTAAGCTGTTGTGCAAAAATATATATTTTCTAATACCTATCAGACTCCATTCTGAGAAGAGATGGAATTTGGAAAGTTTATCGTACGCCAGCCCGAAGGCAGACCGCAGGTCATAATTGCGTTCTTCTACAAGTAAATATTGTATTGCTAAGACCATCATTTGAAAGTGTGGAGACTCCGCACACTATTTTATGATGCAAATACTACAGTGAAAATCGTCATTCAGATTTTTTCTTGAGGACCCTCAGCCTAACAGTGTCACAGCCGCCCTGAGCAGAGACATCGCGCGCCTATCCGTATTAAACACACTATTGTAATACGTCCAGCTATAGCGTTGACTTTCTTATTTTCAGACAGAAAAGGTTTTATCCTACCTTGACATGTTTCGATGGGATACTCCCGTCTTCTTCAGAAGAGTCACTGATGTTACAAGTGACGTGTCTTATCAGCTGATGTTAGCGAGGCTAACAGGGCGGCCACGCCTCGTGCTGTCCGGCCGCTCCTCCAAGATGGTACTCCAGGTGTGGGAAAGTGTGTATGCCCCCTCGTCCCGGTTCATGGTCCTGTGGGCCCGCTTCCTGATTTCAATTGCCTCCATGATCCAGCGTTCATGTCGGTTGTTCTGAGTGCGGATGACTTTGGCCTTGTCCCAGTTCATAATATGATTTTCCCTCTTGCAGTGGTCTGTGATTGCTGATTTAAGGTTTACCTGTAGTGCTTGTTCCTTAACTGAGCGTGTCTGTCTTGCTGTTGTCTCTTTCTCGCATTCTTTTTGGTGTTCTTTTTTACGTGTGTGAAAAGGTCTACCTGTTTCCCCAATGTATGTTTTATGGCAAGACCGGCATGGGATTTCGTATATGACGTCACATTTGTTACAGTTGTCAATTTGGTCTTTCGGGTGGACCAGGAGTTGTCGTAATTTTATGTATGACCAAAAGACCAAATTATCAACTGTAACAAATGTGACGTCAAACAGGGTTATAAATAGGGAAATTTTAAAGTCTTTAAAGCCTTGCTGTATTCCAGGACAAATTTTATTTGCCACCATGAAACAACGAATCAATATGCATCAAATAGTAGGTTATGAACAGCTTGTCCATCAGTGGGGGCCTTTTGTAAGCTCAAGCAGATTTTAACCGAATACATACTTGCGATAGCCAATTAATTTAACGTCAATCTTACCGCTTTCCACGTCCCCCTCCAAATGAAAACTGCTCGCTACATGAGGATCATTGTGGCCAAACAGCAGGTCAATTTTTTTACCGTTTGAAAGTCTGAGGCTCCAATGTCTGTTTACTTTATTCTCAAAGCTTTTCCGCCTCTCCACTGCTTTCTGACATTTTTGTCTGATCTCGTAGTAGTTGAAATGCATTTTTATTCAGACTGGTAACACAACTTGGGACAAGCAAGGGAATTGGTCAAACTAATTTCCCAGCAAGCCTGCCTTCATAAACTTTTTGGACGAAAACAATAATATTAAATGAACTCTACATGACTTAAGCCTTTGCACCGTTTTTTTTTTTTAAATCTGAAAAAATACAGTTTTTCGGTGATTCCTATATCATAAAACAAATATATGAATAGATACAGAAAAATGGCCCAGATGCAAGATAACCAGAATAGAGAAGTATGGAAATGAAAAGTGATATATAAAGCTTGTGTCACTTATAGAGGTGAATATGGAAAAAGCCTATGAGAACTCTGTAAGTGTCACAGAGGAAGAGATATTATTATGTCTTGATATATACTCAGTATGAACTTCCACTTCGCATTACATCCTGCTGTATGTGAGCTGCTAACAGGCCCAATGGCATTGTGCCTTTTTCCCTGAGGAGGGAGGGCTCAGATCTCATTGGGCCAGCCATGTGTCAGTGTAGAAAATTAACCAATGGGCCGCTGTCGGTGTTTTAAAGGCTGGCACGGTCATTCAAAATTATCGATGTTATCATAATTTTCTAAACAAACTATGATTGCATCTGCCCAAAATGTGCATCAGCCCACTGGGCATTGCCCGGTACGCCAGATGACCAGTCCAGGCCTCATCATTCCTGTCATAATGGTTCAAGAAAAACAAGTATTTTAGTCTGGGTGGGAATTTGTGTAATAAGGACACATGGTATTTATTATGATAAGATGCTATGGTTTGTGACTACTGTGTAATGTGACATAATTTAGCATGCTGTAGTGCAGTTAATATAAACTTGTAATGTTGTGTATTCAGATGTAGTGTCATGTGATGTGACTCACCCCGTTGTCCTGTATCGGTCCTGTAGCTGAAGCCGGCAGGGACCCCCTGCAGAGGAGCCACCAACTCCTGCGACCTGCCCGAATTCTGCACCGGCCTCAGCCCTCACTGTCCCGCCAACTTCTACATGCACGATGGACAATCCTGTCACAACACGGACGGGTACTGCTACAACGGCATCTGCCAGACCCATGAGCAGCAGTGTGTCACTCTGTGGGGTCAGGGTGAGTACAGCGCCCTCTGCTGCCACGGAGGGCTCAGTCATTATCTATATAAGTGGCGCTTCTCTGGAGGTGATACACGTTCTTTATTACTCTTAAATAAATCGGACTGAAGAGCATGTGGCAGGTACTGGAGGTGTAAGTCCTCCCCTGTATCAGTCGGCTGAATTTGCTAAGTGACACGAATCTTCAGCCTGGAGCCAGAACTGGTGAGTGATAAGATAAGATATTCTTTACTGAACCCCGTGGGGTAATTTGTCCTCTGCATTTGACCCATCCTATAGTTAGGAGCAGTGGGCAGCCACAGAGCAGCACCTGGGAACCAACTCCAGGTCTAAAGCCAGTTCCTGTCTGGGGTGCTGGTAGGAGTGTTCCTGTGATGCATGTTTTTGTGGGTGGGGGAAACCGGAGTACTCGGGGAAAACCCACCGTGCCGCCCGTGAAATCAGCAGTCAGTTTACGGATGGAGGAAATTCCATGACCGAACTCTTCCCTCCTGGCTCTGGTAGATGCCATAGGAGTTAGAATTAGGTAAAACAGGAGATTGGAGTAGGATGTGGGAACTCTCTGAGCACTATAATAGGTTTATTCTGGGTCAGCTGATGTTCGCGCTTTATTTCCGTGACTCTGACAGGAGCGAAGTCGGCCCCCAGGATCTGCTTCGAGAGAGTGAACTCTGCAGGGGATCCCTACGGAAACTGCGGAAAGGACTTCAGCGGATCCTTCACCAAATGTGAACGGCGGTAAAGCTGCTGCTGGCGTCGAGCCCTCGGGCTTCATCTGTTAGGCTCAGCTCATGAAGAAATAAAACTATCTGGGATCTGGTAAAGCCGTGAGAAAGACAATGAATTCGGGCCCTTGAAAAACTAGAATTATTTGAATAATTTTGATGTTCAAATATTCCTGGAGTTCCCTTTTTTAAACATTTACACTCTTTTAATCATACTGGTGGTAGTGCTTGGCATGTGATGCTATATTTTGCACAAACATCACGCGTCTGCAGCATTTAGCCAACTCAAAAATACCAGCCTTGGTTGTTATGATTTTAATTACTGTGACACTCATTTAAATGTGACTGTGATCCTGAAGATAAACTTGATGACATGACGGTGCACTGATTGGTCAGGATGACCATGTGACCAGCATGGCGCTTTGTTCTCGTCAGAGACGCTCAGTGCGGAAAAATCCAGTGCCAAGGGGGGGCCAATCGGCCAGTAATCGGCACCAACGCCGTTTCCATAGAAACCAACATCCCGCTGCTGGAAGGGGGGCGTGTCCTGTGCCGAGGGACCCATGTTTACCTGGGAGACGACATGCCAGACCCCGGGCTGGTTCTGACCGGGACCAAGTGCGGTCAGGGCATGGTGAGGCTGTAGACCGTCTATATGTGACGTCACACACGGAGTTCCCCTCGGCTGGTAATGAACATCTCGATCCTGCAGACGCCCATCTCTCAGGGGCCCCTGTGTTGTGAAACTGGATTCAGAGGCTGTGCGGGACAGAAGCAGGAAGTGCTGATGCGGGCATCAATCTGGCCAATTATGCCTGTAAAGTTAACACATTCTGCTAGCGACTCTGCTGTGAAGTAAATTGTCCCTTATTTGTCCACACATGTAGCTGTATTATCCCAGTGACAAAATGAACTGGTGCACAGGAACACATCAGCGAGATCAGAGGTGAGCAACGAAGGTCCCGTCTGTTTCTCTTCAACCTCTGGTCCTTCATGACTAAATCAGCGAAACGATTAATGACGCAGCACATTTCAGCTGCGTTTCTTGAAATTCTTATTCTTGCCAACCAGAGACCGTTCTTGTGGCCAAGATGAAACATTTTATCGTGGTGTAATATGAGTAAACCCAAGTTTTTGAGCTCAGCCAATTGGTTCATTTTGTCAGGAAAATTGTTAGAATCCAAACCTGCCCACACAAGAGTGGCACTGCCTGCTCCTGACCGAGATGCAGAAAATCATACACTGTCACTGCAGATTCTTTATGTCAAAGATTTAGCACAACGTTTTAGCAGACCTTCAGCACTGATTTACATTTAAACAGGTGGCTAAAATTCCAATGCTGGTGGCAACTAATAGATGTGTGCAGCATCTATCAGAAAAACTTCAAAAACGGATCGGGATTTTGGGAAACTATCAGAGACTGAACCTGGGCGGAGCTCAGTGCCACCACAGCTGTGCTGAGATTGCCCTCCGCAGTTTCCCTTCATATGCTGCTCATCTTTAATTCTGTCTCTAAATTTCACAGAAAAAGGAAGTTTTTAGTTGATTCATTTTGCAATTTTAATAGCAAAGTGTATTAATAAAGATTGAAAAGTGAGATGGTTTATGGTGCTCTATGCGCAGAGATCCCAGCTGAGCTCTCTAGAACTGAGCATCTGCTCTGACAGGTCTTTTTCAAGGGTCTGTTTCGAGCAGATATCTCATCAGTTCAAATCAAGAAAAAATATCACTGCCGCGGGAAGTGTACTAAACTGGAACATGACAACATGTTGACAACAAGATTGTTTCAAGATCTGAGTTCTGGATAAAATTCTGTGTAAAATCTTGGGCAATAACATGTACATATTTGCTATGTCTTCATCTGAAGCCAATAGCCGAGGTAAATTTCTGAGTACTGTACAGCTTAGTTTGTCCCTTGAGAAGCGTGTAAAGCGTACGGCCCCCTGGTGGCTGAGTGCATTCTGATGAAGTGCAGCGTCAGAGAGGAGTCATCCCTGTTTAACCATCATAACCTTCAGCAACAGCTGTCCCCCGTCTTCTGTCAAATTTTTACCTCCACTCCAACACTGGATTTGCTGGCTGTGAATGTGAGGTTATGGAAGGTGGTCTTCAGATATTGTCATATATCCTGTGATGTGCGAATTTCAGCCGTTTTTTCACTGCAGCTTAAGGACTACAATGTATTTCCAGCTGTGTGAATGAATCCAGTGTAGTAATACCACAGCCGTGGTGAAGCACGGTCGTGTGTCTGGATAAGATCCATGAAATGCCTGTAATGTCATGTCATGTAATGTAAAGAATTTGCCATTTACAAGTATTCCCAGGTCTGAGTGTGTCGTCAGTCAGATACACTGTATATCAGACTTGTATTACAGCTTTCGAACCTCCTTCAGAGCAGAATGGATTCTGTTTGCACTAGACTCCTGCCCTCAGTTTTACTTTACGTTCTCGTCGTAAAAATATCGTCTACCATTTACCATCAATGCTTCATAAAAGTCATGGGTTGTCTTTGCAATTTCAAAATATTTTAACACACAGTGAAATGCTTTCAGAGTATAATTAGATTTTTATTCAGTACTACAAATGGACACTTTTATTTCTCTTTGCTTATTTTTTGTCACAGTGATATTTTTGTTTCATGGACGGGACTTCATGTTTTTTCACAGTTTTTTTGCTGAAATGTTCATCCTCTGAAATTCTAAATGAAATACACAGTATGAATATAAATGTGTTTGATAAATGCAGCAGTTGATTGATATTGCAGTGTGTGCATTGAAAATGCAGTCTGTACACCACTGTCTCCCCCTGTAGATGTGTGTGAACAGACGCTGCCAGAACGTCAGTGTGTTCGGAGTACACCAGTGTGCTGAGAAATGCAGTGGTCGTGGGGTGAGTCACACTGTACATTCAGCTAGCGGGAGAAATCTCACTCCATGTAAACACCACCGGTCTCCTAATCCGGAATCCTTAGATCTGGCCCAGAAGCCAGGTCTGCTCTGTGGTTTCAGGTGTTTCCTTCATTGATTTTCATTGTCATCAAAATGAACTGATCTATTGAGAGGTAGAAATGCTGGGTGGACAACCTGCTGTGCTGGTGGCAGCAGGGTCCTTTTGCCAAGATTTAATCTGCATTAATCTTTTGCTTTATTGATTTGGTAACACTTTATAATAAGGGGACATGAATTATGTAGTTATCATGCATTACTTCACCCATGAGTTCATTGTGATTTTTGCAGGATTTCCTGCATAAATTCATCATGACTCATCATGATCTAAAATGAATTCATGCTTACTCAAGTCTGAATTTATTCAATGACATCATGTCAACTAAGGCATTACTTACTGTAATGAATTCATAATGAATCAAAAGTAATTCAGCTTGATCATGATGAGTTAATGGTTCATTAAAGACAGTTGTTTCACTTTTTGGCAGAATCGAACATCTGTTGTAATGAAAACTACCGTTTGTCCACCACTTTAGATGAAAGGGCACAAACATGATGAACTCATGGGAAAGTGAGATTTAATTCATGACATTCAGTGATTCCTTAGCAATAGCATTTCTCACACCTGTTGTGATAAAAGCATGTATAGCCACCACTTTAGCTGAGGGGCATAAACATGATGAACTCATGAGAAGCTAATGCATGAAGTAAGAACGAATTAATGGATTAAATCAGTATGTACTAATGTATGAAGTAAGAATGAATTAATGGATTAAATCAGTATGTACTAATGCATGAAGTAGTACATACCTTCACTGTTATACTGTGTCTTTATAATCAAAAAGTGATGGTAAGGCCAAGTGTTAAAGGAATTTTAACATTATATTCCTCGTATCACCTTCACATAAGAAACCCAGATGACTCAGGGAAAAAATCAGTCAGAGGCAGAGAATTTAATATTCAAGCCAAAGTCCGTTTACTTTTCTGCAAAAAAGGATCCCCACATACAGAAGCTCAGGTCAAGATGGAGGTTAAGGACAGTTTCTGATTCTGCGGCTTTTATAGGAAAACATATTGACGTTCTCAACAAACAAACCCAGGCAAAAACATAACCTCCTCGGCAGAGGTAATAATAATGATAATAATAATGATAATATAAATACTTTGAAATAAATCACCTTCTCTGACAGGTCTGTAATTATTATAATAACTGACCTCTTAGTCGCTAATATTAAGAATAACTGACCTTCCCTCACAGGTCTGTAATAATAAGAATAGCTGACCTCCTTTGACAGGTCTGTAATAATAAGAATAACAGACCTCTGCTGACAGGACTTTAATAAGAATAACTGACCTCTGCTGGCAGGATTTTATTAATGAGAGTAACAGATCTCCTCTGACAGGTCTGTAATAATAAGAATTACTGACCTGCTCTGAGAGGTCTGCAATAATAAGAGTAATGGATCTCCTCTGACACGTCTGTGATAATAACAATGACTGACCTCCTCTGAGAGGTCTGTAGTAATAAGTGTAATGGATCTCCTCTGACACGTCTGTGATAATAACAATGACTGACCTCCTCTGAGAGGTCTGTAGTAATAGGAGTAATGGATCTCCTCTGACACGTCTGTGATAATAACAATGACTGACCTCCTCTGAGAGGTCTGTAGTAATAAGAGTAATGGATCTCCTCTGACAGGTCTGTGATAATAACAATGACTGACCTCCCCTGAGAGGTCTGTAATAATAAGAGTAATTCATCTCCTCTGACAGGTCTGTGATAATAACAATGACTGACCTCCCCTGAGAAGTCTGTAGTAATAAGTGTAATGGATCTCCTCGGACAGGTCTGTGATAATAACAATGACTGACCTCCCCTGAGAGGTCTGTAGTAATAAGAGTAATGGATCTCCTCTGACAGGTCTGTGATAATAACAATGACTGACCTCCTCTGAGAGGTCTGTAGTAATAGGAGTACTGGATCTCCTCCGACACGTCTGTGATAATAACAATGACTGACCTCCTCTGAGAGGTCTGTAGTAATAAGAGTAATGGATCTCCTCTGACAGGTCTGTGATAATAACAATGACTGACCTCCCCTGAGAGGTCTGTAATAATAACAGTAATTCATCTCCTCTGACAGGTCTGTGATAATAACAATGACTGACCTCCTCTGAGAGGTCTGTAGTAATAAGTGTAATGGATCTCCTCTGACAGGTCTGTAATGATAAGAAGAGCTGCCACTGTGAGGCGCACTGGAGCCCTCCTTACTGTGACCGGCCGGGGTTTGGTGGGAGTGTGGACAGTGGCCCTATGAGACTGGCAGGTGCAGCACTCCATCCTTGGAGTTTCAACCCCCCACTTCCCTCAACACACACATATATATGTACGTGCACACACACACACACACACACACACACACATGCAATACTCATGTAACCTCCTGCAGAAGCCACAGAGTTACACCACGGCCTCTAAAGCGCATCTGTTCTCAGTTATGGATGAGTGAACAGAAATTTGTTTCAGTCACTCAAACCGCTTGTGAATGTTGATAGATTTACTCCGTTTTTTTTAATTCCCCCCCCCCCCCCCCCTTTTTGTGTGTGTGTGTGTGTGTGTGTGTGTGTGTGTGTGTGTTTGTGTATGTGTGCGCGCGCGCGCATTTATGTACGTACCTGCCTCTGTACATATGTGTGTTTACATGTGTGTGCGCATGTAGCCTCTGCAGGTAACAGCAGTGTGATGGTAGCGGTCCTGGTGTCACTTGCAGTAGTACTGACTGCAGGCCTCATCATGTGCTTCAAAAGAAAGAGTTTCATTGGCCTGCTCTTCGCCAGTAAGAAGACCATCATCAAGAAGCTACGGTACTTCTGACTAACCTTTTTAGGTGCTAAAGTCAGGCAGCAGTGATCATGCTTTCAGAACTAACCTCTTCCTGTTTACCGGTGATCCTGAATGAGAAACTGACTTACCTGCCTTTCAGTGTTTCAAGTGCGTGGCTGGACAAAAATATAGTAAAGTTATCAATTTATTGGGCACCAAAGTTTCAGAGAAAAATTAAAAAATAGACAGCCAGTGGCTTGCAGAGAAATGGCACATTTTTGGGCCTGGCTCTGTAACTTAGATTCTAGATGATGTTGCGGAAGCTGCTTGACCTGAGTGATGTTTGTGGACATCCGGCTGCATACATTTCCTTTATGTGGAAAACGCTGTGGATGACGATACTGGATGTGAAGAGATGAGCTGACTCATCTAACCTGTAAACTCTTATAAAAGCATTTTTTCACACAAATGTAGAATAACATCCGCTTGTTGTTTTTTAACTTCTATCTTAAAAAGAGCAATTTATCAATTCTCTGGAAATATGCTCATGTTCGTCTACAGGACTGTGGGCTCTGGTAGACCTTCCAGTCCAAATCAGCTTCACCCTCCATACAGGGGATCTACTCTTCGCCCGAACCCAGCCAAACCTGAGAGCTTCAGCATTTATAAGGTCAGTAATCCCCCAGCTAAACCTCACAGCTCCAGCATTCATAAAGTCAATAATCCCCCAGATAAACCACTCAACTTCAGCATTTATAAGGTCAGTACTCCCGCAGTCATACCTCAATGCTTTAGCATTTATAAAGTCAGTAACCCCCCAGCCAAACCTCACAGCTTCAGCATTTATAAGGTCAGTAACCCCCTAGCCAAACCTCACAGCTACAACAATTATAAGGTCAGTAAGCCCCCAGCCAAACCTCACAGCTTCAGCATTTATAAGGTCAGTAACCCCCCAGCCAAACCTCACAGCTACAACATTTATAAGGTCAGTAAGCCCCCAGCCATACGTCACAGCTTCAGCATTTATAAGGTCAGTAAGCCCCCAGCAAAACCTCACAGCTACAACATTTATAAGGTCAGTAAGCCCCCAGCCACACGTCACAGCTTCAGCATTTATAAGGTCAGTACCCCCCCCAGAGAATGGGGGATTTATTGACTCTGACATTAGGATTGTGATATTTATAATTAATTTCTATCGACAATTTATCTAGACACATCTTATAAATTATTTTTATCCTGCACAAATATGCTCTGTAGATGAAAATATGTATTTTTATCCCCCGCCGAGCGTTTAGCGTGAAGCGGGGGATATAGTATTCTGCTCTGTCCGTCCGTCCGTCCTTGCGTACGTATGTACGTCCGTCCGTCCGTCCTGAACATTGTCAGCGCAATATCTCTAGAAGGAGTCAACCTATTTCAATTCTTTTTGGTACCAACCCTCCTACTGGGAATGCGCAGACACCAGTCGGTTTTGGTGACCTAACGGCAGGGGATATAGTGACTTTCGTGACAAAGTCTTGTTAAATTTGTATTTAATTTTGTAGGTATTCGTTACCGTTGCCTTTTTTGTACTACGTGTATGATTGACTGAATGATATAATAGCAAAAAATAGGCTGTAGCAATTTATGTTGTGTTGCAATGTTATATGATATGATATTATTTTATTTTATATTGTGTAATGTGGTGCCAGGTTGTGCTGGACTGTAGAAAACTATTTAGTTTTGTGTAGTATTGTGCTGTATTGTATTATGTGATGTTGTGTAGTATTGTGCTGTATTGTATTATGTGATGTTGTGTAGTATTGTGCTGTATTGTATTATGTGATGTTGTGTAGTATTGTGCTGTGCTGCATTGTACTTTATTGTGTCATCATGTGTTGCACTGTATGTATTATGTTCATTTGTGTTATGTTGTGCAGTATTGTATTTACTACATTGAGTTAAATTATGATCCTGGGTTTCATTTTCAGCCTGTCCTCTTGGGGGCGGAGCCTCTACTCCCTCCTCCTGGATCCCACTCCCACAGCTTATGCAGGCTTCCACAGTACCAGCCAATCAGCGTCAGCCCTCCTATCCCTCTGGCCCTGCCCCCAACCAGGCTTCCTCAGTACCAGCCTATCGACATCAGCCCTCCTATCCCTCTGGCCCCGCCCCCAGCTCCGCCTCCAAACAGAGTCTTGCCTCCCCGTGGTCACTCTTATCAGAAGGCGGAGTCTCACTGCCCCCCACCGCACCCAGGCCCCCTCAGGCCACACCAGGTGTGTGCATGTGCACGTCAGAGCTCGACTTCGCCCGCCTCTACATCAGCGAGTGCCTTTACTTGCACATCATAATCTGACAATGGCAATTATCGGATTTAAGGTGTTTACATGCACTTTACTTAATTGATATCTGGAAAAATTTAGTGTACATGATTAATTCAAGCCGTTGGATTTCTCTCGAAGCAGCGGCGGCGCCAAAGCTGTGAAACTGGAGGGGACAGAACATCCCTTCATCAGTCCTGGCGAGTTCTCAATCATTCTCATTATTAACAATAGATTCACTCTGAGAGCTCTGCACACTATCAGGTGCTGCTAATTCTCCCCCTTTAGGTATGACGTCAGCAGTCATTCATTTGGACACATAATTTTGTCTATTTAAAGAGATTTTATTCACAATTTACACTTTGTCCCAACTATTTCAGAATTTGGGATGTAGATAAAATTCTTTAATAATTGATACTTACAAACATGCTTTTTTTCAGCTTCATCATGAACCTGGCAATCTTCCTGCCCGTGCAAGTTGCATGTTGATCATTAAGTTTCAATTAAAGTTTATTTTTATAAATCTTCTGACTGCTGCTGAACAGCCTTCCTGCCTGCGCAGATGCGTGTGAATCATTAAGTTTTGTAGTAAAAATTTTGATAAATCTGTTGTACCTGTTGTTTAAAACCCTTGCTTCTCAATTTTGTTACTGCCATGTTACATGCTTTTCATATCATTTTCATATTGTTGATATCGACACGTTAAGTGTATGCACGTGTATGTGGGGCAGCCCCAAAAGTTAAGGGACCCGTTAAGCCCCACCTTCCCCAAGTTGACGAACAAAAAAACGATCCATTTATGGCTCCCTGCCAGGTGTCAGATTTATCGGGCGCAGATGCTGAGCATCACCTCATCCGACCCTCTGGCAGAGTATTCAAAGAACGTGAAGATCTGCCCTCATACCGCCTGACTGGCTGGAAATATTGAGAGACTGGACTACTATCGCCCTCTAGTGGGCAATCAGCAGTAAAAGCTCTGTGATGCAGATGAATTCTAGCAGGCAAGAAAAAATTTAGAGAAGATTGTTGCAAATGGTTGGATATTTGGTTACTTCGGTTGCTTTGCTGAGATGAAATCCATGCGATTTCTACTGGAACTCAAAAAGGCCTTTTTTTTCAGTCACAACTTAAATAATAACCAATGACAATAAATATGATATTGGGCCTGATTTAAGCTTTATTTTGTTCTTATAATATGTCTGGTGTTTTGAGTGTTTCACTTATCTTGACAGTACCTGCTCTCAAAAGAATTGGTCCCATGATTCTGAAGACAAAATATAACTTTCCTGCTGAAAAAACAGGGTGATAGCTGCCGGATGGCTCACTCGGTAGAGGCACTGCATTGCAGTGCAGAAGTGTCTGTCACATCGCTGTTTCAAGCCCCGGTCATACCAACTGGCAGTGGTTGGCAGCTTTTTCAGAGTAGCGCACAACTGGCTATAGAGCTACAGGGTTTCAAATTGGGAAGGGACTGTCGGGAAAGGGAAATAAAATAAATAGCTTTATTTGTTGCTCAAGCGCCTCCGGTTGGCCAGACAGGCGCTCGTCAGGAAGACTCTAATTTTCCCTGTTCATATCTGGGTATCGTCCGCCCTCGTTCTAAACTTCCGAAGATTCGACCAATGAGTGTATAAGAAGCGAAGGCTGACAGGCGCGTGCTTCGGAGGAGAGCCGTGAACTGTCTTCACTCTCCTGAGTTGGCAGCAAACGAGTAAACCTTGTACATAATTCACCAATTGGGCTTTCCAGATTCGGGTGGGATTGGAGAGACTAAGTTTATTAAAAAAAAAAAAAGCAGGATGATTTGGATTTAAAGCCATTCTGGGGTGTCTGTGTTTTGTCTTCTGATGTGAACTGATGCTACTGACACCTGACATCGAACAGACACCTGTGTCTTCTCAAAGGACCGATTTTTTTTATCAAAATTGACTTAATCATTATTCAATAAAATTTTTATTTTTATTAGTTTATTTGGAAACTCAAGGCTTGCTTCTTGTTTTAAAGCAAAACTCAACTCACTTCTCATAGAGGAAAAGGCACAATTATTCGCCAGATTTTAATCTCTTCCAATCGTGAAATTTTCATTGATTTCTGGGATCGTTTACCATTTTTATTGCCCATTGATCTACATTTATAATGAGTACCGCCGTTCTTGCCAAGTCACATGATCCCGCAAAAGGAAGTGACGCCAGCTGTGCTGTAAACCGCCGACCACGGCGACTAATATTCGGCTGAACTGTTAGGATTGCATAAATCAAAGCGCGTATTGTGTGATTTCATACTGTAATAATGCCATGTAAGTAACATAACACTCTTGATCTTATACTGATTGGACAAGAGACTTTATTTTTGCCCCACTGGCTGAGGTCTTTTTCTACAGTTTCTATCCAGGATCCAGCAGTATAGTAAGAATGCGGTAGTTTCTGTTCAGGATGCAGCAGTTTAGTCAGAATGCGGTAGTAAAATCTGCACTTCGTTCTACTGCCTGTGAGCCCGAGTCTCTGCGCCAGATAATCAGATCTAAAATGCACCAACTGACAGTTTTTGGGAATAAACAGAAAGTTCTCGGTCCAGGCAACATTGATTAACATTAATTATTCCTTATTAGCATACACAAACCACATTGTAATTATACACTCCTGATTGAAAATCGGTAAATTATCCCTTGGAGAGCCTTTCTCATACGGTGCGTTTCCCGAAAGCACATTTGCTAACTACCTTACCAACCTACATAGTTCCTCCGTTCAGTCAATGATTCCAGCGATGCACGTTAGCATCAGTGCTGTCAGCAAATGTTCCCCAGTCTGCTGCAAACCCCGGCGTGTCCTTCCCTCCCAGCAGGTGTCCTGTCAATTTCTGCTACCTGTCAAGGTGTGGTACCTCACAGTTCTGCACACGCATAAACCCACGGTCTTGGGCTCCATTTCTTGCCTCCCTGCTTAAATATCATTAAAACTTGAAAATACAGTTTTGTTTACAGTGCATTTTTCAACTTCTTGGCAAATAATTGCATGTACACACTGACTTTTCCTGAAAATGCCAAATTTAGACGATAGTAGTAAGTGGTGTAATGTCTTTAAATTAAACTTATCCAACTCATTATAACATCAGGGTATGTTATAATAAGCTAACAAATAACAAAGCTAATGTAGGCTGATTCATACTGCAATATTAAGGCGAAAACAAAGACTTCACTCCTGCCCTGCATTACAGTAACATTTTTAGACAAGGAAGCACAAAATGTCAGAACAACGACAACATTTTGCCAGCCACTGGCTTTACCTCGACGCCTTTAATGGAAATTTGCAAACATGTCAGTCTTGGGATTGTTTGCATTTGTGACACGACAGCACTTCGCCACACAATAGTGCACTGCCCGCAGTAAATCGACACATTAATAACAAGAACACTACATAAGTCTCTCACCACTTGCAGTGAAGCACGCTGATGACGTCATATTAGCTACTTCTGATCATGTGACTGGTAAGAATGGCTGTGCCCATGGAAACATCTTTTCCTCCTAAAAAACACTATTTTCTCAACCCCAAGTTGTTTGATTAGCCTGAAAAAATTGGAACTAATACACTGACCAAAACTTCTAACGCAACACATACAATTTTGAAATATTTGGTGTACATAAAATGAAATACTGGTTTTGAGCCATGATACATCAAATACAACTTATTAGCTCAGAAAATTGTTTTGATTTTGTCGTGTGGGCAGCTCGTTCCGCTTGATTGCACATTGTTTAGAATTTTGCCTATCCCGTCAGGTTGAGTAGAACTCATTGACCAATCCTTCGAGAATTTGGTCAATAAATAGCCGTAGCAATGGGCAACTTAAATATTCCTTTGCATTATCCTGGGTCAACGTGTGACCATGCCGCGCCTAGGTCAAAATCAGCGAGAGCGAGCCGTTGGTATTCTCACTGGTGGAATGTCGCGAAGACGGGTTGCAAGGAACTTGGGAGTCCACGTGTCGACCATATCACATCTCTGGAGCCGGTATGATGAAACAGGAAGCACAGGTGATCGACCACGTGCCCCCAGACCACGTGTCACCACCCCTCAGCAAGATCGCCATATTCGCCTCCAGCACCTGTGCAATCGCTTCCTGCCAGCTACAGTCACTGCTGCTCAGTCCAGAGGTGGTCACCAGAACTGGATTAGCAACCAAACCGTACTCAACCGCCTGCGTGAAGCCGACTTGCACAACCGACGTCCCCGCTGTGGTTTGGTGTTGACTCCTGCACGTCCCTGCGTCCGTCTGCGATGCTCAAGGGCACATTTGGGCTGGAATGCTCTCAGGTGGAACAGGGTGCTCTTCTCCCATGAATCGAGGTTCAAGTTGAGTGTATCTGTCTTGTATGGCATAGGCGACGGAAACGATATACTGACGCTACCATCCTGCAGCGTGACCGCTGGGGTGTACCCAGTGTGATGGTTTGGGCTGGAATAAGCAGTAGACACAAGACATACCTTATTACTATTGATGGAAACCTCAGTGCGGCCCGTTACCTTGACGACATCCTTACCCCTGTCGCAGTTCCACTCGTCCATCGCTATCGCCTAACGCTGCTGCAGGATAACGCGAGAAAACACATGTCGCCAGAGTCTGTCAGGACTACCTGAGGCAGAATAATGTTCAGTGTCTTGATTGGCCTGCGTATTCCCCAGATTTAAACCCTATAGAACATCTATGGGATATTCTGGATCGCCAGGTGAGAAGGCGTGATCCAGAACCAGCTACAGTCCAACAGTTGCGTCAAGTACCCCAGAAGGAATGGGACCGCATCACACAGGCTGAAATTCGGCATTTGATTGACTCCATGCATCGCAGAATCCAGGCAGTGTGTGTCGCCAGAGGAGGCCATACAAGATACTGACTTCGGTGATCCAGAATTGCGCCTTCAACTGATGCAATGAATTGGAAACCAGGAAAAATCTTTTCTTCATTCCTGACTCTAAAACTGTGTTTTTGATTTGAATCTAAAAATTTGTTATGTATTGTTAAATTTATCGTAAGAAAATGACGTGTTGCAATCAACCCGAGTGTTGCTTTGGAAGTGGAGCATCACATGCTACTGAAAGTTTGTAAATCATCGAATCATTTGCTTGTAATTTGAGATTTTCATTCCCCACAACAAATCATTTAGTGAGTCAAAATTTTTCACGTTTTAATGATATATTTCTCATTTAGCTGTAAAAAATTTCAAGTAAAATAAAGTTGCAATAGAACACTTGGGAAGGCTGATTAAATGTTATTATTGTGCTGCTGTTCAGAGTGTCGAGCCTTTAGCCTCCTGTGGGTTTGTGTCACAGGACCAGGAAAAGCCTCGCCCACCACAGAAGCCCCTGCCTGCAGACCCCTTGGGCAGGACGTCCCGTTGGGGCTGCAGTCTGCCTGCTGGGGTGGTATGCATTCCCACCTCCAACCCAATTACCCGAACTCCCCAGGCCGGTTCCGACAGTGTCTTTACCTACCAGGTGAGCGGGGGGGTGGGGGTCACATGGGATGATGGAAGATGAAGTCCAATTTTCATTTGTCATTGGAGGTCACAGTATGTTTATTTGATAGATGTTTTTATCCAAAGGGCAGCGTAATAAGTGCCTACAGAAAGTAATCGGAACCCCTATGGAGCGCAGGTCGTATTTGATTCAGTTCTCACGAGGTACCAGGTATTCATAACCTTGAACGTTTAGTCTCGTTCACATGGTGTTGGCTGCGTTGGAGCCAGGTTATTGTTTCCCAGAGTCTGGTGCACAGCGCTCTCCGCACTCGCGAGGGCTTCGGAAATGATTCTGGTGCTGCTGGTTCACTGATGGTTTATAAGCTTGACTGACTCAATATGATCGGTAGATCTAGTGTAACTTTTACATTAGTTTTTTTTATTTTTGCAAATACCTCAACATGAAACTTAAACAGTATTGCAATAGTTCACATGCAGTAAACAGACTGTTTTAATCTTTTGCACACATTGAATGCACAATCACTGTGTAATACTCGTTAACTCCATTGCTGTGTCTGCAAACATTTTTATTGATGAGCTGAATTTATACACACATTGTCTGCTTCATTAAGGTATCGGCTTTCTTACAGAGAAATGTACCACTGGAGTTTTCTTCTTCTATGGTTTTTTTTAGTCCTGAACTGAAGAAATCCTGCCACACACAAAAGCCGTGTGTGACTGCTGATCGCTGAAGTGGAGGACCTACAGCCTGGACCCTGGAACATCTGTACAAAGAAGACAATCATGATTTGCACTAAGAGACTTAAAGCCTTTGGATAAGTTCTGTAATTGTTAGAGGTTGGTTTAAAAAGGGACTACGCTGAGCTGCAAATCAGAGCTCGGTCAGGTGCTATAAGTTCCAGCTCAGGTACTTCTAACTTATTTATAGTTCTTATTTATTATGACACAGGACTGTGGTTCACACTTTTCAAGGTGCAATTAGTGACTGTTTCCTTTTTTGTCAGTTTTTGTTAAAGGTCCCATATTTATGCTAAAATTAGTTGTTTCAAACATGTCCAATGGGTCTTTAAAATAACGTTACAAATTAAGTTACAAAAAAAGCACGACCATCAAGGCCTAGTGAGATCTCGTCTCTCACCTCGTCTGTGGCGACCTGAAACATGAGCAGTTTTGAGTGGGCGGGCCTGAAACATGAGCTGTTTTGAGTGGGCGGGCCTGAAACATGAGCTGTTTTGAGTGGGCGGGCCTGAAACATGAGCTGTTTTGAGTGGGTGGCTTGAAACATGAGCTGTTTTGAGTGGGCGGGCCTGAATCATGAGCAGTTTTTAGTGGGCGGGCCTGAATCATGAGCAGTTTTGAGTGGGCGGGCCTGAATCATGAGCAGTTTTGAGTGGGCGGGCCTGAAACATGAGCTGTTTTGAGTGGGCGGGCCTGAAACATAAGCTGTTTTGAGTGGGCGGGCCTGAATCATGAGCAGTTTTGAGTGGGCGGGCCTGAAACATGAGCTGTTTTGAGCGGGCGGGCCTGAAACATGAGCTGTTTTGAGTGGGCGGGCCTGAAACATGAGCAGTTTTGAGTGGGCGGGCCTGAATCATGAGCAGTTTTGAGTGGGCGGGCCTGAAACATGAGCTGTTTTGAGTGGGCGGGCCTGAACCATGAGCAGTTTTGAGTGGGCGGGCCTGAAACATGAGCTGTTTTGAGTGGGCGGGCCTGAAACATGAGCTGTTTTGAGTGGGCGGGCCTGAAACATGAGCAGTTTTGAGTGGGCGGGCCTGAAACATGAGCAGTTTTGAGTGGGCGGGCCTGAATCATGAGCAGTTTTGAGTGGGCGAGCCTGAATCATGAGCAGTTTTGAGTGGGCGGGCCTGAAACATGAGCAGTTTTGAGTGGGCGGGCCTGAATCATGAGCATGAGTGGATGGGGACGCTATTTGAATGAGGTTTTTCTCCTGTGATTCAGCTATAACACATGATATTAAGGTGAAATTTGGCAGAGTTATGTAATTTTTTATGGAGAATCCAAATATGCACTCAGATTTTTTAAAAAATTAGGAAAATTTGTGATGTAGGGGTTCCACCCCCTGGTTGATTTGAGATGGATTGACCCTTTTACTGAACCCTGTGGGGTAATTTAACCCATTTGACCCATCCTGCAGTTAGGAGCAGTGGGCAGCCACAGGGCGGCACCTGGGGACCAACTCCAGTTCTAAAGCCAGTTCCTTGGTCAGGGGTAGCGGGTAGGAGTGTTCCTGTGATGCATGTATTTGTGGGCGGGGGAAACCGGAGAACCCGGAGGAAGCTCAGATGAAGGGAAGAAAAGTAGACCTCTGTGATCATTATTGCAGCCAGCAACACAGCAGTTGCCTCGCCCTGATCTTGGCTTTGGCATATTCGTGCTATGAGGAGACAAAATGGTTGCAGGGCCATTTCAGAGGGCAGAGCTCATTTGCACAGGGGAGAGTCAAAGGAAGTCTCGCCAACCTGGGGGGAGGAGGTTTTTCCCTCCTTGATGTCATACAGGGAGAAAATCTGCTTTTTTTTAGCACAAATTTTCTGAAAGGTGGAGCAAACAAGAAAGGAAGAGGGCAGAATGTTCTCATGTCTGGGGGTGTACAGACAGGCCAGGGGACACATACTACTGTTAGAAAACCACAGTGAAGTGAAAATTGCATAATATGGGACCTTTAAATGTTTTTGCCCTTAAGGCGGTGGAGAAAGAGCAGTGGGGTGTTCTGCTGTAGCTGTGGGGTGTGATTAAGCACCGGAACTGTTTTTAGATTCGGGCGAGGGGGAAAGATTAATGATTTGTTTTGTAATTTGTGAATTATGGTGTCATAAATAAACAGTTACTCAGCGCTGTGAATTTAACTGGATTGTAAATTGTCTTCAAAGGACACTATAGAGACGCTGCTGCATCAGCGCAGTTCTGTTGTGGTACACAGATTGTGTCTCTTTTATGTTTTGCTGTAAACCTTGTAAAAGGGGTTGGGATTTGAGGTTCAAAACATTGTGAACTATTTTTATCAAGTTTGTAAAGCCCCTTTCACACCATGCTGTTTTGGGGTGCGGAGCACCGCGGATAGCCATATGCAACGAAAATGACAGATCTGCAGATGCTCTTTATACACGATAGGACGATGGCCTTTGTCAAGAGGGTGACTTCGGCCATTTTATTTTTTGCCCAAGTCAAAATGTTGGATTTCTTAGGGTAAAATGTCTGACTTACGGTTATCAGAACTGGAATGTTAGTGTGGCAAACGCATATTCTGAGCTCTCCAGAAAACATCGTACAACACAAAAGTACCTTGTCGCTGGTCTCACACAAATGGAAAGCGACAGCATGCAGAGTACCATCGAGCGCAAAATGACAGCGGATGTCATCACCCCGAGAAACTACATGATCATCCTCCAGACTGCAGGACTCAAACAAATACCTTACCAAGTGAAAGCAGTCAAACATGATGAAACCTTGAAACTCAATGGATCTCGCTTCTCAAGTGTCCGACCAGGCAAAAAAGCAGGAGACCCCGCTGTACAGGATTTGCAGGCTCTTCAATTTAGCCATGATGGAAAGGTCCAGAACAAGCTGTCCTCTCTGAGAACTCCGAGTGCGATGCACAGCCACGGAGAGTACAGGTGCCAAGTGAACCGATGGCATGGATCCTAACCAGTAACTTGGCCCCTTGTTGCTCATGGTATTTGTTCTGCTCCAATCATTGTTTTCGTTCTTAGCTTTGCTTATGCTGAGAGAATTTACATGTGCTGAAGGTCTCAGGAAGTCTAGATCTTCACATAATTTCTCACTGCGCCGCGCAGGACGCTGGACTGAGCTGAGTGTGAGAGCTCCAGGGACAGGGTCCGGCGGCTGTGAGCTGGCGATCACTTCAGATACTGAAGACGGCTTCTGCTCACAACATCCATGGATTCCTAATGAAGCTGCACAGTGGCGCTGCCGTGTTTTCCTGTGATTGTTTTTGGGTGCCAGAGCATGTATGTGCTGTAACTGCACCCTCTTCTCCCACTGTGCCCAGCTTCTGTGTAAAAGAGGCCACCCCTCCACAGTCAGACCTTTACTTACAGTCACACACCTCCGCTTGGGAAATATCTGCCCACTTTGAGTTTATGATCAGTATGTTTTATTGATGCACGCAAAAGCAAATGCTCTGAAAATGCCTCCTTCTTTCTCTGGTCTGTAAAATGTAATAAAACTCCAGCATTGGCTGGAGCATTTACCAGCCTTCAGTTATAATCACCATGCCAGGCATCCCCATTTGTCATTCAAGATGGAGAGTAATTAGCACAGATACAATAAATGTTGTTTTAAAACATGAATAATAAAGTGTAAATTGAGCCTGTCAGCACTAACAAATCAGAGTATCCATGCTCCTCTGGGGTTGAAAGCTCCCATGAGACAAGTGCAATAGTACTGAATATACATCCCCATTTCAAAAAGGACAGTATGGAAAATGCAACAAAAAAAAAACAAAGACAAAATACAGTGATTTGTAAATCATCTTTGACCTGTATCACATCACTTTTCCTTTTGTTAGTCCTCAAAGTGCTCGTTTTGGGAACTGAGGGGGCCTGTTATGATTCTGGGTTTTTGATCATGTTTTATGTGTTGGTTTTGTGTTCAAGATTATTGTCTTTTATTTATTCTTTTTGGTTTTTGTAATATTCTGGTTTTTGGTTCATTCCATGTTTCAGTTCCATTGCACTTGTCTCCCCTGTCTTGTGATCTAGTTGGTTTAGTCCGTCTTCCCTGTCTGCGTGCTCACTGACTTCAGGTGATTTAAATGAAGTCCGGTGTTTAAAAATATTCCTTCGTATCTCGTTTTCTTCCTTCAACCTTCTGTTCTAATGATTCACAAGACTAACATTTGTAGTTTGTATTATAGTCTACTAACACAACTAACCATGTATATATTCGATTACTAAATTACTAATGAGCACTCTAGTTTAAGTTGTAAAGCCGCACCGTTACTAATAGACTAATTCCCTCTTCGCAGTCGCCCTGTTGTATTCTCCGCCCCTTTGCTTTCCGCCGTCCTCTCCCTGTGTTCAGCGAGAATCTCTCGCACGTGCTTAATCACTCTCCTGCTCTGGTTATCTGTGCACGTAGAACTCCTGGACTGGAGCTGTTTAAATGTCATAGGCTGTCTGTGTGATTCCTGTTCGTATTTCGTCTCTCGCCAGTTTCCGTGGTTAGTGTTTCCCTCATGTGATTCTCTCGATGTAATTCCCCTCATTCCCCACAGCTGATCTCTGTATAGCATGTGACCTTTCCTGCCTATATATTAGGAGTCTTTTCACTCACAGCTCTTGTCAGAACGTTGATCAACATTTCTTTGTGCCGAGCTCCCTGTACGCCTGTGATTATTGTTCCTCTTCTACTGGATAGTCCGACCCTGATTCTTGCCATAGCCCTTTTTGTACTGTTTTTGCCTTTCTGGATTTTGACCTATTTTTGTATGACCACGAAATCTGTGTTTAGATGCCCTGTGTATGACCATTGGCTTTGCCCATCGACTACGACTTTTTGCCTCTCGTTTTTGTACCTCTGCCCATCTGTCTTACTGGTTCTGACCCCTGCCTGTCTAGTCGATACTGTTTTTGGATTTCGTATTGTGGCTTGGCAATTCCTGTGTTTTCTGGCTTTGACTCGGACTCCAATAAAGGCATACGTTTTTTGGATTGCTGTCTCTCGCGAGTGGTTCCTGAACGATACCTCACAGGGCCAATTATTCCAGTTCTGCAGGAATTTTCCCCTCCTTTCCTCCTTTATATGTAGGTCTTCTGATGCTTGGGATTTTTATTGTTGTATTTTAATCTTTTTCAATGGGAGACCATAGTACACATTAAAAATGCATGATGGTTTTGCCTAACCAATCGAAAGGGGTCTTCGTCAGACAAACAACCTTTATTCTGCAGTTTATTGTCCTTTTCTTTGCAGCTTCTCACAAGCAGCTGAAGAGCTGCTCTTTCCTGTCCACGACTGCTTATCTTTTACCGCAGACAGGTCCAGACTGCCAGCAGACCAGTCTAGCAGCCACTCACTCCAGTTAGGAAGCTACACTGTTATAAGACGTGTAGAACGTGGCCTATCGTCTTGAAATAAACTGGGGCGTCCCTGGAAAGACGTTGCTTATGAGATTGCATATGCTTCCCATGTTCTTCACCATCGATGGGACCTTCACGGTTAGCCATGCCATGGGTAAGAACACACTCCTCGGCTACGAGACATAGAATAGAATAACTTTTAACCCACAGGGAAACTTGTTATGGATAACAATGCTGACCTTTGATCCTAATGCTAAAATTTCAAAGGTTGACTGGTCCAACAACAGCTCACAATTTCTCCTTAATTTCTAAAGTTTTGGAGCAGTGCTGTGGAGATTTGGCAGATGATTGATATAATCTTGTCAAAAAGTATATGTACAGTGGCACAATTTATTGCGATTTTTATTTTTAAACTCAACTGGTTCTCGACCAGCTGAGTTAAGATGGTGTCAACTCCACTGGCCCAAGACATCACCCGTCACCTGACATCTCTAAGCAATTTAACCCATGTGCTGTGGTGGTCGCAATTATTAATCAAAGTAGACAGTCCAGTCGGCCGTGACCGCATAGATTTAGCCCCCCGGAAAGCCCACTGTTCCCCTTTTTTGTGTATTATTCAACCAAAACTGTTGCCATAGCAACCAAAATTGAAAGGTGTCATAACTGAAGTAATAACATGTGTTCATACCAAATATGGAGGTTAAGGGGCACATGATTCTATAGACACTGGAATTGTTTATTGTCTCAGAAAAGCTTCAAAGTTTCGTACATCAAGCCCTCTGGAGGGTCGCCTGGACTGCTGTTCGTAATCACTTCTCAGATAGAGAGTTAAGAATTAACCTGTCGCATTCAAGCTGCTACGACAGAGGACTATGTGGAGGCTCTCGCTGTACCAAACATTCGCTCGTCATTTCAGGACTTCTTGCTGAATCACGCTTCGCCTTTGGCCCAGCAGGGTTGTCTATATCGCATGATAACTGAAAACAGATCCTTCTATTCTCTTCCGGCAAGATCCAGGACAGCACCGTAATGTCCTCAGCACTGGACAAGTTCTGTGGCTCTTCGTTCTGGGTGAGTGTTTCATGAGAGAAACTGCCATGCTGGGCTTGACACTGTACAGTGTGTGTGTAGGTTTTTGAGGTGTTTTTGCATCGAGAATGTTTTTTTTAAGAGAGAAAAACACTATCAATACGTATCATAAAACTCTGTAAAGTCATACAACCAGGCTGTGTAAAGTAACTTTACCAAATCAGGTGTGTTTGCAATATAACAGTATTTAACAATCAGTATTAGTGAATATAATGAATCAATATTAGTAAATATAATGAATAATGGTGAAATGTAATTAGTATTAGTAAATATAATTAATAATACTGAAATATAATCCACAACAGCTGCGTCCATCTTTTTATACAGTCTATGCTTGCACCTCCTTTGTCAATTATGGAGAGTACTGTACGGTTCTGAACGGTGAAGTAACGATGTTCTCAATGATGTCGTTGAGATGATTGTGTCTTTATTGCTGAGCACCAAAGCAATACCCCAGGCTGCCACAGTCAGCCTTAGCATCTGTATTTATATTTGAAGCTTGTGCAACACTGTCCCCAACATGACGTCAACATGCTCACTCCCATAATTCAACATCGACTCCGGGTTACTTTTCTGGTCCTAACTCACTGTGAAAAGGGTAAAATACCCACTTATATTTCGTTGCTTAACAGTTTCCATTTCATTTAGACTTAGAAATAAGTACTTCATTAGTATGCCCAAAAAAAACTGAATATGGGTTGGCATTTTAAAATATTACTGCATTATATTTCACTAAAAGGGAGTAAAATAAGTGCCCACCTATGTGGCAGAGGCACATAATGGTAATGATAAGAAATGGGTCCAACGAAATCAGGGGACGTTCTTCAGTCGCTCAGTTTGTCCCTCCTAGGACCCCTGTCGTCCCCCAAAAGCCTTGCCTCTTTGGAGCAGCTCCTACGGCCTCCTCAGGCCACAGTGATTTGGCCCCAGTCAAAGTCACTCTGGTTCCGTTTCTTCCCCGGCTGTTAGATCTGACTGTTAGCTTACAGCGTTCAGTCTGTCCACGGACCTTAACATATGCCGTTCTTAACAAGATAGTACATTTTATTGCGCCATATGCGGGTGGTTAAATGTTTTGGCTCATCGAGCCACATCACTGGTGATCACGTGCCTCATAATCTGTTTCGTGAAACAGATTCACCATTATTGTTTTTGTAAACAATGGTATCCTAAAAATTTTCATAATTCAAGGCAGATACCTTAACAGGAGCCTAATAAATTTTTCCATTACGTTTACAACCATTTTTATTGATTTATTCAGAGCATTTGTTACTAACACTTTACCGTACCCATTTATATCAAAAAATGGTGTTGAAAAATATTTCAAAGTTAAGGACACACTTACACATTTTTCCATTTTCACCAAAAAAAAAACCGCAAAAATGCTGGATCTCTGTTTCGGCTCAGGGATTAATTTCGTTTTTCTTCCTGGGTTCGTTTGACCTGGTCAAGAAACGGTCTTCCAGTACCAATTTACCAGCTTAAACTTTAATTTATAACAACTAAAGATAGATGACAAGTGATTTTAAACAAGTATTCTGGAAGTCAATGATTATACAGTGTAACTGAAGAAATTCTGGAAAAAAATTACTGTCAGGACAAAATGTATAACTTAAGCAGCACACAGGGCAAAGCGATTTCATTATAGAGTGAAAACTAGAGGATATGCACCGTCCCATGGGGACCAAAATACGAACAAGGGAGGGCGCAAAAAATCCAAATAAATTAACTTTACTGGTTGCAGATTCCTAGTACAGACGCTCCCCTGCAGGATAGTATTCTGTACTGCAACTGTGTCGTGCTCATGCAGCCACTGTTTCTCCTCTACAGACACATTTTAGGGAATTATATCTAAATATATACAACATCTTTGAAAAAGAAACAGTCTGAAATCTGGCTTTCAGGGGGTAGCAGCATTCACATTGCTCTGATTGGCAGAATACTGGGCCGGATGTCTTGCAGGCTGATTGGGTAAGATGTCTTTCTTCCCTCGTTGTCGCACGCCGAGCACAACCAAACTGTTCGGTTCACTGACCTCTCGACTCAGGAGTAAGAAGTTGTGCCATAAGACTTCTGACTCGCGTGCTGATTGGCTCTCACTTCTTTTACACAATGCAGTCACACCACTCTCTCATCACACACTGCCTCTGCCACTGCAGGACAACACAGTCAGCTTTTCATTTGCTCCTACAGCTACGTGAACCTGGCTGATCATTATTGGCCACAAGAGGGCGATGAGACTAATGAATATTTACTGGCTGCGCGTCTATTGCCACTAATGGAATGACTTGAATTCAAACAACCAATCACAGGGCTGAGGTGAGCATCTTAGCTGTGAAGAAATCAGAAGCCCTGGCAGAATGTCTTGAAGGGGTGGGGGGGAAGGTCCTGAGGACTGGATAGGATGTACTGAAGTGGGGTGGAGTCTTGCAGGCTGATTGAATGAGATGTATTGCATACGGAGAGGGTCTCGTGCCTCACTTAGCCACCCGTTGTAGCTCTGTCAGGACCCAGATAGCCAATGAGAGGAGGGCCAGGGACCCAGACTGGTGTGTGGCGGCGAGAGGCGTCGGTACTGTGAGGTCTGGACCCGGGAGTGGGCGTGGTATCGGGTGGTGAAGTAAGGGCCATGAGGCAGGACAGTTCAACAACCGCTTTGATTTTTTATTTTTCCTTCCTTTCTGTATGGTTCTTCAAGGGCCCTCCACCCGTCAGAAAGGGGGGAGGGAGGAAACGTAAAGAACCTTATGACAATGGCCTTAAACTCTGGGGGAAACTTAAACACACACTCTCCTTTGGAAGGGACTTCTTCTCCAGCCCCTTTTTCCTCCACTCCAGGCCCTTAGTAGCTCCAGCCGTCCCCTCCCTCCCAGCCCGAGCCTGGGTTCCCGTTCGCACACTTCTGTGTTGGAAAAAAACAGTCCCACATTAATTGTTTGCACAGAAACTGCAGCCTTTCCCTCTGCTCCAGAGCTCTCCCTTTTGTGCTCTGAGCTGCTCCTTAAATAGTCTGCCCCTGATTAGTGATGCCTCACAGGTGAGTACTTGCATTCTTGCCAACGCAAGAATGCAACGCTGTCCTGGGTCCTCGCATTCTGTCCGGGTGTCTGGGGTAACCGCTGGCCTTGGTGCTGAACCCCCTCTGTTTCTGGGCACCTGTTCTGCTGCTCTATGGGGGGCGCCACATATCCCTCCCCTCAGCTCCAAACCTCGGTTAGGGGCGACTGACTACATGGCCTTGTTTCTTCGGGAGAGTGCATCGGCGTTGGCGTTGTCCTTCCCAGCTCGATGTTCCACCTTGAACCTGAAATTCTGTAACTCTAAGAACCAACGAATTATACGAGCATTCTGGGACTTGTTGCTGACCATCCACTTCAATGGGGCATGGTCGGTTACCAGCAAGAACTCCCATCCGAGCAAGTAATATTGAAATTTAACCAAAGCCCACTTCACCGCCAGAGCCTCTTTCTCAATAGTAGCATAGTTTTTCTCATGCTTGAGAAGTTTCCGGCTAATAAATAGGATGGGGTGTTCGGTGTGGTCCTGGATTTGGGACAGGACAGTGCCCACTCCTACCTCAGATGCATCAGTTTGGATGACGAATTTCTTCGTGAAGTCAGGGGTAGCTAGTACAGGACTGGTGCACAGGGCTTCCTTCAAGGCGACGAAGGCTTGTTCCATCTCCTCCGTCCACCGGACCCGGTTGGTTTGGGTCCCTTGGGGCTTCATGCAGGGGTGCGGCTGTAGTGGCAAACTGGGGAATGAATTGCCGATAGTACCCCACCAGTCCGAGGAAGGTCCTCACCTATTTCTTGGTCTCTGGTTTAGGCCACCTCCGGATACTCTCTACCTTCTTCACCTGGGGCCTTACGCATCCCCTCCCGATGGTGTGTCCTAGGTAGTCTGCCTCTTCAAGTCCCAGCCGGCACTTCGCAGGGTTAGCAGTGAGTCCAGCCTTCCGTAGAGCCCCCAGGACTGCCTCCAACCGCTCTAGATGGGTTCGCCAGTCGGCACTGTGAACAACAATATCATCAATGTAGGCGGCAGCATACTCACGGTGGGGCCTAAGTACTAAGTCCATTAATCGCTGAAAGGTTGCAGGGGCTCCATGGACCCCAAAGGGAAGGACCCGGTACTGGAACAACCCCTCCGGAGTAGCGAACGCCGTCTTCTCTCGGGCTTGAGGGGTCAGGGGTACCTGCTAATACCCTTTGGTGAGGTCCAGGGTAGAAATGAAGCGAGCAGGGCCCAGCCTCTCGATTAGTTCGTCTACCTGGGGCATGGGGTATGCGTCGAACTTCGACACCTCATTGAGTTTGCGGAAGTCGTTGCAGAATCCCCATGTCCCATTGGATTTCGGGACTAGGACAATCGGGCTATACCAAGCGCTATTCGACCGCTCAATCAGCCCCAGCTCCAACATCACCTTTACTTCATCCTGTATGGCCTGCCTGCGGACTTCGGGGATGCGGTACGGCCGTAATCGGACCCGTTTCCCAGGCTCGGTAATGATGTCATGCATCAGGACATGGGTTCGGCTCGGTACTTCCGAAAACACGTCCCGATTCTGGCCCACCAGCGCGACTGGCTCCTGCCTCTGCTGCACGGTCAGCTGTTCCCCCACAGGCACTTCCGGTGGTGCGGGTGGGCACGAGTGGCGGCAAGGGCTTGGGCTGGTGCAGAAATGGGTTCGTGCTATCTTTTCAGCAGATTCACATGGTACACCTTTGTAGTATGACGGCGTCTGGGTTGTTTCACCCGATAGTTGACTTCGCTGATTCTCTTGGCTACGTCGTACGGTCCATGCCTTCGAGCCAGAAACTTGCACTCTGTAGTGGGGACCAAGACCATCTCCTTCTCGCCGGGTTGGAATTCTCTCACCAGCGCATTGCGGTTATTCAGGCGACTCTGCTCGCGCTGAACCTGCTCCATCTGTTCCCGGACTATGGGCTAGATGTGCCTCATCAGCTGTTCCATCTGCTCAAAGATAAGAATCACTGTCGGGAGGGTTGTTGCTCCCATGCATCCCGTGCTAAGTGAAGGAGGCCTCTGGGCCGCCTGCCGTACAGTAGCTCAAATGGGGCGAACCCAGTCGAGCCCTGGGGCTCTTCCCTCACCGCAAACAGCAGATATGGCAGCAGCTGGTCCCAGTCTCTCCCGTCCTCCTGTATTACCTTCCACAGCATGGAATTCAATGTTTTATTAAACCGTTCCACCAGCCTGTCAGTATGTGGGTGATAGACTGAGGTCTGGAGCTGTTTCACCTTAAGCAGGCGGCACATCTCTCTGAGGACCTGCGACATAAAACATGACCCCTGATCAGTGAGTATTTCTTGGGCAATTCCTACCCGACTGAAGAGAAGGAAGAGTTCTCGGGTGATGGTCTTCCCCGTGGCAGTCTGAAGGGGCACTGCTTCGGGGTAGCTCGTCGCATAGTCCACGATGACCAATATGTATTGGTGTCCCCGGCTGGACTTCGGCAGGGGGCCCACAATATCCAGTCCTATGCGCTGGAAGGGTACATCGATTATGGGGAGTGGTATTAAAGGGTTGTGTACCGTGTGACGAGGACTGTGCAGCTGACATTCTGCGCAGTGTCGACAGTAGGTCTCCATATCCTTCTTAATTCCTGGCCAGTAAAACCGGCGCCGAATTCAGTCATAAGTTTTCTCGGCCGCCAGGTGTGCCCCGAGCAGGTGAGAGTGGCCGAGATACAAAACCCGGGACACATAGGGCCGTGGTACCAACAGCTGCGTAACTTCACATCCCTGTAGAACACACACGCGATACAACAACCCATTAATAACTCTAAAAAATGGGGGAGTCGGCCTCACCTCCCCTGAGCGTGTCCCTTCTCCCATTCGCGCTGCCTTCCAGGCGTGGGTAAAGGCGGGGTCCTCCAGCTGGGCCCGCCCAAACCGGGGCGCTCTTTCCCCTTTGCCTATATCGGAAAAGGAGGTCTGCTCTCCTTCCGCCGTCCTTGGGGTGTCCAGGGGTATCACCTTCGGCTGGAGGAGCCTGGGCTCCTCTCCGGACGAGGACCCAGTAGGGGGCGTACTCTCGTTTTCTGCCACCCTGCCTCCATCTGCAGCACCAGCCAACCCATGGATCCTCCCATCCCCTCGGCGGCTCCGTTGGCGCCGACTCCCCATACACCGAGACGTCCCCGGCTCTTGGCTCCAATAGGTGCTGAACAGGGGGCAGTCTTGTCCCATTAGCATGGGGACCGGTAGGTTGGGCACCACTCCGACCCGGATTCTACAGCGACCCCGAGGGGTTATCATTCTGACCTCCACGATGGGGTACCTTCTTGTGTCTCCGTACACGCGCGCGACATCAATCTTCCCCCCCCCCCCCCCCCGTTCCTTTGGCTAGTTTGGGTCGAATTAGGGTGATGGCACTTCCGGCGTCTAGAGTGGCAGCGGTATCCTTGTCTTCCACCCGCACAGGGATTTGTGGGGCTTTAGTGCCCTCATGTGCCCAGCAGGTGGTAAGGTAATGGCAAGGTCGAGGCCGTTCCCTTCCAGAGACGGCAGTCGGCATGGGGACATCTTCTTCTGGACAATCTCGGAGCAGGTGCTCTCAGCTCCCGCAACCATAGCATCGGAAGGGTTCCCTCCTTGTCCCAACTTCCCTCCCTTTTTGTGGTGTCGGCCCCTGCGGTCGAGAGGTTCCCACGGGGGTTCTCCGTCCCTCGGACCAGTGTTTCTTCTGGTCCTCCTCCCGCCCTTCGCCCGTCATCTCAGTCATCACCCGATGGTTCTCTAGCAGGCCGTTGAGGGTATCCAGATCTTGGGGCCCATGCTGTACAACATACCTTTTGGCCGCTGTGGGTAGGCTACGGGCACACCGGTCCAACATTAGCCAGTGAAGGGTGCTCGGCCCCTCCCCTTCCTCCAGCCAGCTCCTAGCTAGCCGTACTAGGGCCATCACCTGAGCTCGCATGGGCAGGGCTGCATTATAGGCCCACTGATGATAGCGGTGGGCCCTAGCCGATGGGCTGTACCCATAGTGGGCCAGGATGGCCATCTTCAGGCTAGCATAGGTGCTGGTCTCTGCTGGGGCCAGGTGATGGTAGGCCTGCTGAGCTTCTCCGGTCAGGAAAGGGGCCAGTATACCAGCCCAGTCAGCATCCGGCCATTTCTCACGTCTGGTCGTCTGTTGAAAGACTTCTAGGTATGTCTCAATGTCATCTGTGGGGTCCAGTTTAGTCAGGACATCTCGGGGAGGGGAGCTGGGGTTTTCACAGGGCCGTTGTCTGCACAGCTCTGCAACCACCATTTGTAGGAGGCTTTGGGACTGGGAGATGGCCCAGAGTGCATCTTCCGAGTGTTGCACTTGGGGCTCGGCTCTCCCAGCGGGCTCACCTGTCACCATCATCTCTGGAACAGCAGAAGGATCATACATCTCGCTGAGGGGGGGTGCTTTCAAGATTCTCCTTACGGCCTATCCGCTCTTCTTTCCATGCACAGGTAGCCAGGGTCTCGTCACGCCCGCATTCTCCACCATATGTGAGGTCTGGACCCGGGATCGGGCGTGGTGTAGGGTGGTGAAGTAAGGGCCACGAGGCAGGACAGTTCAACAACCGCTTTGATTTTTTATTTTTCCTTCCTTTCTGTATGGTTCTTCAAGGGCCCTCCACCCGTCAGTAAGGGGGGAGGGAGGAAACGTAAAGAACCTTATGACAATGGCCTTAAACTCTGGGGGAAACTTAAACACACACTCTCCTTTGGAAGGGACTTCTTCTCCAGCCCCTTTTTCCTCCACTCCAGGCCCTTAGTAGCTCCAGCCGTCCCCTCCCTCCCAGCCCGAGCCTGGGTTCCCGTTCGCACGCTTCTGTGTTGGAAAAAAACAGTCCCACATTAATTGTTTGCACAGAAACTGCAGCCTTTCCCTCTGCTCCAGAGCTCTCCCCCTTTTTGTGCTCTGAGCTGCTCCTTAAATAGTCTGCCCCTGATTAGTGATGCCTCTCAGGTGAGTACTTGCATTCTTGCCAACGCAAGAATCCGGCGCTGTCCTGGGTCCTCGCGTTCTGTCCGGGTGTCTGGAGTAACCGCTGGCCTTGGTGCTGAACCCCTCTGTTTCTGGGCACCTGTTCTGCAGCTGTATGGGGGGCGCCACAGTACATAGAGCAGAAGGGTACTGATGCCCAGACCCACCTGAAAGAAACACAGGAATCCCCTTTCAGACCTTCCTGACACAGGGATAGACATTGGATTTTTATTTTCACCAGACATCCGTACAGTAATCACTCCGGTTTACTGCTCTGGTCCATCTTTTACAAGACAGCCTTTTTTCTCTTTGATTTACAGTCCTAATAAGATATCTGTGTCTCAGATCTTTTTATTTGACTCCATTCATGTTCTAATACTAATTCATAATCAGTCGTGCCAATAAACGTAAGAGACAGATGACACAAACCCTTCAGTAAAATGGAACGTTACTTTTTCTTCATAATTAGCAGCAAACGATAAAAACTTCAAATTCAAAGCCCCTCAGTACCTTGGACAAATAGAAATCCAAAGCCAAGTATTTAAAATGATCTAAAATTCTGGCTTGTCAATTTGCTGGGTTAGAATCAATGTTTTCAATGCTCTTGGCCCAGTGTTTGCAAAAAAGTGCACTACAGGGATACAATTATAAAACGAAACGCCAAAAATCCCTTCGTAATAACGGGTTCGAGTCCATGCATCGCTAAAGTGTTGAGACCATTCTCTAATATACACTGAATCGCTAATTTTTTAGATTCAGAAAATGTAAGCAATGTTCTGATTGTCTGGTCCAACGTCGGTCGGTCCTCGAATTCCAATGCAGGACGGTCCGGACCTTCACCATCACACAATAATTTGCAGTTTTTTGAGCAATTGGCATTTCTGGAAATAAACTTCATTAATAGCATTTTATAGCATTAATAAAATGAACTTCAAGTATACTACTTTTTGCTAAAGGTAGATAACATTTCAAATGTTGAAACTGAGACATTTTACATTTTTGTCCACAAAATGAACTTATTTAAAATGTAAAATAAAACAGGTCTCAAAAAACTTGGGACACAGGCAAAAAAAAGGCTGAAAAAGCACTTGATATATAAGAGAATCAGCTGAAAGAACATTTCGCAAGTAATTAAGTTAACTGGCATCAGGTGTGTAACATGATTGGCTATAAAACGGATGTCTTAGAGAGGCTGAGTCTCTCAGAAGTAAAGATGGCCAGAGGCTTTCCAACCTGTGAAGGTTTGTGTAAAAAATTGTGGAATACTTAAAAAACAATGTTCCTCAACGTCAAATTACAAAGGCTTTGAAGGTCTCATCATCAACAGTGCTTAACATCATCAAAAGATTCAGAGAAACTGGAAAAATCTCTGCGCATAAGGGACAAGACCAAGGACTTTTACTGGATGCCCGTGATCTTCGGGCCCTCAGACGCCACTGCATCACTCGCCGGCATGATTCTGTCATTGACATTACTAAATGGGCCCAGGAATACTTCAAGAAACCACAGTCTGTAAACACTGTCCGCCGTGCCATCCACAGATGCCAGCTAAAAATGCCATGTTCTGTGGGCCAAGGCTCATTTAAAATGGACTGCAAAGTGGCAAAGTGTCAAGTGGTCAGACGAGTCCAAATTTGACATTCTTGTTGGAAATCATGGGCGTCGTGTCCTCCGGGCTAAAGAGGAGAAAGACCACCCCTCCTGTTATCAGCATTCAGTTCAAAAGCCAGCATCTCTGATGGTATGGGGATGCATTAGTGCATATGGTGTGGGACACTTGCATGTTTTTAAAAGCACCATGAATGCTGAAAGGTAAATAAAGGTTTTAGAGCAACATATGCTCCCCTCCAGACGACATCTATTGCAGGGAAGGCCTTGTGTATTTCAGCAGGACAATGCAAAACCACATACTGCAGCTATTACAACAGCATGGCTTCGTAGTAGAAGAGTCCGTGTGCTGAACTGGCCTGCCTGCAGTCCTGATCTTTCACTGATTGAGAACATTTGGTGCATAATTAAATTAAAAGTCCGTCTAAGGAGACCCAAAACTCTCCAGCTGTTAGAATGAAACAACAGTGGGATCAAATTCCAATGACTAAACTCAAAAAACTTGTCTCCTCAATGCCCAGACGCCTCCACTCTGAGTTAAAAGGAAGAGGGGATGCTATACCATGGAAAAAAGGCCCTTGTCCCAATTTTTTGAGACCTGTAGAAGCCATCAAATTTGAAATGAACTCATTTTGTGGATGAAATTGTAAAACTTCTCAGTTTCAACAGTGTTATCTCTGTTCGACTGCGAATAAAATACTGGCTGGTGTGATTTGAAAGTCATTGTGTTTTGATTTTATTCACAATTTACACTTTGTCCCAACTATTTCAGAATTGGGGTTGTAGTTCTCTCTACACACTCCCCCTTGTCTGTAGTGCAGTTCTCTCTACACAATCCCCCTGGTCTGTAGAGCAGTTCTCCCTCCACACTCCCCCTGGTCTGTAGTGCAGTTCTCCCTCCAAACTCCCCCTGGTCTGTAGTGCAGTTCTCCCTCCACACTCCCCCTGGTCTGTAGTGCAGTTCTTTCTCCACACTCCCTCCTGTCTGTAGTTCAGTTCTCTCTACCGCTCCCTCTGGTCTGTACTGCAGTTCTCTCTTCACACTCTCTCTGGTCTGTAATGCAGTTCTCTCTACACACTCCCCCTGGTCTGTAGTGCAGTTCTCCCTCCACACTCCCCCTGGTCTGTAGTGCAGTTCTCCCTCCACACTCCTCCTGGTCTGTAGTGCAGTTCTTTCTCCACACTCCCTCCTGTCTGTAGTGCAGTTCTCTCTACACACTCCCTCTGGTCTGTACTGCAGTTCTCTCTTCACACTTTCTCTGGTCTGTACTGCAGTTCTCTCTACACACTCCCTCTGGTCTGTACTGCAGTTCTCTCTACACACGCCCTCTGGTCTGTACTGCAGTTCTCTCTTCACACTCTCTCTGGTCTGTAGTGCAGTTCTCTCTACACACTCCCTCTGGTCTGTACTGCAGTTCTTTCTACACACGCCCTCTGGTCTGTACTGCAGTTCTCTCTTCACACTCCCCCTGGTCTGTAGTGCAGTTCTTTCTCCACACTCTCTCCTGTTTGTAGTGCAGTTCTCTCTACACACTCCCTCTGGTCTGTACTGCAGTTCTCTCTACACACTCTCTCTGGTCTGTAGTGCAGTTCTCTCTACACACTCCCTCTGGTCTGTACTGCAGTTCTCTCTACACACTCCCTCTGGTCTGTACTGCAGTTCTCTCTACACAGTCTCTATGGTCTGTAGTGCAGTTCTCTCTACACACTCCCTCTGGTCTAAACTGCAGTTCTCTCGACACACTCCCTCTGGTCTGAAGTGCAGTTCTCTCTACATACTCCCTCTGGACTGTAGTGCAGTTCTCTCCTCACACTCTCTCTGGTCTGTAGTGCTGGTCTCTCTACACACTCTCTCTGGTCTGAAGTGCAGTTCTCTCTACACACTCCCTCTGGTCTGTACTGCAGTTCTCTCTTCACACTCCCTCTGGTCTGCAGTGCAGTTCTCTCTCCAAACTCCCCCTGGTCTGTAGTGCAGTTCTCTTTCCACACTCCCTCTGGTCTGCACTGCAGTTCTCTCTTCACACTCTCTCTGGACTGTAGTGCAGTTCTCTCTTCACACTCTCTCTGGTCTGTAGTGCAGTTCTCTCTACACACTCCCTCTGGTCTGTACTGAAGTTCTCTCTTCACACTCTCTCTGGTCTGTAGTGCAGTTCTCTCTACACAGTCCCCCTGGTCTGTAGTGCAGTTCTCTCTCCACACTCCCTCTTGTCTGTACTGCTGTTCTCGCTCTTCACACTCTCTCTGGTCTGTAATGCAGTTCTCTCTACACACTCCCTCTGGTCCGTAGTGCATTTCTCTCTTCACACTCTCTCTGGTCTGAAGTGCAGTTCTCTCTACACACTCTCTCTGGTCTGTAGTGCAGTTCTCTCTACACACTCTCTCTGGTCTGTAGTGCAGTTCTCTCTACACACTCTCTATGGTCTGTAGTGCAGTTCTCTCTACACAATCCCCCTGGTCTGTAGAGCAGTTCTCCCTCCACACTCCCCCTGGTCTGTAGTGCAGTTTTCCCTCCACACTCCCCCTGGTCTGTAGTGCAGTTCTCCCTCCACACTCCTCCTGGTCTGTCGTGCAGTTCTTTCTCCACACTCCCTCCTGTCTGTTGTGCAATTCTCTCTACACACTCCCTCTGGTCTGTACTGCAGTTCTCTCTTCAAACTCTCTCTGGTCTGTAATGCAGTTCTCTCTACACACTCCCCCTGGTCTGTAGTGCAGTTCTCCCTCCACACTCCCCCTGGTCTGTAGTGCAGTTCTCCCTCCACACTCCTCCTGGTCTATAATGCAGTTCTCTTTACACACTCCCTCTGGTCTGTACTGCAGATCTCTCTACACACTCTCTATGGTCTGTAGTGCAGTTCTCTCTACACACTCCCTCTGGTCTAAACTGCAGTTCTCTCTACACACTCCCTCTGGTCTGAACTGCAGTTCTCTCTACATACTCCCTCTGGTCTGTAGTGCAGTTCTCTCTTCACACTCTCTCTGGTCTGTAGTGCAGTTCTCTCTACACACTCTCTCTGGTCTGTAGTGCAGTTCTCTCTACACACTCCCTCTGGTCTGTACTGCAGTTCTCTCTACACACTCCCTCTGGTCTGTATAGCAGTTCTCTCTTCACACTCCCTCTGGTCTGCAGTGCAGTTCTCTCTCCACACCCCCCTGGTCTGTAGTGCAGTTCTCTTTCCACACTCCCTCTGGTCTGTAGTGCAGTTCTCTCTACACACTCCCTCTGGTCTGTACTGCAGTTCTCTCTTCAGACTCTCTCTGGTCTGTAGTGCAGTTCTCTCTACACACTCCCTCTGGTCTGTACTGAAGTTCTCTCTTCACACTCTCTCTGGTCTGTAGTGCAGTTCTCTCTACACAGTCCCCCTGGTCTGTAGTGCAGTTCTCTCTCCACACTCTTTCTGGTCTGTAGTGCAGTTCTCTCTACACACTCCCCCTGCTCTGTAGTGCAGTTCTCCCTCCACACTCCTCCTGGTCTATAATGCAGTTCTCTCTACACACTCCCTCTGGTCTGTACTGCAGTTCTCTCTACACACTCCCTCTGGTCTGCAGTGCAGTTCTTTCTACACACTCCCTCTGGTCTAAACTGCAGTTCTCTCTACACACTCCCTCTGGTCTGAACTGCAGTTCTCTCAACAAACTCCCTCTGGTCTGTAGTGCAGTTCTCTCTTCACACTCTCTCTGGTCTGTAGTGCAGTTCTCTCTACACACTCTCTCTGGTCTGTAGTGCAGTTCTCTCTACACACTCCCTCTGGTCTGTACTGCAGTTCTCTCTACACACTCCCTCTGGTCTGTACTGCAGTTCTCTCTTCACACTCCCCCTGGTCTGTAGTGCAGTTCTCTTTCCACACTCCCTCTGGTCTGTACTGCAGTTCTCTGTTCACACTCTCTCTGGTCTGTAGTGCAGTTCTCTCTACACACTCCCTCTGGTCTGTAGTGAAGTTCTCTCTTCACACTCTCTCTGGTCTGTAGTGCAGTTCTCTCTACACAGTCCCCCTGGTCTGTAGTGCAGTTCTCTCTCCATACTCCCTCTGGTCTGTAGTGCAGTTCTCTCTACACACTCCCTCTGGTCTGTACTGCAGTTCTCGCTCTTCACACTCTCTCTGGTCTGTACTGTAGTTCTCTCTACACACTCCCTCTGGTCTGTAGTGCATTTCTCTCTTCACACTCTCTCTGGTCTGTAGTGCAGTTCTCTCTACACACTCTCTCTGGTCTGTAGTGCATTTCTCTCTACACACTCTCTATGGTCTGTAGTGCAGTTCTCTCTACACACTCCCTCTGGTCTAAACTGCAGTTCTCTCTACACAATCCCCCTGGTCTGTAGAGCAGTTCTCCCTCCACACTCCCCCTGGTCTGTAGTGCATTTCTTCCTCCACACTCCCCCTGGTCTGTAGTGCAGTTCTCCCTCCACATTCCTCCTGGTCTGTCGTGCAGTTCTTTCTCCACACTCCCTCCTGTCTGTTGTGCAGTTCTCTCTACACACTCCCTCTGGTCTGTACTGCAGTTCTCTCTTCACACTCCCCCTGGTCTGTAGTGCAGTTCTCCCTCCACACTCCCCCTGGTCTGTAGTGCAGTTCTCCCTCCACATTCCTCCTGGTCTGTCGTGCAGTTCTTTCTCCACACTCCCTCCTGTCTGTTGTGCAGTTCTCTCTACACACTCCCTCTGGTCTGTAATGCAGTTCTCTCTACACACTCCCCCTGGTCTGTAGTGCAGTTCTCCCTCCACACTCCCCCTGGTCTGTAGTGCAGTTCTCCCTCCACACTCCTCCTGGTCTGTAGTGCAGTTCTTTCTCCACACTCCCTCCTGTCTGTAGTGCAGTTCTCTCTACACACTCCCTCTGGTCTGTACTGCAGTTCTCTCTTCACACTCTCTCTGGTCTATAATGCAGTTCTCTCTACACACTCCCTCTGGTCTGTACTGCAGTTCTCTCTACACACTCCCTCTGGTCTGTACTGCAGATCTCTCTACACAGTCTCTATGGTCTGTAGTGCAGTTCTCTCGACACACTCCCTTTGGTCTAAACTGCAGTTCTCTCTTCGAACTCTCTCTGGTCTGTAGTGCAGTTCTCTCTACACACTCTCTCTGGTCTGTAGTGCAGTTCTCTCTACACACTCCCTCTGGTCTGTACTGCAGTTCTCTCTACACACTCCCTCTGGTCTGTACTGCAGTTCTCTCTTTACACTCCCTCTGGTCTGCAGTGCAGTTCTCTCTCCACACTCCCCCTGGTCTGTAGTGCAGTTCTCTTTCCACACTCCCTCTGGTCTGTAGTGCAGTTCTCTCTACACACTCCCTCTGGTCTTTACTGCAGTTCTCTCTTCACACTCTTTCTGGTCTGTAGTGCAGTTCTCTCTACACACTCCCTCTGGTCTGTACTGAAGTTCTCTCTTCACACTCTCTCTGGTCTGTAGTGCAGTTCTCTCTACAGAGTCCCCCTGGTCTGTAGTGCAGTTCTCTCTCCACACTCCCTCTGGTCTGTAGTGCAGTTCTCTCTACACACTCCCTCTGGTCTGTACTGCAGTTCTCTCTCTTCACACTCTCTCTGGCCTGTACTGCAGTTCTCTCTACACACTCCCTCTGGTCTGTAGTGCAGTTCCCTCTTCACACTCTCTCTGGTCTGTAGTGCAGTTCTCTCTCCACACTCTCTCTGGTCTGTAGTGCAGTTCTCTCTACACACTCTCTCTGGTCTGTAGTGCAGTTCTCTCTACACAATCCCCCTGGTCTGTAGAGCAGGTCTCCCACCACACTCTTCCTGGTCTGTAGTGCAGTTCTCCCTCCACACTCCCCCTGGTCTGTAGTGCAGTTTTCCCTCCACACTCCTCCTGGTCTGTAGTGCAGTTCTTTTTCCACACTCCCTCCTGTCTGTAGTGCAGTTCTCTCTACACACTCCCTCTGGTCTGTACTGCAGTTGTCTCTTCACACTCTCTCTGGTCTGTAATGCAGTTCTCTCTACACACTCCCCCTGGTCTGTAGTGCAGTTCTCCCTCCACACTCCCCCTGGTCTGTAGTGCAGTTCTCCCTCCACACTCCTCCTGGTCTGTAGTGCAGTTCTTTCTCCACACTCCCTCCTGTCTGTAGTGCAGTTCTCTCTACACACTCCCTCTGGTCTGTACTGCAGTTCTCTCTTCACACTCTCTCTGGTCGTTAATGCAGTTCTCTCTACACACTCCCTCTGGTCTGTACTGCAGTTCTCTCTACACACTCCCTCTGGTCTGTACTGCAGTTCTCTCTACACACTCCCTCTAGTCTGTAGTGCAGTTCTCTCGTCACACTCCCTCTGGTCTGTACTGCAGTTCTTTCTACACACTCCCTCTGGTCTGAACTGCAGTTCTCTCTACACACTCCCTCTGGTCTGTACTGCAGTTCTCTCTTCACACTCTTTCTGGTCTGTAGTGCAGTTTTCTCTACACACTCTCTCTGGTCTGAACTGCAGTTCTCTCTCCACACTCTCTCTGGTCTGTAGTGCAGTTCTCTCTACACACTCTCTCTGGTCTGTAGTGCAGTTCTCTCTACACAATCCCCCTGGTCTGTAGAGCAGGTCTCCCTCCACACTCTTCCTGGTCTGTAGTGCAGTTCTCCCTCCACACTCTTCCTGGTCTGTAGTGCAGTTCTCCCTCCACACTCCCCCTGGTCTTTAGTGCAGTTTTCCCTCCACACTCCTCCTGGTCTGTCGTGCAGTTCTTTCTCCACACTCCCTCCTGTCTGTAGTGCAGTTCTCTCTACACACTCCCTCTGGTCTGTACTGCAGTTCTCTCTTCACTCTCTCTCTGGTCTGTAATGCAGTTCTCTCTACACACTCCCTCTGGTCTGTACTGCAGTTCTCTCTTCACACTCTCTCTGGTCTATAATGCAGTTCTCTCTACACACTCCCTCTGGTCTGTACTGCAGTTCTCTCTACACACTCCCTCTGGTCTGTACTGCAGTTCTCTCTACACACTCCCTCTGGTCTGTTCTGCAGTTCTCTCTACACACTCCCTCTGGTCTGTACTGCAGTTCTTTCTACACACTCCCTCTGGTCTGAACTGCAGTTCTCTCTACACACTCCCTCTGGTCTGTACTGCAGTTCTCTCTTCACACTCTTTCTGGTCTGTAGTGCAGTTCTCTCTACACACTCCCTCTGGTCTGTACTGCAGTTCTTTCTACACACGCCCTCTGGTCTGTACTGCAGTTCTCTCTTCACACTCTCTCTGGTCTGTAGTGCAGTTCTCTCTACACACTCCCTCTGGTCTGTACTGAAGTTCTCTCTTCACACTCTCTCTGGTCTGTAGTGCAGTTCTCTCTCCACACTCTTTCTGGTCTGTAGTGCAGTTCTCTCTACACACTCCCCCTGCTCTGTAGTGCAGTTCTCCCTCCACACTCCTCCTGGTCTATAATGCAGTTCTCTCTACACACTCCCTCTGGTCTGTACTGCAGTTCTCTCTACACACTCCCTCTGGTCTGTACTGCAGTTCTCTCTACACACTCCCTCTAGTCTGCAGTGCAGTTCTCTCTACACACTCCCTCTGGTCTAAACTGCAGTTCTCTCTACACACTCCCTCTGGTCTGAACTGCAGTTCTCTCTACATACTCCCTCTGGTCTGTAGTGCAGTTCTCTCTTCACACTCTCTCTGGTCTGTAGTGCAGTTCTCTCTACACACTCTCTCTGGTCTGTAGTGCAGTTCTCTCTACACACTCCCTCTGGTCTGTACTGCAGTTCTCTCTACACACTCCCTCTGGTCTGTACTGCAGTTCTCTCTTCACACTCCCCCTGGTCTGTAGTGCAGTTCTCTTTCCACACTCCCTCTGGTCTGTACTGCAGTTCTCTGTTCACACTCTCTCTGGTCTGTAGTGCAGTTCTCTCTACACACTCCCTCTGGTCTGTAGTGAAGTTCTCTCTTCACACTCTCTCTGGTCTGTAGTGCAGTTCTCTCTACACAGTCCCCCTGGTCTGTAGTGCAGTTCTCTCTCCATACTCCCTCTGATCTGTAGTGCAGTTCTCTCTACACACTCCCTCTGGTCTGTACTGCAGTTCTCGCTCTTCACACTCTCTCTGGTCTGTACTGTAGTTCTCTCTACACACTCCCTCTGGTCTGTAGTGCATTTCTCTCTTCACACTCTCTCTGGTCTGTAGTGCAGTTCTCTCTCCACACTCTCTCTGGTCTGTAGTGCAGTTCTCTCTACACACTCTCTCTGGTCTGTAGTGCAGTTCTCTCTACACACTCTCTATGGTCTGTAGTGCAGTTCTCTCTACACACTCCCTCTGGTCTAAACTGCAGTTCTCTCTACACAATCCCCCTGGTCTGTAGAGCAGTTCTCCCTCCACACTCCCCCTGGTCTGTAGTGCAGTTCTCCCTCCACACTCCCCCTGGTCTGTAGTGCAGTTCTCCCTCCACATTCCTCCTGGTCTGTCGTGCAGTTCTTTCTCCACACTCCCTCCTGTCTGTTGTGCAGTTCTCTCTACACACTCCCTCTGGTCTGTACTGCAGTTCTCTCTTCACACTCTCTCTGGTCTGTAATGCATTTCTCTCTTCACACTCTCTCTGGTCTGTAGTGCAGATCTCTCTCCACACTCTCTCCTGTTTGTAGTGCAGTTCTCTCTACACACTCCCTCTGGTCTGTACTGCAGTTCTCTCTACACACTCTCTCTGGTCTGTAGTGCAGTTCTCTCTACACACTCCCTCTGGTCTGTACTGCAGTTCTCTCTACACACTCCCTCTGGTCTGTACTGCAGTTCTCTCTTCACACTCCCTCTGGTCTGCAGTGCAGTTCTCTCTCCACACTCCCCCTGGTCTGTAGTGCAGTTCTCTTTCCACACTCCCTCTGGTCTGTACTGCAGTTCTCTCTTCACACTCTCTCTGGTCTGTAGTGCAGTTCTCTCTACACACTCCCTCTGGTCTGTACTGAAGTTCTCTCTTCACACTCTCTCTGGTCTGTAGTGCAGTTCTCTCTCCACACTCTCTCTGGACTTTTGTGAAGTTCTGTCTTTACACTAGCTCTGATCTGTAGTGCAGTTCTCTCTACACACTCCCTCTGGTCTGTTCTGCAGTTCTCTCTCCACACTCTCTCTGGTCTGTAGTCCAGTTCTCTCTCCACGGTTGGCTGACTGGAACAAACTGCTGGAGTCTGGCACTGACCCAATCACCCGGGCTTGTGTGAAACACACTTTGGTTCAGTGCCATAGAAAACAGGCTACTTTTGTGCCTGCTGTTGTGTCCACAGCACAGGAAACCCTATTTACATGCACCGTTCATCCGATGTAATCTGCCCTCTCTTTTGTACAGGAGGGAATGTGTTGGAATGAGCTCTGTGAATCCTGATCGGTAGTGAACTGCACTCCTCTCCGAGCATTTTCATCATCTCAATTCATTTGTCTTATCTTCATACTTTTTTCTTCAATTAGGCAAAAAATTTACGAATGAGCAAAGATATTTTTACTCTTTCCAAAATGGAGTTAGTGGGCAGGAAAAATTTATTTTGTTAATCAGAAAAAGCTTTTAAACCAGCAAACATTTTTGATTAGTGAGAGAAATATATGAGATTTTAAGAGTAGCGTGTGATCATCAGATGAGAAAGGTTGTTGAGATGGTGTTTTTGGCAGTTCCGGTTAAAAGATCCCTCTCAGAGCACATCTCTGCTCGACAGCCCCCCCCCCCCCCTCTCTCCCCCTCTCTCCCCTGGACTTTGGAGCGGGAGGAATGAGCCACAGGAGTGTGGCGACGGAGGTTAGGGTCACATGATTCTCTTCACTGATACTATAGACACTTGAAATTGTTTATTGTCTCAGAAAAGCTTCAAAGTGTCGTACATCAAGCCCTCTGGAGGGTCGCCTGGACTGCTGTTCATAATCACTTCTCAGATAGAGAGTTAAGAATTAACCTGTCGCATTCAAGCTGCTACGACAGAGGACTATGTGGAGGCTCTCGCTGTACCAAACATTCGCTCGTCATTTCAGGACTTCTTGCTGAATCACGCTTCGCCTTTGGCCCAGCAGGGTTGTCTATATCGCATGATAACTGAAAACAGATCCTTCTATTCTCTTCCGGCAAGATCCAGGACAGCACCGTAATGTCCTCAGCACTGGACAAGTTCTGTGGCTCTTCGTTCTGGGTGAGTGTTTCATGAGAGAAACTGCCATGCTGGGCTTGACACTGTACAGTGTGTGTGTAGGTTTTTGAGGTGTTTTTGCATCGAGAATGTTTTTTTAAGAGAGAAAAACACTATCAATAGGTATCATAAAACTCTGTAAAGTCATACAACCAGGCTGTGTAAAGTAACTTTACCAAATCAGGTGTGTTTGCAATATAACAGTATTTAACAATATAACATATGATTTTTATAAATAATTCAACATAGAAGATTAAAAGAAAGTGATGACCAGTACTGTTGTGAATCAGTTTTATTTCAAAAAGTGAGAATTCAACTAATGTTGAAAGACGTCAGTCACATGCGAATAAATTTAACATGTTTTTGTCACTTTTTTAACATGACATTTTGTTTACTCACAAATTATTTTATTTAAACATTGATATGAGACATTGCGAATGTAAACTCATGACTGTTTTTATAAGTAAATATTAAGTTTGTTTTATGAAGGGTTGGGTGCCAGTATGTCTCTTTAAATGTTGATTATACACCTGAGAAAAGTTACGCACCTCCATATTCAAAATTACATTTTGCGCAGGAGTTTGTTGATGTTATTCATGTAGTCCTGCGGTGGAGCGGAGCTTCTTTTAAGAAGTGGGTGGTGCTTAACTGCATCTCAGATGTGTGGATCCGCCTCCTTTGTTTATTATAGACAGTACGGTACAGTTCTGAACTGTGAAGTAACAAAGTTCTCAATGATGTCGTTGACATGACTGAATCTTTATTGCTGAGCACCAAAGCAATACCCCAGGCTGCCACAGTTAGCCTTAGCATCTGTATTTATATTTGAAGCTTGTGCAACACTGTCCCCAACATTACGTCAACATGCTCACTCCCATAATTCCCTCTAAACTCCACCTCACAACCCAACCCCCCCCCCCCCCCCCCCCCCCCCCCAGGAGCACATTACCTCAGTCAAAGGGGAGGGAGGCATTTGCCCAACTTTATCAACCTGTAACCCATTAACCCCTTAAACTCTCATTTTTCCACTGAGGTTTTCCCGTAAGTTGGTTCAAAGACAGAAAGACAGGCTTTTTTCCCCCAAACTGTAAGGCAGTGTCACATACATGTTCTCTATCAGTGTCATATACTTTATATGAGTTCGGTGCAGGTCTTCACTGAAGCTCCATCACACGTATATTGACAGAAATATTCAAACCCAGGATGTCATGTTTTTCTGGTCATAGCAGTACATCAAATGGAAATGATCTAAATTAGGGCTGTTGCGTTAATTAAGTGTGATTAAATTAAGCGCAATAAAAGTAACTGCCATTATGAGGCAGACAGACGTGATTGCTTATTACCTTTTCTATGACACTTACCTAATGCGGTGATTTGAAATGCTTCCGGAAAGAAACCTGTGATGTGAAGTCCGCTAATTACCAGTGAGGTTGGACAGCCTCCATCGCCTTGGCGTAATTAGCTCACCTTAAATCACTTCCTGTGTACTTTGTCTAACTTGCAATCAAGCCATTTATTCAGCCAACTGACAAATCAAAACCAAAATGTAGCCTATAATGATTAAGAAGAGATAATGAGAAGCAGACAGACCTAACCTGTCTGACAGACCGAACCTGTGGAAGACACTGGAGTTCAGTACCCTGTCTGCCACAGAGAGGTGTGATGCATGATTGTCTAAGAGTAGCAGCAACTAGGACTCTGGGGTCAGGCGGGTGTGTCTAGCAAAATGCTGTAAAAAGGCCAAAAAATCTGTCTCCTCCATCCACCCCGATCCATTGGCAGAACCAGTGCAGCCAGGGGGACCATCCCGGATGAAGTGATCATGGAACTTCTTCCTTGGGAAGATAAAGTGAGGAGGAACGAAGTTGCCTCATGCGTTGGCAGCAAAGGCAACAGTCAATGTCCCTCCTTCCCCTGAGGTCACAGCACCGACCTGGCGCTGCCCCTTGGTGGCAATGACTTTGTCTGGCACTTGAACCGTTGTGGTACCTGAAATAATAAGTGAAATGAATTATTGCTGTTGCAAATCACTGTTGCTTTTTAAATTTATCTAAATATAAATTTTTACCTGTTTCATCCATGTTCCAGATGTCATTTGCTTCAAAATTGCAGTGGGTGAGGACAGTGTTTACCTTGTTAAAAGACGTGGTCACGTTGGTCTTGTTGAAGCTGGTGAAACAGGATGTGCTGGTGGCTTGAGGTTGATGGATGGATAGGGTTTGGTTGCGCTCGAGGAAGGTGGTGAGCCAATCCTTCCCTGCCATCTGGTTTTTCTTCCATGAACATGGAGTTTTGAGGCCAATATTTTCAGCCAGCTCATATGAAAGCTTTCACACCTAAAAAAAGCATTAAAAAAGAGGTTAATTCCCAGATAGCAAGCACCTCCGCTCCGGATCTGCCCCGGCTCCAGCTGATCCGGCTCAGAGCCGGGGCAGATCCGGAGCGGAGGTGCTTGCTATATGGTAGTAGTGGTGTAGCTCTGTCTGTGGTGTTACTCGCACCTCTTTAGGACTCAGACAAAAATATATATGAGCTGCTCTCTTTATACAGTATATGCCTGCAGTCTCTTCTCCTGTTCCTCTGTGAAGACTCTGTTGTGAGCCCTGTACCCCGGGGCCCTGGTCTGCTGCAGTCTCTTCTCCTGTTCTTCTGTGAAGACTCTGTTGTGAGCCCTGTACCCCGGGGCCCTGGTCTGCTGCAGTCTCTTCTCCTGTTCTTCTGTGAAGACTCTGTTGTGAGCCCTGTACCCCGGGGCCCTGGTCTGCTGCAGTCTCTTCTCCTGTTCCTCTGTGAAGACTCTGTTGTGAGCCCTGTACCCCGGGGCCCTGATCTGCTGCAGTCTCTTCTCCTGTTCTTCTGTGGAGACTCTGTTGTGAGCCCTGTACCCCGGGGCCCTGGTCTGCTGCAGTCTCCTCTCCTGGTCTTCTGTGAAGACTCTGTTGTGAGCCCTGTACCCCGGGGCCCTGGTCTGCTGCAGTCTCTTCTCCTGGTCTTCTGTGAAGACTCTGTTGTGAGCCCTGTACCCCGGGGCCCTGGTCTGCTGCAGTCTCTTCTCCTGGTCTTCTGTGAAGACTCTGTTGTGAGCCCTGTACCCCGGGGCCCTGGTCTGCTGCAGTCTCTTCTCCTGTTCTTCTGTGAAGACTCTGTTGTGAGCCCTGTACCCCGAGGCTCTGGTCTGCTGCAGTCTCTTCTCCTGTTCTTCTGTGAAGACTCTGTTGTGAGCCCTGTACCCCGGGGCCCTGGTCTGCTGCAGTCTCTTCTCCTGTTCCTCTGTGAAGACTCTGTTGTGAGCCCTGTACCCCGGGGCCCTGGTCTGCTGCAGTCTCTTCTCCTGTTCCTCTGTGAAGACTCTGTTGTGACCCCTGTACCCCGGGGCCCTGGTCTGCTGCAGTCTCTTCTCCTGTTCCTCTGTGAAGACTCTGTTGTGAGCCCTGTACCCCGGGGCCCTGGTCTGCTGCAGTCTCCTCTCCTGTTCTTCTGTGAAGACTCTGTTGTGACCCCTGTACCCCGGGGCCCTGGTCAGCTGCCCTCCTGCCTCTGCCCTCCTCTTGCAGTACCTGAACAGGGTCACATGACAAACGCTATGCACCGCTGCCCTCCTTATACTATCGCCTCTTTGGACTTCAAAAAAGGCCCTTGCGTAAACCTCTGGGTCGATCGTTCCTCTCTGGGTAGTTCTGACCCGAACTCTTGGCAATTTCTGTCAGTAAAACATAAAACACATTTTTATTGAGCTTTTAAACACAAAATGCGGCTGCATTAGCAGAGAGGGATGAACGTAACTGTAGCTACTTCAGTTCCGACGGTGACTCCTGACATTTGAACCAGGATTACCTCCAAAGTGGAAAAATTCTGACATTTCAAACTTCACCATATGTTACGGAACTAAGTCAGCAATCATTTCATCATAAATATGACACATGGAGCGATAAAGACAATCTTTAAATCGAAAAGGTTTCGCATTCGTCTGAATTTACTCACCGCTGTGGAAAAGTCTTCCTGGTCTTGTGCCGCGAAGAAGGCTGGACGCCTCAAGAGTTTTCGCGGGTCTGGAGAGGGATGCGAGATGCACGTGCTGACCTAGTATGGCACATCGAAGTGCGGATGGCTGTGAGTAAATCAGCATCTGACTTTCGTCCAGAGTTACTTTCGCACCGGCGCTCCCGTATCTATATCGATTATCCTGATGTCAGATTAAAGGCGGTTGACGCACGTAATGGAAACTCGACCTGGCTTAATCAACTCAGCTGAATCTGTGATGCAAAATAACGACTTCACATCTTTCTCAGCCAACCACATGTATAATGCTTGCGTTCTATGCTCAGTAAAGGTGCTTGCACACTGGACGCGAAACGAATTTTTGCACGACTTATTACAGTCAAAGTCAATGCAAAGACGCGAATACACGCGTCTGTTTATTCTTCTGTTTTCTACTGTTGAAGATAGACAACAGTTGTTATTCGTTCTCTCTTTTGAAAATCAGTCAGATGGATTGAACAGATTCACTCTTTATTTCCACAGCAAAGATAAAATAGTGCTTGTAGTCAATGACCAAATCTATTCCATGACCATTGACATTGTGAATTAAATACCGCATGAACGATCAAGACTGTCTGACGCAAAATGCAAAATACTCCCTGTCCGGCAGCCAGAAAAAAGTAAAAGTATTGATATGAGAACTGATTTATAACGAAATAAAGAATAAAAATATATCAGCTACAAACAGAAGATCCAAAAAAGATGGCCCGCAAATAAAAAAATTGCAGTGTTCATTGGATATTCTGTTTGTTGTTAAAATGTTTGTTTTTATTCTTTATTTTGTTATCAATCTGTTCAAATCGTCCTCTCTTTTTTTTGGCTGTCAGACATGGAGGCATTGTACATTGTCGCCAATGTCGACTCACTTTATTGAGCAGAGCTAAAACAGAAACATTGATTGTAATTTTTGGTACCCTTCTTGAAGAACTGAGTCCTCCTATCAAAACATTCACTTTTAATATCTAAAAGATTCAGTAGATTTGGAGAAACTAGAAACAACTAGAAAAGCATTTAGAGAGCGCAGACCTCCGCCAGGGGGCCGCCAAACCCAAAGGCTCGGCGATTGGAACTCCAGCCCATTATAAAGACTGGAAATCTTGAACTTTGGGGTATATTTCAGCTGTACTTTGGCCTAGATATGCCAGAATTTAATCACCTGTTCCTTGACTTAATACCCACCTTCTCTGAAAATTTCATTAAAAAATTGGTGCATTACTTTTTGAGTTATTTTGCTAACTAACTAACAAGCAAACAAACAAACAGACAAACGCTGCCTAAATTTAACCTCCTTGGCGGAGGTAATAATCGACTGTCAGACACAGAGATATATTAAAACCCAGTCCGAATTTCGAACACAGACACTGCGTTCATCGCAGCAACGCAGTCCGTCGTTCAAAAAATTTGTTTCACGTCCAGTCTGCAAGCGGCTTAATACTACTATTATTGCCTCTTAGGTTTTATTGTTTTAAGTGGGGGAAAGGAATTTAGCCTGATTGCTATGATCTTGTACTGAGTTAAGATCACAAATTGAAAATAAATGTGTAACGTATCTTGCATTGTTGTCCATGCATGTTAATCCCAAAATTTTAAGCAGCAACAGGGTGTAATAATAGGAACACGCTATCCATCGTTTCTCTTCCCAATGATGCAGGCAGAAGAAATATATAAACAACCGTCGTATTTCATTCCAACTTCATAAGTTTGAATGATCTGACGTAGTTTCGTTTTGAAATTCCATTCAAGTTTGCTAATGGTAATAATTCCAGAATGCCTCATATTTGTAATGCTTAATATAGACGTAAGTGGTGCAGAAAACATGCCTGAAGCAGCAAAGTAAAATGCAACATTAACAGATATAGGACAGAGGCTTTTATATTCCAACACATTAAAGGTGAGGAGAGGAGCTCATTTTATTGGTGGAGTTGACTCGGCTGTGTTAAACCCACTTAAGCCTTTTCTCCTCCCTCTTTGTCTCTTGCGCGGACAGGAGGGACAGAGGCGGGACAGAGTCCAGATAGCATACGGATGTGGGCCACATCAAGCAATGATCCGGCACTTTTGGCATTCTTTGGCCCAGACAAAATAGATGTGAGCCAATAGTGGCCCATGTGGTAATTGCTGAGTTTGGCCCGCTTATCACAAAACAAATATGGCCCACATTTGACAAATGTTTGGCAGAGTGACAATAGTCAGTCTGTAAGTGAACCAAAACTGGCCCACATTTGCTACATCATATGTTCTTGGCTGACATCTGCCATTGTGCTGGCTTGGTTGTGGCCAAGTTCTGGCAAACAGGAGCGGAGCGCCCAGGTGCCATCATTCCATGCGGTATGTGGGGCGGATATGTGGGCCGAACCTGTCAGGTGTGGGCCGGATATGGACCTGAAGAATTTTGCTATCTGGGGGGAGTACTTGCGCCAGGCTACGCCGAGCACAAAATTGCAACATACGCCTGGACACACCCTGTTGGCGCGGCGCACCCCCCTTTCACCGCGCCTGAGCCTGGTTTACGAATTTAGAGCCCAATATATATATAAATGGCAGCACAAAAATATTTTTTGCTGTTTTAAATTGTTTTTGAATATAGCCAGAGTAACAGGTGTGTCAGGCCGTGCCTCCAGCCATCCAGCTCCTCAGTGTACTGAGACCCGGACTACATTCTTCAGGCCACTCATCATTGTGTGCAGCTGTGTGTAATCGCCACTGGGTTGTAGCAGTGTGTATTTAGACTGAGCCTCACACTCTCACATTGTGAAGTCTCGTAAATACATGCCTGTGCAGCATTCGTAGTCTTGTGTAGACATATTCTCTGCAAATTTGCGTATCTATATCCTGAACTCTTTAAACTTAGTGCTGTTAATATTCATTCCAGCACTTTATGTAAAGGACCCTTGATCCTTAATTGTTTTTTATTTGTAATACATTGTTACTGTAGCTTATACCCAGAATCTGTATCCGCAATAGTTCTCATTTAAGGGGACCTTGAGTCCTCTTTTGTTTGTATCTACTGCGTGTGTAATAGAACATTTAACCAAGTCCATCCTCGCACCAGAGTCCAGTCCTTAACTTCCCGTCCTCCGTGCCTGTCACACAACCCTTACGGGGTGTTCGCTGATATTAGTGGTTTTGGTAGCACTGTCCGTGAGCAGGATGGACTCTGCCAGGATTCAGTACCAGGGTGCAGCACTTTGAGAAGCGCGATAGAGTAGGAATGCAGATTGGAGACACTATTGCTGGATAGTGGTCATAAAATAGTTAATAATTATTGAACAGCGGTGGGTTCTCTGATAAAATTGGATCTCAGGATTAAGAAGCCTGTTTAAAGGGGTTATTAAATAATCACATTAACATTGCAGAGTTTCTAGAGAGAGATATTTCACAAAGAGCATTAAGTTACAGAACTAGAGGAAAAGTTGATGTCTTCACTCTGCCAAAAGTGATTTGACATTTGAAAAAGCTCCCTGGAACAGTTTAAATAAATGAACAGAATAATCTGGGGAGTGTGATTCCCATTGCAGTTTTGGTGAAGGAATAAACTATTTTAGGTTGTAGTGAGTTTTATCTTGGTGGGTTTGTTCTGTTCGATTCAAAAATTTATGAAAAAAAGTAAAGTCTGTTTTTAGTGAATTCAAGACCTAATTGGGCTTTTGCTGGATAAAACAAGCTGATGTGTTTATGTTGCCTATATATTTCTTTGATAACAGCGTGCGATGGACCTTAACGAGAGTGGTCCTGTGCAGTGAGATGTGCAGTGGACAGCTAATAGTTTTTTGCCCTAAATGGAGTTATGTAAATAATCTTTACTCTTATGTAAAATCTCATCACATTTGTGACCGACTCCGTGTGTGGAGTCCTGCGTGAGTGGGGAGCTGAGGTGAGTTTTTTGGGGTGTGTTTTCCTGGATGGGACGTGACTCATGTGTGAATGTGTTACAGAATGCCTCTCTGCTGGACCGGCCCGACCCGGACCTGCCTCTGTGTTTTGAGCGCACGGTGTTAGTCTGGGCGCCGCTAGGCTTTCTGTGGCTCAGCGCCCCCTGGCACCTTGTACCCCTCTTCAAACGGGACCCGCCAAAAACACGCCTCTCCAGACTCTACATCTGGAAGCAGGTGACACACCTCAGTTCTGGTTCATTTATGCTGCTCTTCTCACTGGAGACTGGAAGCTTTGGGCCCAAAGCCTCTGATAGTAAAAATTCATATAAAAAACCTCAGTGATGAAAGTAAAATGGGATAAATGAGGACCCCCATCACAGGTATTAATGTAAGCTGGAGTCTAACTGTAGGTATTAATAGAAGCTGGAGTCTAACTGTAGGTATTAATGTCAGCTGAACTCTACCTGTAGGCATTAATGTCAGCTGAAATCTAACTGTAGCTATGTCAGCTGAAATCTAACTCTAGGTTTTAATGTCAGCTGAAATCTAAGTGTAGCTATTAATGTCAGCTGAAGTCTAGCTGTAGGTATTAAAGTCAGTTGAAATCTAACTGTAAGTATTAATTTCAGCTGAAATCTAACCGTAGGCATTAATGTCAGTTGAAATCTAGCTGTAAGTATTAATGTCAGCTGAAATCTAACTGTTGGCATTAATGTCAGCTGAAATCTAACCGTAGGCATTAATGTCAGTTGAAATCTAGCTGTAAGTATTAATGTCAGCTGAAATCTAACCGTAGGCATTAATGTCAGCTGAAATCTAACTGTTGGCATTAATGTCAGCTGAAATCTAACTGTAGCTTTTAATGTCAGCTGAAATCTAACTGTGGGTTTTAATGTCAGCTTAAATCTAACTGTAGGTATTAATGTAAGCTGAAATCTAACTGTAGGTATTAATGTAAGCTGAAATCTAACTGTAGGTATTAATGTCAACTGAATTCTAGCTGTAAGTAATAAAATCAGCTGAAATCTAATGGTATGAAGGTCAGCTGAAATCTAACTGTAGGTATTAATGTCAGCTGAAATCTCACTGTAGGTATTACTTCAGCTGAAATATAACTGTGGATATTAATGTCAGTTGAAATCTAACTGTTGAATATGGAATCACAGACGGGACATTACTATTATGAAGATGTATTTATTTCAGAACCACATTGTAAAAATTCCTATGTGTCCTACAGTGACTCTGCTTATTAAAACATTTTTAAAGTAGCTACTAATAATGTTCATGGATGCCCTGCTTTGGCGGCCTACTTTAAGAAAAAGCAGAAGGCCATGTTTAGCACAGAGACTGAGCTGCAGTTACACATGAGTTACACATGCAGTTACTCTGTTTCTGTGCTTCTCAGGTCCTGGCGAGTCTCCTGTTACTGACGGCTGTCGCTGGTCTCGCACTCACTTTGGGAGAGGATTATGGGCCGTCCCGTGACCCGGACGCAAATGTGGCAAATCCAGCCATCCTGTATACTAACCCTGTGCTGTTCACTGTCTCCTGGGTGAGCATCAAACAGCAGAGATGTTACATGTCAGAGTGTGGGAGTGTGCAGGCGTGTTGGTGTGTGTGTGTGTGTGCGTGCATGTGGGGGTGTGTGTGTCTGGGTGTGTGGGGGAGCACTGTCTCCTGGGTGAGCATCAAACAGCATAGATGTTACATGTCAGAGTGTGGGAGTGTGCAGGCGTGTTGATGGGTGTGTGTGTGTGTGTGCGTGCGTGTGGGGGTGTGTGTGTCTGGGTGTGTGGGGGAGCGTGTCTGTGCTTGTGGGTGTGTGCATGTGTATGTTTACAGATATTCTATGCCAGCCGACAAAATGTTCTCATAATTTCACTGCAATGTTTGAAGAGCATTCATGGACTATTGTTGTAACTTTGTGAAAACACTTTTATCTTAGCTGGGGTTATCCTTGGTAAAATAGAATTTCTCATGCAAGATATCAATTTTATACAGCAAAAAAAAAAAAAAAGAAATCTATAAAAGGATTTAAAACAGTACAATCTAATCGATGATGTTTTTACTTGTGTTAAGTCACCTGGCCTTTGTGTCCCGGTGTCATTACCACAAGATGCCATCAAACATGAAATTATCACGCCTCACGCAAACACTCTTAACCCTTTGAGCACTGAATACTTTTTCAAGGAATTAAAAATGTAGTGATCCCTTGTGGGAGCTCTTTTAAACAAGTTGCCACATGATAGGTTTTCAAAAGAGTTAACTTGCAGACATTTCCATTTTCTGTAAGGAGACCTGCACCAAATGTAGGTTCAGCAGAGTGATCCACATTAAACAGTGTAACCCTCACTTCATGACCTCACCTGCTGCTCTTTTGTTCGTAGCGATTTCCCTCTCTGTTTAACCCTTACATGGGCAGGTAGCCTTAGTCTGATCTCCTCTTTTGTCAGGCGCACTCCCTTTTTGGTCCCCTAAGGTTTTATATATTTTATTTTATAAATGATCCATCGTTCCTGCACATGGGTCCTCATTTTATCTCTCTCCTGGTGTCCTGCTCACATCTTTGGGCTCCAGGACGTGACAGAAACGGTCTGCCTTCAGGGCCCCGTGAGAGATCCTGTAAAGGGCACTTGCTCTCCCCTTCCCCAATACTTGCGCTAGCAAACAAGCGGACCATCCCAGCTCAACTTTCGCTTCTTGTGTTTTATTAAATTAGTTACTTTTATCGAAACATCTTGGCCGCATAGCAAGCATGAGCACATTGTCCTAAGTGTGATTTTATGAACAAACAGTGTGCGCTGCCCAAATCTGCTCCCCTCCAAAACTTCCCCACATGGTCACATCCTCGGGATCGACCACTCTGTGTGACACGACATAACCGGTCATTTCTGACCACAATGAGCCATTTACGCACCATCCATCAACATTTTGAACTTAAATGCTTTAATATCATGTAACACCCTCAGTGCACACGGTGTGAACAATATTATCGACCCACCCAGATGCATCAGCACCTTGTGTTCTGTTGTCGAACAATCTGTAACGATCTTCAAAGTATGACCGAAAGGCCTTAAATGATTCACCTACACAACTGTTAACCCAAAGTGCGGGTAATGATTAAGCTCAATTACACACACTGCTCATAAATCTAACTGATGTCACGGTATGACCACTAATTTTACCGTGTAAAGTCATACGCGCTTCACCATGAAGAATTACCAACACTTAATAAGCCAAACCAGCAGAACATAGCACACTTACAGTCTTATGTTAAAAACACCTCATGTCTTACTGCTTGAAACATTAACTCAACCCATAAAACATTTTCCAACATCAGGAGAACTGGTTTATCCGATTGTGTATCGAAGAGGATTGAAGTATTATGGCCAGTGAAGATTTTTGGTTTTTAGAGGACTGTATATATCTTCCCTCTCAACTGAAGTGATGATTTGAGGATTAAAAAAGCACATCCAAGCAAACAAAACTTCTTCAAATGTAAATCAAGGCAGCAAAAGACTAATGTTGAATTTTGCATGTGAAAGGATCCAATAACTACAAGGTTGAAATACAGTCTGTCACCATGGCACTGAAACACAAACTGATAGTGACTGCTGACGATTAGGCGCAGTGTTGGCACAGGACGTCCTCACATGCAGCTCAAGTGTCTCAGTGTTGATACCCGGGATTTACACCAGATGCGTGTTCACCAGATGCGGTCTGCCTCCGCCCTGCTGCATGTTTGCTGTGTGCAGCACCGTCTGACAGTGCACACCAACTGTACACTGCGTGCCAGCGCTGGACGGCTAGTGCAGCGAGACCAATGAGCAAGCCTGATGAGATCACGTCATAATTACAAAATCATGCGCAATCGCCCGTGAAAAATGATACATGTTGAAAACGTGCAACTACAAACAGGCAACAACCTTTGTTCTTTACCGAAAGGGTCGAGGAACGGTTGATTTGCTCCAATTTGTTTGTTTTTTTAGATTCTGTGCTTCCACCATGGACAGGTAACCTATTTCTAAGTTTTTCTCATTTGCGAAAACTCAAAACCTGGTTTCTGTAGCACAAAAGCCCAAACTTTTTATCATTCCCAGACGCACACGCACATCTCCCATGACCATCAACACAATTCACCTGTTTGCACATGTCTCAATATTCAAAACTCTTACTGCAAAACCTCACACAAAAGTGGCCGAATGAATCATTCATTCAGCAAACACATGTTCTCAATATAATTAGCTCAAGTTCTCATAACCTAAACTCAGGGACCACAACTTTCTCCAGGTGAAAACACTCAGCCTAAAAATTATTAACACACCAATCAGAATCGTGGGTCAATAAATGGAGCCTAGAGGCATGTCTATGTGCTTTGGAACGATGGATCCCGACTATGCAGAGGTTGTTAGACAACAGAGAGGACGAGGACAAGGACAACAAAGACAAGGGATATCTGATGAAATCCGAGCCTCTCGTCCATCATGTGGGGGTGCAGGGGAGGACAGTGAGAGACGTTTGCCAGCTACTGCAGCCCAACTTCAGCCGTTTCACATCTGCATCCACTGTCCGTATTTTCAGGAGGGAAAACAGGTAATTTGCTTCATTGTCACTGTACATGTATTGTATCGCAGTACACACACAGTAATGTTGCAGTACATGACTGAATATCCACTGTATGCTGTGTAGTTTTACTATACTGTACCACAGTAATGGATGACCGCAGGTCATTAATGGTCAAATTTCATGTTTGCAGAACTGAGAGGCAGCCATCATGTTGGAGGCAGGCGGCGATCGCCCACTGCTGAGCGGGAGACTGCCTCGGTAAATATGGCAACTGCCAATAATGCCATCAGTTGGAGGGACATTCAAAGCTGCATCATTTAAGACCAGGGAATATTTCAAGGGACTAACAGCATAAGCCGGGTAACACAGCGCAGCCACATGAGGACGAAGCCGATTTACCGTGTGCCTTTTGAGAGGAATTCTGACAGGGTTAAGGAGCAACAAGTCCAATATGTGCAGGTAACTGCTACACTGTACAGAAATGTTAGAGTAAGCAGAGTAAAGGCCCATCTCTCATTCCGATACACACAGTACTGTGTGTGAAGTAAAATCTGTGTTTCTTGACTTTGAGATGGTTGCCGTGGCTGACCCTCATGAATACATCTTTATCGATGAAGCAGCATTCAATCTCACAAAAAGGTGCCAATGGGGCCGCAACATCATTGGACGGCGCGCAATCACACGCGTTCCGGGCCAGAGGGGAGGCAACATCGCCATGTGTGCAGCCGTTAGTAATCGCGGCGTCCCCCACCGCCACGCCATACTGAGTCCACACAGCACTGCACTACTCCTTCCATTTCTGGATCAGTTGCACGATAACATTCTCCAACAGGAAGGGGGGCCAGAGCGACCAGACCAAGCCCAACATGGTGTCATTTGGGAAAACGTGAGCTTCCATCGGCCTGCTCTGGGTCACAACTGGTTCAATGACCCCCAGGGTCACTGTTCTTTTTCTGCCAGCAAACTCCCCTTTTCTGAATCCAACAGAGGAACTTTTCTCAGCTTGGCGGTGGAGAGTGTGTGACTGCAACCCAAACGCACAGCACAGTCTCCTGGAGGCAATGGTGAATGCCTGCGCGGATATTCCTCCAGAACCTCCAGGGTTGGATCCGACACACAAGGGGATATTTCCCACACTGCCTGGCGAGAGAAGACATAATGTGTGATGAAACACTATGGCCTGACCCTGACCAGAGACAAGATCTGCTGATGTAGATGAACCACTATATGTGCTGAATATGGACATTCTATGATTAAACCCTATTCTGGACATTTTGGTGGCGGTGTGTTGAATTAATCCCTCCAGTGTGTAACTAACACTCATGTATTCTGTGTTTTGACAGCTTGAGTGTATTGTCTGAGGGTAAACTGATTGGGACCTAGAAGTAGATGTTTGTCCTGTTGGATGTGAGTTTTTAAAATTGTGTGTGAAGATTTGAGAAAATGGTGAGTTGTTCCAGGAATTGTGTCTAAGAAATTGAAAAAAACTAACAAATGTTCTTAATTTCCTGTTTGTGGTGGGTTGGTCATTTGGAAAGTGTTCTGTCGATAAAGTTTAGCCTACATATATTTTCTTTCTTCGGTTGCAGTCCTTGCCCACAATACGAGCTGGCGCCAACATGGAATTAACCGTATGTTAAAAATGTTATGTCTGTGTACCGATCGGCTGTGTTGAAGTGCTGCGTTTCCGCTGCGGCAACAGACCAAAACACAGTCTTGCGTATCTGCGGCGCACGGCTGCGGTTCGCCGGAGCTTAGACAGACGAGAAATGCAGCGCAGTGGGTCTGGTGTAAATACACTCATCAACTAAAGTGAAACCCATTAGCTGCGCTGCCATGGCGGAGCGCAGACGGACACACACATCTGGTGTAAACTGGGGGTCAGAGGTTCCTGAGTGTAAGACAGACATGATGTGTAGGATCTCTCGGCACCTGAAGCAGCTTGTCCTGAGTGGGCTGTGGGTGTGTTTGATGAGTGGGGATGACGTGTCGGACCTCTGGGCTCCAGGTTCTGGTCCTGCTCTGTCAGGAGGGTGTCCGGAGGCAGGAGGGGGCTGTGGACTCCGCATCTCTCTTCCTGTTCTGGCTCTTTCTGCTCGTGTGCGAGGCTTTCAGCTTCCAGACTCTCCTGAGGAGCGCGCTCCGCCAGGTGGGTGTGTTTGGGAGGGTGTCAGTCTGCAAAAGTATAATTTCACTGTTATAATTACACTCTATTTCACAAGAATAATGCACTACAGCCATTCTGAGGTGGAGATCTCCATGGAGGTGAAAAGTCCATTTTAATTTCTTTTAAACAAACTGTAACTCTGAATTTGTATTGACTTTATTAAATCATAGTGATAGTTTCAGAATAGAAATTTCAACAGTTGAATTCTGAGGAGGAAATTTAGCGTTTGGTGTAATTTAATTCAGTTTACAAAAAAAGTAGAAAATACATGCGGACAATACAGGCCTGGCAGAGTGTCTGTGTGTCACAGACCTCAAGCAGCTATTGAAGGCAAAATGTAGGGATTGAATCTAATAAATAAAATACTTTGGTCTACAATGTTTTCATCCTCATTTTATAATCACAAGAACAAAAACGTGTTTGCATATGTGACAGTCGAAGGGTCCTGTCACTGGAAGTGTCTCCTAATAAGTACATGCCCTGGCTACCTTGCCGACGAGCCTGGCTCTTTGGTGATGTGGTCAGCGTGCATGACTCTTACCCGGGAGTCTGGAGGTTCAAGTCCCCGCCCGGGCCCTCCTTCGGCCTGCTACACATAGATATAGGGGGAATCACTGGGGCAAGAAAAGGTCAAGGGTCAATTCTTTAATGGAAACCACTTCATTCCCCTCCGCAAATGACCTCCTCCCTTTATTGCTCTCTCTCTCTCTCTCTCCCTCTCTCTCTCACAGGGAGAGGTTGCAGACCTGCCTCGGTTCTGTCTCCTGTGCATCTCCGTGACGCTGCAGATCGTCTGTCTCGTTCTTTCAGCTTTTGCTGATTTTTCTCCAGAATCCGGAGACTCTGTAAAAAAGGTATCAGGTGAAATATATCAAATGGAAAATGTCCAGATTTTGTACATCATTTTATACACATTCTTCTATAATTCAGCAGGACATATTTGGGATTATTGGAAACCCCAGGATCACGTCTAAAGTTTAAAACAGGCCTGAATGTTCTCAGGTTTGGATACAGCATCTGCATTTGATGGACCTGTATCTGGGTCTGTAGGTTTTATGGGGATAAGTATGATTTATCAAGCCCTAAACTGTTGGACAGCATTTTTCACAGTAAATATAGTATGTTTGAGTATGCAGTGAATATATAATATAGTTTATCTGAGTATGCAGTGAATATATATAATGAAGTATGTTTGAGTATGCAGTGAATACATTATAGAGTATATTTGAGTATGCAGTGAATATACAGTATAATGAAGTATGTTTGAGTATGCAGTGAATATATAATGAAGTATGTTTGAGTATGCAGTGAATATATAATGAAGTATGTCTGAGTATGCAGTGAATATATTGTACTGAACTCTTGTCAGGAATGCCTGTACTTCTGCCAAGTCACGCAATTATTTAATTTGCCAATCATGTGGCAGCCAGCAGTTCTGAGAACAAAGGCAGGCCCTGCCCAGTAATAGTGCAGTGTTCCTAATAATGTGCTCCATTAGCATACATCCACAGTCATGAAATTTGACTTTTTTAAAATGGCAGGGCCAGGGGCCCCTTCAGCCTTGATTCAGGCTCCAATGGTCTGATGCAAACAGTTCTGGGGTCCGGTGTGGTGACCAATCCTGACAGACTTAAATCATGTGATCCTGAAAAATTACAATCTGATTTACATGTGCAGTACAAGGCCGTAACCTTCAGCTCTGTGGCCTAAAAGCACTGCAGAGGGTGGGATTCAGATTTAAATTCTCTCCCCCCCCACGCACCCCCGCCCCTCCCTCTCCCTCCTCGCCCCCCCTCCTCTCCCCCCCTCGCTCCTCGCCCCCCCTCCTCTCCCCCCCTCGCTCTTCGCCCCCCCTCCTCTCCCTCCTCGCCCCCCTCCTCAGCCCCCCCTCCCTCCTCGCCCCCCCTCCTCTCCCCCCCTCGCTCCTCGCCCCCCCTCCTCTCCCTCCTCAACCCCCCTCTCCTCAGCCCCCCCCCCTCTCCCTCCTCCCCCCCGCCCCCCTCCCCTCGCTCCTCGCCCCCCCTCGCCCCCCTCCTCTCCCTCCCCCCCCTGCCCCCCTCCCCTCGCTCCTGGCCCCCCCTCCTCTCCCCTCCCCTCGCTCCTCGCCCCCCCTCCTCTGCCTCCTTGCCCCCCTCCTCTCCCTCCTCAGCCCCCCCTCCTCTCCCTCCTCGCCCCCCCTCCTCTCCCTCCTCGCCCTCCCTCCTCCCCCGCTCCTCCCCCCCTCCCCTCGCTCCTCGCCCCCCCTCCTCTCCCTCCTCGCCCCCCTCCTCTCCCTCCTCGCCCCCCCCTCCTCTCCCTCCTCGCCCCCCCTCCTCTCCCTCCTCGCCCCCCCTCCTCTCCCTCCTCGCCCCCCTCCTCCCCCCTCCCTCCTCGCCCCCCCTCCTCTCCCTCCTCGCCCCCCCTCCTCTCCCTCCTCGCCCCCCTCCTCCCCCCTCCCTCCTTGCCCCCCCTCCTCTCCCTCCCCCCCCTGCCTTCTCGCCCCCCCTCCTCTCCCTCCTCGCCCCCCTCCTCCCCCCTCCCTCCTTGCCCCCCCTCCTCTCCCTCCCCCCCCTGCCTTCTCGCCCCCCTCCTCTCCCTCCTCGCCCCCCTCCTCCCCCCTCCCTCCTTGCCCCCCCTCCTCTCCCTCCCCCCCCTGCCTTCTCGCCCCCCTCCTCTCCCTTCTCGCCCCCCTCCTCTCCCTCCTCGCCCCCCTCCTCTCCCTCCTCCCTCCTTGCCCCCCCTCTCCTCTCCCTTCTGCCCCCCTCCTCTCCCTCCTCGCCCCCCCTCTCCTCTCCCTTCTCCCCCCCTCCTCTCCCTCCTTGCCCCCCTCGCCCCTCCCTCTCCCTCCTCCCCCCCGCCCCTCCCTCTCCCTCCTCACCCCCCCTCCTCTCCCTCCTCTGACACAAACCCCTCTGCCTCTGCCTCCATCCATTGTTGCTGTTTGGAACCGTCAGCAAATGGTGCACTCTGAACTGGCCTGTATCTGTGGTCACATCATTTGCATCATCATTTTGTGGTGACATCATTTGTCTTTGTGTTTAATCAATGACACCAGGTGTGTTCATTGTGTTTAAGTTTTGCTGACTGTGGCTGCATTTTACATCACATGAGCTTCAATGTGCAAAATGTGTTTAGTGATTGAGAATTTCAGCATAGGTTTTTGCAACGTGTGTATTAGCAAGACGAAATGTGTTTAGAGTTATGAGAAAAGGGGGGTTGAGTTATGTGAATTGTGTCTTAACATGTGAAATGTGTTTATAGTTTTGGAAAATTGGGGCTACTTTTATGAAATGTGTTTCAAGAACCGGTCATTTGGTTTAGAGAGTTGGGATTTGTATTTTAGCGATTGTGAAAAACTGTAATGACATGATCACATTTGTCCATTTACTCTGTTCAGAACCCGGAGGTGGGGGCGCCATTTCTCAGCAGGATCACATTCAACTGGTTCAACAGGTAGGAGGTGAACACACACTCACACACACACGCATGCGCACACACACACATGCACGCGCACACACACACACACACACACACGCGCGCGCACGCACACACAGGCATACATGCACACACACGTACACACATACATATACACGCACACACACACACACGTATATACGCACACACAGACACACACACACACATATACTGCATGCGTACATATACGCAGAAACATGCCGAGAAACAAATCTGTGCGCAAACATTAACACACATGGGCACATCTGCGAACAACCTACACACAACCACAGACCAGGGACCAGTTTCAAAAAGACCTCGCAAAAAATTAGCGATTTGAGGGCTTAGCGAGGCGAGGGATTCACAAAAGCCTTTGCAAACTATCTGGACCAAGTGTCGATATACAATGCAAAAAGTCGCTTTTGGCATCTTTATTTGACACAAGTTTCAGAAGAGCTCTAGCCCCTAACCACTAACGCTTACCCTAACCCTAACCCAAACCTTAACCCTAACCACAAACGCTTAAACCCTAACCCTAACCACTAACGCTGAACCCGAACCCGATATACGGCGAGGTGCAAAATGTCAGGAGCCTTTGCTTGAGGAGATATTTAGTATCAATAGTAGACCCACCCTTTGCCTGCAAAATCTTGAGTTTGATTTCTGTACTGTGGCTGGGGGATATTAACCCTTTCTTTCAGGACAGTCTCCGGTCTGCTACCATTTATGGCACTTTTCCACTCCATGGTACCGGCTCCACTCTACTCTACTCTACTCTACTCAGTCTCAGTGTAGCTGGTCGTCATAGCGGCGCAGCACAAAACTTCCGTCACACAATGTAGCAGCAGTTATATCGAGTTCACATTTATTCCGTGGATTTTGTTAGGGATTTATGTGTTCAAATCAGGGGACGCGCACTACCGCCACCACGTTATGGCACTAAAGTCCGGCGAGTGCTGAATTACATTTTCTGTTTGACATTGTCATGTCCCATTCAGTTGCAAACAAAACTGTGCAACACCTAACAATGCAAAGGGATGATATCAGTAAAAGGCATGGAGAACGAATGTAGGCCTAATAGGTACTTTTCCCCAATGGAAAAGCAAAAAAAGGCGAGTAGAGTGGAATAGAGCTGGTACTGCGTAGTGCAAAAGTGCCATTATAGATGAAGGAAATTGATTCATAGCGCCTCCTGCTGCTGATCAGGGTGAATAACTTAGCTAGGACATTTGTGACCCACTGTGGTAAAAGGTACTTCTATGGAGTTAAATAACTGCCAAAACCCAATATACAAACAGAACATGTTTTACAAATGCACAACAATTCACTAACAAACACAGCGTGATTTGCAAATACAAAACTGATTCACATGCAAACAAAGTGTGGTTTGCATGTACAAAAAAGATTTGCAAACAAACACAGCATGGTTTGCAAATATAAAAATGATTCACACACAAATAAACTGTGATTTGCAAATACAAAACACCATTAACAAACTAGTATATTTTGTTTTCCAAATACAAAAAATAGCCATCACAAATACCCGGCTCCTCAATTCGCATGAGAAAATACTTTCCTCAACCTCGTGACTTTTGGCAGCTTTCTACTGGCGAAACGGTGGTGCCGATTTTCTCACTTGTGTCCTCAGAACAAATGTCCTAACTAAGTTATTTGCCCTCCTCAACTGCAGTTGACGTTATGAGTCCATTTCCACGATTTTTCAATGGCACAACACCGCAGACTGTCCTGAAAGAATGGCTTAATATCCCGCCAGACACAGTACAGAAATCAGGCTAATGATTTTGATGGCGAAGGGTGGGCCTACTATTGATACAAAATATCACCCTAGGCAAGGGTTTCTGACGGTGTCAAAATTCCCTGCCAAAATTCCACTCCTCCTCTCGTGCACACACTGTCTGGCCATCCGACTTAGATGGCATTAACGGCAACAAGGATTGCTTTTATTATGTGATTCAATCACAATTATACGAGGGTACAAATAAATCATAAATCTCCCGTAAAACATATTGGCGGGCTGTTTGTGCCATTTTATTTTTCTATTTATATTTTATATTTCTTTTATATTCCACCACTTTCTGTGGTGGAATTTTTTATTTATTTGTTTTATTGAACAAATATGCACTTCACAGTTCAAATTCACATTAAGCCAAAATTATACAAAAATTGTAATAAAGAAGGATCAACAAAAACAAAAACAAAAAAAATCTAAAACACATGATAGACAGATCATATGGTATTAAACAATGTATTAAAGCTCTTCACAGAATAGACACTTTTTTTATTACAATGCAATTTTATGGAGCTCAAGTAAGAGGTGACTTCAATGTTAAAAATTAAAAAGTTAGGTTTAGACTTTGAAAATTTACATTTGTGAATATAATATTTTCCCAATAAAATCATTAGATTAATAACATGTTCAAGAGACTTATTTGGGTGTCTAAAATAAAATATAATGTCTTTGCATGTCAATGAAAATTTTGGAAGAGAATTACAGTGAAAATGCAATACAAAATAATTCCAGAAGGTGGCGGTATGCTGAGAACTAAAAAATAAGTGAGGCAGAGACTCTTCTTCGGAAAAGCAAAAAAGTGCCGCATTTATTAATATCCATATATTTGGCTAAGCGAATATTAACTGGATAAATATTATGCAAAATGTTCAAATGAATTACTTTATTAGTAATACAAAATTTATAAGGAAGGAGCCATGCTTTTTTCCAATTTATATTAAAGCAGATACCATTCCAAAAATTGTTCCTCTCAGGACAACTTTGTTTTTGTGGCTAAAAACCTCTCTCACCATTTTGATGCCACACTTGGGGTCATTGAGATCAAACTGACCTATTTTAGGTTTACAATGAAAATTTGTAATCAAGTCGTAATTCATTAATTCACCCATTTCATTAATTGTGACATCTCGGATGGGATAGCATTTGTAACAGTTCTGAATTCCTTAGGTTTGATAGGGAAATTGTATTTCTTCATGAAATCAACATAACTTAGGAGATTGCCCTTTGCATCAAATTAATCACTCACAAAAACTATACCATGTTCCTGCCAGTCATTCTTAAAAAGTGATTTATTTTTCCATGTAATAAATTGGTTATTACAAATTATCGTTTTATGAGGAGAGAAATGGTGACAGAAGCATAACTTGCAAGCCAAGAGTGCTTGTTGATGAAATTTAGAGAGCATTATAGGTAATTTTAGAGGACAGAAACAAGAAAGAAGAGAGGATAAGCCGCCAACTTTCTTTAAAATGTTTCTGTGGTGGAATTACCCTTTTATATCGCACTACACTGACGTCAGTTCTATCTTGGCTGAGATTAGGCTATAACCTCCGGGTTGGAATTTACGCATCCATGAAATGGAGCTTATTTAACTAAAGGCAAAGCTTTTGAATACTTAGTCTACCCGACTAAACCGAATAAATTGCCATGTTCGAATTACCTACGTAAAAACCCTCCGAAATTTTAATTTTACCAACAATAATAAAAGGAAATCATCGGCCAATACACACTGGCGTGGAAAAATGTCAGAAACCCGTTGCTTGGTAATATTTAGTATCAATAATAGGCCCACTCTTTGCCGTCAAAATCATTAGCTTGATTTCTGCACTGTGTCTGGTGGGATATTGACCTATTCTTTCAGGACAGTCTCCGGTGTTCAGCCGTTTAGAATTTGAGGAAATGGACTCATAACGCCACCTGCTGTTGATGAGGGAAATAACTTCTTAGTCACTAAGAAGGCCATCTACTACACATGTACAAAGGTAACACACATGTGGGCTTTGGCGACAATGAGAGAGTCGAGGTGGGCTGGGTTTTTTGGTCCAAGCTTTTCCCAGAAAGGCTGATGGCGGTTTCTATGCAAGCCATCCATTGTTAAAAGAGTAGGTGACCTGCAATGGAGGATCTTGCCTGGGGCTGTGACTACAAACTGGTATCTGGTGCATATTGATCCTAGTTCAGGGGAGGGGTGTCCTTTTTGTGGTCAGAGGGAGAATTTAGAACATCAGTTTTTCCAATGTGCTCGACTGGAAGGGCTTTTAAACTTTCTTCGGGATTGGTATGAGGTATTAGGTTTGGCTTTTTCCTTGGAGAAGTTCATTTCTGATCCACAGTAGTCGGCAGGGAATAAAGTGCTTCATGTTCTGGTTGACGTGATTGTGGGAACAGCAAAGCTTTCAATTTGGAAAAGTAGGAAGAATCATATTAAAGGCGTTGAGTCAGTTGACCCTTGTTTATGTTCAAAGGGCTGATGTCTGCTCGCTTCAGAGTTGAATTTGAGTACTATAAGCTCACCAATAATTTGGATAGTTTTACATGGTCATGGGGGGTTGGGGAAGTGTTATGCTCTGTGCAGGAGGGGTTACTAATGATTCATGTTTGATTATATACCTGGGTTTACTATAATTTTCTTTATTTTTTGCCTTTTGGTTTTTTTTCTGATGTAGGAGATGCGTTTTGGTGACATCACGATGTAAATAAAGGGCTTTTTTAAATCTTAAATCTCTCTCGCTCTCTCTCTTGCTCGCTCTTTCCCTCTCTCCCTCCCTCTCTCTCTCTCTCTCTCTCTCTCTCTCAGCATGGTAGTGAGGGGGTATCGGAGCCCCCTGGTGCAGGAGGACATGTGGGACCTGAGGGAGCAGGACGATACTCATGCCTGCCTTCAGGTGTTTGAGGAGGTCATGGGGGTGGAGCTCACGAGAGCTCGTTCGCGTCTGAGGAGCCGGCAGGGGAAAACCCGCCGCAGAACCGAGGCCCAGAGTAATGGCTTAGCCAAGGGGATTAGCCAGGACGTACTGATCATGGTGAGAGGAGGCACTCATGAACACACCTTGAACACATGACAATAACTGTGTCATACAAGAATGGTTATGGCCTGCTTCTCAAGGCTTGTAGAGCTCCCTAGAGAGGCTGTCTGTGTTTACAGGGCCGTTAACTTTCTTCCTCAGGAGGAGACTGGTGAAGAAGGGAAGAAGAGAAAGAAGAAGAAAGAGAAAGAGAAGGAGAAAGAGAAGGAGGAGGAGGGTGAGAACCCAAAGTCCTGGCTGGTTACCTCTATAGCGAAGACCTTCAGATGGGTCCTGCTGGAGTCTGTGATCTATAAACTCATTCAGGACCTGCTGACCTTCCTCCGCCCGCAACTCCTGAAGTGAGTGATTCATACATGAGTCAATGAGTTACATAATTCAATAACTGAGGATTCACAGGGCCATAGAAATGATTCTCAGACATAATGGCTTGGCTTGTGTAGTGCATGATTCAGTGGTGACTCATCTGAGGGATGAGTCTTAGTCAGAGATGATGGCTCAGCTGGTTAAGTTAAACTATCAGAGAGTCGCAGATGAATGTGAGATGCTAGCTGGGGTCCATGTGCTGAAGGTACACACCGTCTCTCATTGTACTAAAGTAGGGCCAAGGATTCTGTCCAAACAAATCAATTGTTATTGGGTCATGGCAACAGTGGGCAGGAACTTTTAAGCATTTTTTGTTCACTATCCATTTTTTTTCTTACCACCTCAAAATAGAATAAGTTGGGGCGGTATGATCAAAGCAATGATTTGCAAATTATATTTGACCCTATATTAGATGAAAAACAATACAACAGCACATTATGTGATATTTCATCACATTAATTAGATTGATTTCTCCAAATAAACTCCATTTTAATTCTTGCAACATATTTTTAAAGAGTTGGGAGGGTGAAGTATGTGTTTGTTTATAATGTTGCCATAACTGTTGACAACACTTAACTTGGCTTATGCCGTCGCAGGCGACAGCTTGGGGTATACCCCGAATGCCCCGATCCTCCAATTCCCCAATCCTTGAATAGACTTTCATTTGAACTTAATTTCAGGTCAATCGGACAAATGGTTCTGAAGATATGGCCAAAATGGTAATTTTGGATCACAAAGCGCCACCTGGTGGCAAAATATTGAACCATACAGGTATGATGTCATCATGTGACATGTGATGAGGTCATGACCTTGCAGTTGCACATAGTTTCATATCAATTGGACAAATGGTTCCAAAGATTTGGCAAAAATGGTGAATTTTATGTGACAAAGCTCCACCTTTTGTCAAAATTTTGAACCAAACAGGTATAATGTTATTGTGGGACACATCCTCTGGTCATGGCCTTTCATTTGCACTTGATTTGAGGTCAATCGGACAAATATTTCTAGAGATATGAGAAAAACAGTGATTTTTCAGTTTTTGGCCCCTGGTGGCCAATCTAGCAATTGTAAATTGTCCAAAATCGAATCAGTTCTTCCTCATTATGATACTCACCTATATGCAAAACATGAAATTTCTAATTGAAATATTACTGAAGTTATCGCGTTAACACGGCGGCAGTGGTTGAATCAAAAACATAATATCCCTGAAACGCCGTTTGGCGTTCGAGGATATAATAAATCTTTAGGGACTAAAGGCACTAAAAGATTAAGGGCTTCAGGTGTAAATTTGTCCTTTTCTTCCAGCAAACACGTCTTAAGGTGTGAAACAGCGCATGGTCATTTTTGTCACATTTTGAATTTCAAAACAGAGCACGTTTTCTATTTGGGACAATTCGGGGCAGCAGGCAGGTCTGTGTAGCACCCCCACACTCCTCTTACACAGCCATGCACTTTTAATGCATTCAGAAGGCAGATTTTCCTTGTCTTGATAAAATGTGCCTGAGCGGCCCTAGAAAAGATCTTGTAGGCAATATTTTTGCTCAAAATCTCTGTGTACTTTTCAGCGTTAATGACACCTTCACAGTAGTGTGAGTTTACCTTGCTAAGGGCACTGACTCAATTCCATACAGAACATAGCTTTTAGACTTTGTTGCTGATAATGGCCTGAATGTCTTAGATGGTCCCATCTTTTATTTCACTTATCTTTTATGGAACTGTGGATTCCACCATCGAACATGGAACCTGGAACCTGCTCACCACAGGGGCACACTGTGGAGTGTGTGATCGCTAACCCCGCTCTAGCGACCTCAGAGATCCAAACGATTACACTGCCTGAGTGCGAACAGCCAGTAAAGGAACTCATTTTACCGTTTCTGGTGGACTGGTAACGTTCTATCCGTGTGAACGCAGAGCCTGGGGCGGAGGTCTGAGTTCGTCACTTGGGTTTGATGAGTCTGAACCTCTCATGATTAAAGATTGTCCCTCTTTCTTGCTTTTGTGTGTTTGTTTGATTGTATTTTGGTTATTTTGGAACCAGGCTGGCTCTTATTTTAAATCATTTTATCCATAGCACTGCTTGCACGGTTCCACTTCCTGTTTACATGTGACGTCTTTGAGTGAGTCGCTGACAGAGCAGGTTCGAAAGCCCGGACAGGAGTTTTCTGTACTGGACTGGATCAGCCATTGTACTGTTCTCCTCTCTAGGTTTAAGGGAATGAATCTTAAAATGTCGCTGTTTTATGTTGTAGTAGTAGTAGTAGTAGTATAGGGTAATTTTTTGTCAGTGAGAATAGCATTTCAAGGCATGACATTTGTACCCACACCAACAAACACACACATCTTTGTCCTAGCCGGACCAAAGGCTGACAAGACAAACTTATACCACACAACAGTGGCAACCCCTCGCAAGGCATCTATGTGCATAGTGACCTGTAATGCACAACACCATAAAAATTACAATTAATACATGGTTATGAAAAGAAGCATTTATACAAGCTAATAGATTATCTCTGTGCAGACCAGTTGAAATAAGAGATTAAAATATGACCTTGCCTTTCATGTGTTTATTGACTAAGATACTTGCTTGTGGAACGAATGATTGTTTTGACCTATTTTTGTAAAAAGCTGAATAACAGAACCTGCCACCTGATGGCGGCAGTTCAAAGGCAGAAGAAAGTGGGTGTCTGGGATCAGCTAAAATACTGTTAGCTTTACTGAGCATTCATTCTTTGTCAATGTGTTCCAGACTATTTAAATTAATACCGAGCAGGTTTCTGGCAGTACTTACTATTTTTTTAAGTGCACACTTCCGTGCTGCTGTTGTATTCCCAAACCAGCAGGTTATGAAAAAAAGTTATCACACTCACAAAAAAGGCACTATAGAACATTTTAAGTAGTTTGCATTCCACATCAAAAGAGACCAACTTCCTAAAGAAATAAAGCCTTTGTTGCCCTATCTTCTGAATATATTCAGTACATTGATCCCACTTCAGCCTGTTATCTAAAACCACACCCAAATACTTATATTCTGTGACAGACTAAATGGCCTGCCCTTTGATAGTTGTCAGGTGGGGTGCTTTGACTCTTCTAAAATCAATAGAAGAAATTAATTTGAATTTCTTGCGGTGAATGTTAACATTTCTAATACTCAACATATCACTGTAATTAACTGCTATAGGACGCCATCAGCTCTTCCATATTTAATACAGCTCATTGTAAGATTGAATGCAAAGGATGTAATAATCAGGAACACTTCATGAGTGCAGTAAGGCTTGGACTAATGCTCGGAAAACTGGGTCACAATCTGATTGGCTCAACTTCAGAAAACATTGAAACACTGTAACTGTTGCTATTGGGAATGCAAAAGCTCAATACTTTCTAACAGAGACATCAAAAAGCCTCAATAACCCCCAAAAGTTCTGGAAGACTAAGTCATTGTGCGGAGACATAAACCCCTCGGAGCTTCCCCCATGCACTGTGAAAGACTCACAGGTAATCTCTGACAGAGCTGAGATGCTTGATTGCTTTAATAGGCATTTTATTGCTTCCAGTTCAGTTCCCTCTGTGTTTCACATAACGAATCCCCTCCTGTGTGTCCAGACATTCAGGTATTGTTCACACAACCCTTTTTAATCCTGTCACAATATCTGAGGTGCAAATTGCCATTAAGCCTTATAGATTCCAAAAGATCAGCAGGTCCTGATCATAGGACTGAGAAATTTTTAAAAATTATTTCTCAAAAACTATGTGATAAATTTTTTTCTAAATCAGGCAATCAACTTACCTTGGTACCATCTATGTACAGTTCTAGCACTATTTTGATTGAATCAAGGGAAGTGGCTCTATTAGGGGCTCTGTACTTTATGAATATGTAAGATGGCCTGTGGAGGCCAAATGGTTATGGATAGAGATTAAGTTTGCATTATCGACATATAGGAAGTCATATATGACCTATACATTGGCTATGTTAAAGCTCACCTTAGATGACTTTGAAAGGTCAAACTCGAGGTCAGGGAATATATTAACAATGTTAAAAGATAGGACTTGGAAATTTAAAAAAAATAATTTCTCAAAAATTATCCCACAACTTTTTTTCTAAATCTGGCAATCAAATCACCATGATACATGGGGCAGTGTACTTAAACATTGGGTCTTACAGAGAATGGGCCAAATCACCTGTGAAAACTAAATGGCTGCAGATAGAGATTAAGTTTGTATTACTGGCATATAGGAAGAAATATGTTGGCTGTGTTAAAGTTGACCTCAGATGATCTTGAAAGGTCAAACTTGAGGTCAAACAAAATGTTACAATTTTTAAAGGTTCCTATGCTTGCAAATATTGAAGATTGGGAACATATGTGCATTGAATACTTATAGGAAGTGATGTATGAACTTTCATTTGATGGCCTTGAACTTGACCTTCGGCGACCTTTGAAGGTCAAACTTCACATAGTGAAATTTCTATGACTTCTATCACCAAAACTATTAAAGATAGAGCTTAGGTTTGTATTGCAGGCATTTAGGAAGTCATGTATGAAGTTTCATTTGGTGACATTGAACTTGACCTTCAGTGACCTTGAAAGCCCAAACTTTGCAGTGAAATTTCAATTACTTATATCAGCAAAATGGTTACAAATGGTTTCCGTTTGTATTGGAGATGTGTAGGAAGTCACATATGAACTTTCATTTGGTGACATTCAGCTTGACTGTTGATGACATTTGAAGGTCAAACTTGATATAATACAATTACAATGACTTGTATTTCCAAAACGGTGACAGATGGAGTCTAGGTTTGTATTACAGACATATAGGAGGTGATACACAGTACGAACTTTCATTTGGTGATCTTCGTATTGAACTTCAAAGGTCAAATGTGACCTAGTGAAAATTCAATGACTTGTATCACTAAAATAGTCACAGATGGAGCCTGAGTTTGTGTTACTGACATGTAGGAAGTCACAAATGAACTTTCATTTGGTGACATTCAATTTGACTGTCAGTGACCTTTTAGGGTCAAACTCCTTAGTGAAATTACAATGACTTGGATCACCAAAATGGTTACAGATTGAGCCAAGGTTTGTACAGTGACATTTAGAAAGTCAGATATGGAGTCTATTTGCTGACCACAACTTGATATTCTGTGACCTTTAAAGTTCGCAATTGACATATTGAATACATATTCGCATATTTGAATGACTTGTGTCACTAAAACTGCTTCAGAGCTAAAGATTGTATTACAGAAGGTCTCACATGTATTTGAACTTTTATTTAGTGACCTTGACATTGATTTTCATTGATTCAAACTTCACATGAAATTTTCATAACTTGTATCTTCACTGTAATACTGCTTGCCAGTAAGCTACAGGACCCTTGGTCCTATTTTCTTGATTAAAATTAGCAGTGGATTTCATTGCAACACCTTTAACTTATCTTTTTAATCTCTCCCTGGAATCTGGAGAGATTCCCACAATTTGGAAATCTGCATATGTGATTCCATATGTGGTCAAAGGGGGTGACCAGATAGAGGTAATTACAGGCCCATTGTCAGTCCTGGCCAAGGTTCTGGAGTCTCTTGTGAGTGATCAACTGATAGGGTTTTTAATTGTGAATAATATTTTATCTAATTTTCAGAATGGTTTTAGGAAAAAACAACACTGGCACATGGCAGCCTTAAAGGTAGTAAATGATTTTATTGACTTTTTGGACAATAAGTAGCACTGTGCAGCGCTTTTTATCCATTTATCAAAGCCCTTTGATACTGTTGACCATGAAATTTTGAGGCAGAGGCTTGTCAGTGGTGGATTGTTAGGACAATCAGTCTGTTGGTTTGAAAACTATCTGAAAGATCTCAATGTGTACAGGCAGGAGGTCTAACTTCCATTGCTCTCACTATAACCAAAGGTGTGACCCAAGGATCAGTCCTGGGTCCACTACTGTTTATTATATATATAAACTGTCTGGATCAAAATGTGCCACATGCAAGGTTTTATTTTTATGGTGATGATACGGTGATAAATTGTGCTGCCTCCACAGTTAGCAGTCAGCTTTTGATACTGTTTAAACCAACCTATGTGACTTACAACTTGTTATAAATGCTGATAAATCCAAACTTATGCTGTTCTCCACCTCTAAATCTAAATCTCCAGATCTTCAAGCAATCACTACTCTTCAAGGTTCTCAAATTGAATTTGTAACTCAATAGAATTATCTAGGTTTTATTATTGATATCTTTTGCACCTCACATTTGACAGTTAGTTTAAAAAAATTGAAATTGGGCTTTTACTTTAGAATTAAGTCCTGCCTCTCATTCAAGGCAAAAAAGCAACTTCTTGCTGCCACCTTTATGTCTGTGCTGGATTATGGCGATGTTTTTTACATGCATGCATCTTCATGATGGCTACACTGGTTGGAGACTGCATCATGGAGCCCTACGATTTATTTCTAATCTCAAGCTCTTACTCATCATTGTGTGTAGTATGCTGGGGTTGGATGGTCTACTTTTTCTTCTCGCAGATTCACTTTCATTCTTTTATCTTCAAGTCTACGCTGGGTTTGCTTCCTCTGTATCTCCTCTCCTACATAAGTTGGAGATCTACAGGAGGCTCCTCTCTTCGCTTCCAGGACCTCCTATTATTGTCGGTACCCAAAGTCCGTACTGAACTTGGAAAAAAATCTTTTCAGTTTGCTGCTCCAAATGGATCTATGGGAGCTGACGCAGGGGCGGGTCCAGGAATTGCTGAAAGGGGGGGAGCAGCAAGGAGGGGGGTCTGAAAAATGTGAAAAATTAATGTGCTGAAAACACGTTTTCCTGGTATCTCAGGAGAAAATTCTAGCCTATCTGTTCAATGGGTTTCCTCCCAAGGTTCCAAAAATTAAGCGAAAAAAACTTTCAAAGTGCCGTTATAACGCAGGTTTACATTAACTGACAACTTGAACCTTTACCTAAGACTTTCACTTTACTGTCAAAGTTTGTGACCTTAACCCTTTCACTGATCAAAATTTCAAAATCGTCCAAAACCCTACAGTGTTGGTATTCATTGGAAAGTGCTTGATCAGAGCTTTCCAGTGAATGCCAATGTACTATGGTTCGAGCGATTTTCAAAGGTTTTGATGTTTCAGAAATGTTGACAAAATCACCACTAACATTGTAAGGGTTTGACCATATTTCCCACAAAACATTGATTTTATTAGTTTTTGAGTTTATGTAACACCAAATAGCCTCCAACAAAATAATTGTTGTGTATATTGAACATGCAAACACAGTGGCTATATGCATCTGTGATTTTTAGCAGATGTTAACCAAATCCCCCCTCCCCTCCAAGTCCCTAAACCAGGTTTAGTAAAAGATACCAAACTCAACACATTGTTAAAAGTTATCACAATGCTGTGATTGCCTTTTTTCAAAATGGTTCAAAAGATGAGGCTTTAATACTTCCAAAGCACTCCCAAGTGTTGTGAGAGTAGGAAGTGTTGTCATACACATAATCCGAGTCACCACTATTGTTTGCGGAAATATTATTATTATTAGTAGTAGTAGTAGTAGTAGAAGTAGTAGTAGTATTATATTTACATGAATGAATGTGAAAAAGAAATGTGACTTTAGGGCCATTTAGAATTTTACTATTGAACTATTTGGATTGACTCATACATAAGCTTTCTAAAATAATGTTACACATCTTACTTACAGACTCTAAGGGCATAGAATAACTCACAAGAACCGCAGTACTCGTTGGTTTAAGTTTAATGACGGGTGATTCTGAACGTGAAGACGGGGATTTGGGATGGAAAATTTGGAAAGTCTTCCGGTATTTCAGGACAAATTTTATTTGGCACCGTAAAGCAACAAATCAATATACATCAAATAGTAGGCTATGAACAAATGGTCCATCAGTGGGGGCCAGTTGTAAGCTCTAGCAAATTTTAACGGAACGCATACTTGCGACAGCGTATTAATTTAACGTCAGTCTTACCCCTTCCATGTCCCCCTGTAAATGAAAACGGTTTGTCCAGAGGATCATCATGGCCAAACAGCTGGTCATTTTTTGCATTTGAAACGTCGAGCCTCAAGTGTCGGTTTGCTTTATTATTCTCTAGGCTTTTCCGCCTTCCCATTGCTATCTGACATTTTTATCTGAAGCGCAGTCGTTGAAACGCGTTTTACCGCAACAGAGGACTAGCAAGGCTATTGGTCGAACAGATTTCCCAGCGAGCCCGCCTTCTTAAACTTTAGGACGAAAACAACAAAATTAAATTAATTGTACACAGCTTAAGTCCAAGTATTGTTTTTTTATTTTCAAGAAAAGAGTTTCTCGGTCATTCCTATCACATACAGCAAATATATGCAGTTGGATCCAAATAAATTTGCCATGATGCAAGACAACCGGAATAGTGAAGTAAAATCATCATAAGTGTTATATTAATCGTAAGAGCCTCGAAGCTGCTCATGTGTACATGTAAAGAGGTCGGTAATTCTCCCATACACCTGATTAAAACTAGTAGGTGAGGTTCATTCTGAAAGCTGCTGTCGGTTGATTTTTTCTCTTCTTTGTGTAAAAAATGCCCCCCCCCGGATCCGTCACTGTGTGTCATGTAATACATGAGAGGACATCTTAAAAGACTAATGTGAAGAGGCTTCTGGTTGTAGATTTTTATGATATAGATGTCTTGGACAAATGCCGATTTCCATTTTAATGGCTTTAATTTTAATGTTTTGCTAATCGTTATTTTGTATGTACTCTGCATTGTGTGGAACTTTGTGTCTTTCCCACGACTCTCTTGGAAAAGAGATTTTTAATCTCATTGGGATTTCTCTGGTAAAACATTAAATTCTGCATACTGTCTGCAATAAAATACAAGTCATAGTAAATATATAAATCACATTGGTCTGTTTTGACAGTTGACATTTTTCACACACTTTCAGCTTTTTGTTTTAGTTGAGGTTGTATGTAATCTGTTTTGCACAGAGCGCTGGAGGGAGGTCCAGGGATGAGAATGAATGGCTGGCTGTTTGTGTTTGTGACGTCCATCAGCTAGAGGAGCAGATCTAGATAATTTCCAGCTAAAATTCTGAGGAGGACTTTCCCTTCACTTCACTTTTACAAACTTTCCATCTCTGGTCATGACATATTTATCTTGGGTTCATCAGTCAGAAAAAAGTTGCCCTTGCCCTGATTTTTATTGTTTGTCTGATCCAGGCTGTTAATCTCCTTCACTCAAGACACTTCCATCTACACTTGGAAGGGGTACCTGTATGCGGCAGTAATGCTGCTGGTGACCATCCTACAGTCTCTGTTCCTGCAGAAGTATTTTCACAAGTGCTTCATGCTCGGCATTCAAGTGCGTACAGGCATCATGGCCGTCGTGTATAAGAAGGTATCATCTCCCCCCCGCTGCTGTTCTTCTTTGAAGTTCCTATCGTGGATACCATACGGACCAAATTAATCTCAGTGATGAACCTTCAAATTAAGGACCAGACTCGTCAACCGGAACTGTCATGAACCTGGAATAAACATGACAATGAATGAGAAGCATTTGAAATGTGTTTATTATTATTAACGGTTTGGCTGACAAATTAAGCAGCCTTAACTTATTTTATGGTACTGTTTTCCTGCAGAATTTTGTGAGAAATTGTTGGCAAATATGGAAATGAGTCAACTGTTTCACTTAATTGGAAAGATTTCTTTTTGATCCAGTAAAAAATAATATAAGATTTTAAACCTGGATAAAAGTCAGAAGTACTCATTGAGATGCACAGAATTATCTCAAGTGTGTCTCCCCCCCCCCGATGCCCCCCCACCGCAGGCCCTGCTGCTGTCGAATGACGCCAGGAAAGAGTCCACAGCAGGCGAGACGGTCAACCTCATCTCAGCTGACGCCCAGCGGTTGAACGAAGTCACAACCTTCATCCACCTGCTGTGGTCGTGTCCGCTCCAGATCGCACTGGCCATCCTGTTTCTCTGGCAGGAGCTGGGCCCGTCCACGCTGGCCGGGCTGGCTGTCATGGTGCTGATGGTTCCCCTCAACGCTCTGCTGGCCTCCAAATCTCGCAGCTTCCAGGTCCGCTGCTTCCGGACTTCCTGTCGCTCAGCTCATCTCAGCTCTCGTGTTTTAGGCCTCCGGCCCCAGACTAAGTCCAGCCTTTTCGGGTTTTCAGGAGATTTATCTGAATTACTGTAGTCACTCATTACATTTATTTATGTAATATGTACAAAAGCAAAGCTCATTCAGTACATTGGCCCGCAGTTACATAACTGCTCAAGCACAGAACATGTATGCACAGCAACATTTATAAGCGAGAAAAGGTAAAACACTGAGCACCATAACAAATTGGACAGTGAAACATGTTTTACTTTGGTTGTGTCTCAAGCACAGTCAGTTTGACAGGATACGAGGACAGTGAGGGTGAAATGCTGACGTTCAGGCTGTTTTCATCCTTATTGGATGAACCTTTTGGAAATGACAGCACCTTCAGTACATGCTTTCACCTCTCGTTTTTGGGTGCATGAAAAATAGTGAACAGTTTACTGTGATGACGAGTAAGGCAGTCATTCTGACTGTTCGGTCACATCCCTTTTGAATGCACAGTTATGAACTTGCACCTTTTTTGGCAGTTATTTTAACTGTAATTTATAATAATTTACAACTATTCTGTTTATGTTAAGTGTAAATCACAGTGAAATGTGCGCAGGGCTCCATTTCCAGTTAAAATAACTTGGAAACAATGAGATAATTTAACTGTTAAATTCAGCCAGTTTATAACAGTGTAATAAGTACTCGGAGTGTGTGACTCTGGGTGTCTCCCCTGGTGATGCTCTGTCAGGCCTGTACTGCCGCATCGTCACTTCCTGTTCTGGGGACTCCGCCTTCGGTCTCCCCTCCAGCATGTAAAATACCTGCTCCGTTGGATTCAGATGCGCTGATTGACTTGGCCACCAGAACCAACATGTCAAAAACCGTGTCACTGTTCAATGAATTATGTTGCTCTCTGTATTTCTGTAACTGAATTGCTAGGCTGATGTTGGTTAGCTAGTTTACTAATAAATTACCATTAGTTAACTTTTCCTCAGTAGCAGCTGCGCTCCGGCCATTACGGAGGGCAGGGAAGCGTCTGGTGTGGCTCACATTATAAAAGTTTTATAAACTCGTTCATGATAAAATTATAGAAGTTTTCTTTCTTGCTCTAACTCCAAAAACAAAAAAAAAAAAAAATCTGCTGAGCTGAATGAATTCATCCAACCCTGAGTTTTATTTGTGCCGCCGACCGATTTCCTCTCGTCCTTCTCATCTCTGGATTTATCTGTTGGCTTTCAGATGAGGAACATGAAGCACAAAGATAGACGCATGAAAATTATGAACGAGATTCTGAACGGAATCAAGGTGAAGTATTTTTAAACTTTACATGGACTGTAAATCATTTCATGAATAAGTAATTTCATTGAGGGGCCAATGTACCGCATTTATGGAACTAAATGAAATGCTGAAATGCTGAGAAGTTTTCTGGGAGCTGCGCAGTAGGAAGCAGAGCATTACAACAGTCAAACCCACATTCTTTCTGTGTGTGGCAGTAATATCATTATTGTTCTCATCCATGAATTTTCAAATTTACTGTTTTACAAAAAAGCAGGAAAAAGTAAATAAGCACATTAGTATTTTTTAATAAAGATGCCAAATAACAGTTATTTACTCACATTCTAGGGCCTGTATTCACAAAGCATATTATCGTACTGCTAGGAGTACACCTAAGTCGCGCTAAAACATTTCAGTTGGAGAAAAATCATAAAAGTTATTCACAAAACCGCTGAGAGCAACTTTTAGTGAAGAAAACTGGTGACTCCTTAACTAGCACTGGCTCTGAGATAGGTGGCAGGGGCGAAGCTAGAACTGGGAATTGGGGTGACACAGACACGTCCCTTTATGACAATTAGGATAGTCCTGGCTATAGTTCTCAGTTATTTTTCTTTATTGACGCGTTTTCCAATGATCGTAACAGGCTACTGAAGACACGGTTTCTCATGCGATCTAACAGCGATGAAGTCATGGGGTAAATTCCGTAAAACTGAGAATTGGGGTGGACGTAACATCTGTTTTAAAGAATTATTAGTCCTGACCTGTTTGCAGTCATCTTCATCATTGACAAAATGTTCACTCCCAGAGCGCTCCGCACTTAACAGGTGCTGCTTGTTCTCCCCGATTAGGTAAGACGATAATCATTCATCTGGAAACGTTTGTATAATTCAAATCAACGTCAAATAGAGCCGCATGCTTTTATAGCCTTTTTCACTGCCAAGTGCCACTTTTTTCCCACTCAATACCGAGAGTAATTTTGAATAACGTTGATTTAAATTAAGCAAACGTCTCCAGATGAATGATTGTCGTCTTACCTAATCGGGGAGAACAAGCAGCACCTGTTAAGTGCGGAGCGCTCTGGGATTGAACATTTTGTCAATGATGAAGATGTCTGCGAACAGCTCAGGACTAATAATTCTTTAAAACAATTGTTACGTCCACCCCAATTCTCAGTTTTACGGAATTTACCTCATGACTTCATCGCTGTTAGATCGCATGAGAAACCGTGTCTTCAGTTGCCTATTACGATAACCGGAAAACGCGTCAATAAAGAAAAATAATTGAGAACTAGCCAGGACTATCCTAATTGACATAAAGGGACGTGTCTGTGCCACCCCAATTTCCGGTTCTAGCTTCGCCCCTGATGATATGGGGTTCACTGAGCGCAATGATTGTTTGTTGAATTTGCGACTGACAGGTGATTGTGAAACCCCTAAATTGTCCGCGTTGCAAAGTTGCATTTTTCCGGAAGTGTTGTCAAACATTCAATTTCGGGGCTTATTGGGCTGTTTCTCATGGTTGGAGATGTAATTCTCTCCTTCACCAAGTCAACAATAAATAAAATCCCTTCATGGTCGATCTGATATCTTTTCAACAACTGCGCATCATTCAGAATTTCCAAGTCATTCCGTCTTTCAACAGCAGCAGCCACTCTCCGATTCTTTGTGAATAGGTTTTTAGCGAATTAGGAGTCCTCTTGACTACTTTTAAGCTCTCCCATACTTTGGAGATACTTTTAGGCCGAAAATGCTTTGTGAATAACACTTACTAAAAATTATTAGGAGTACGACTGAAATGCCCATTTTTCTTAGGAGTTTCTCCTAAATCCGACAGTTAGGACCTACTTTTATTGCTAAGATGCTTTGTGAATATGGGCCCTGAACATGAAAATTAGTTTTAGTGGTTGAATGCAAGCTGTTATCAAGGGCAAAAGAGGCCATACAAAATATTTATTTATTAAAATTGCAGTCAAGATGATGTCACTTCTTGAAACACCTCTCCCTTCCCAGTCATGTATTTGCAAGGCCCCTAAATTAATTGAACATCATCTCATGTTTTGATCATAACTGTTGTCCAAAAGAAGAAACATAGTCCATGATCTTACTTCTGATTTGGTTATTTTCGCGGAAAATTTCGTCCTGAGAAAATGTCCAATAAAATATCCTACCTACTTATCTTCTCCACCCAAAATACATTTGATTAAGAGTGCTCCGCTCCGATGATCACTGATATGTTTAAACATGAACTTGACATAAACATGAATCACCTTCCCTCCTCCCTCATTCTCCCCCAAACTCTCTCTCTCTCACAGACTCTAAAACTGTATGCATGGGAGTCTCCGTTCGGGGCACAGCTGCAGAACATTCGAGAGCAGGAGCTGAAGGTGATGAGGACGTTTGCGTTATTCTCCTCCATCTCCATCTTCTTCTTCACCTGTGCACCAGCTCTGGTGAGTGTGAGAATCTCTATAGAGCCTCATAACCCACAGCCATGAGCACCTGACACAGGGTGTGAGCATCTCTATAGAGCCTCATAACCCACAGCCATGAGCACCTGACACTTGTGCTGCAGGTATCCCTTGCCACCTTCGCCGTGTTCGTCTCCGTCGGTGCGGAGAACGTCCTGACCGCTGAGAAGGCCTTCACCTCCATCTCACTCTTCAACATCCTCAGCTTCCCTCTGGGGATGTTACCCATGCTCATCTCCTACATGGTGCAGGTACAGGCACGCAAACACTCGCACACTCACACACACACACACACACACAAACACACAGACACACAGATTTACTATTCCCACAATAAGTAATGATATGTTTCATTCCAGGCCACAGTTTCTATAAAACGACTGGAGAAATTCCTCGGCTCTGAGGAGCTGGACAGTACAGCAGTGGGCTGTGACCCCAGCTTCTGTAAGTCTGTAAAGGTTCGGCTCCATACCGTTACACGTCCTCAGTCAATCAGCCATTTGAGGGAGTTTTATCCCTGAACACATTTTATCAGTGTGGAAACATCCTGCCAGCCTGTTCTAATTTTTAGAAATTCAGCCCTGGTCACTAATAAAATGGAATAAAATCATGAATAATTGAAAACATGCATTAAACTGCTCAAGTGCGTCTGTTGAAAGTGGCCCCTGATATAGCTCAAAAGCTGCAATCAATCAGTCATTTTACGCAGCAGTGGATCCTAAAAGATTAGCTGTTTTATACCTCTGCAAATCTAAAGATGTAACCCCTTATATTACTGTGCTTCTGCTTATAATTGGCAATTTAATACAGCTTCATGTGTACAATGATTCTTCCATTTTACACAGCTGCAAATTACAAAGAGTTAGCAATTTTATTTGGCCACAAATCTAACAAGACCCATCTATTTTATAAGGCAGCACATCCACTGATTATGGGCTGTTAGGTCCCAGGTTGCGCACATGACAGAACAGAGATGGGCAAATAAGATGCAAAACTAACAAGACCCTTTGGCCAAAAAAATCTTATACTGAAACAAAGGTCTCTTCCTAAAGGTTTAATGAAGAAAAATCCAAAATGACATTCTGAGCTGAAAGGGTGTTGGTCTAAGCAGGGCCCCTGAGGACTACAGCCCCAAATCCACACAAGTCAGTCTTATTCCTAACCAAAACCTAACCTAGGGTGAGTCTGCTGGAGACTGTTCAATCTGGCTTAAACCTGAACAAAAATGTGCAGAAAGAAAGAAAAAAAAGCTGTCAAAAGGCACACAGGAATCAAAGAAATCTCAAACAAAATCGCAACTGCTCACAATGAGCCGCAGCATTGGCTGCGTCATGTGACTGCATGTCTCAAAAGTATATGCAGTTTTATACAGCTGCAAGTCGAGAGACAGCTGGCCATTTTACATGGCTGCACGTCTGCAAAAAATGATCCATTTTCCCCTTGTAACGGCTTGTGTCTCGTACACAATGTGTTGGATAGAGAACAGGAAGTTAAGGACTGGACTCAGGCGCAAGGATGGATTTGGCTGGTATTTATTTATGGCGACTGCACAGCAGCGAGCGCAGACACTACAGGATAAACAACTGCAACAGAGGTTTCCATAAAACACTAAAGTATCCAATGACTGAGCTATGGAAACAGCTGCTATGAATTGCAAATAGGAAAGAAAATGGAAATGATGTTACTTTGAAATTATAAAGTGCTGCATTAAACAATAGCAGCACTGGGTTCAGAGTTTAAATACCTGAATACGGATAAAATTCGATACAAGACTGACTGAAACCTGCTCAAGCAAAGTCATACTTTGCTTGAGCCCAGTCTCAGCCCAGTCTTACACACACACTGCTGCCATCTCATGGCAATAAAAAATTGATGTCAGTGAAAATTAGATAACAAGGGAAGTGCAGTCCAGGTCTTAGTCAACCCTTGGGCCGAGGGCTGGAGGCGAGGCCTCACAAATGCTGCCCTCCTAGAACGACTCGGCCATGTTATGCCACTGTATGTTTGCCAATATTTGGCTATCATGCACTTCTATTGTGAATATTATATTTTATATAGATACAAGAATACAAAGCAGCAGGTCCATGAAATATCTCACCCGAGTTAAATGACGTTAAAACGTGTTTCAGAAGTTCATGTAGAGGAATCAGTGGCTGAACAGAAGAAAAATGACAGGAATCTCTCAATGAATAAATGCTAAACTTACAAGCCGAATATGAGGCATGTTCTCTGCATATGAATCTGTGTGGAGGTTTCTGTGCTCTGATCAGAGATGGTTCTGTGCTCTGATTGGAGATGGTTCTGTGCTCTGATCGGAGATGGTTCTGTGCACCGATCGGAGATGGTTCTGTGCTCTGAGCGGAGGTGGTTCTGTGCTCTGATCGGAGATGGTTCTGTGCTCTGATCGGAGATGGTTCTGTGCTCTGATCGGAGATGGTTCTGTGCACCGATCGAAGATGGTTCAGTGCTCTGAGCGGAGATGGTTCTGTGCTCTGATCGGAGATGGTTCTGTGCACTGATCAAAGATGGTTCTGTGCTCTGATCAGAGATGGTTCTGTGCACTGATCGGAGATGGTTCTGTGCTCTGAGCGGAGATGGTTCTGTGCACTGATCAGAGATGGTTCTGTGCTCTGATCGGAGATGGTTTTGTGCTCTGAGCGGAGATGGTTCTGTGCTCTGAGCGGAGATGGTTTTGTGCTCTGAGTAAAGATGGTTTTGTGCTCTGAGCAGAGATGGTTCTGTGCTCTGAGCGTAGATGTTTCTGTGCTCTGATCGGAGGTCGTTCTGTGCTCTGAGCGGAGATGGTTCTGTGCTCTGAGCGGAGATGGTTCTGTGCTCTAAACGGAGATGGTTCTGTGCTCTGAGCAGAGATGGTTCTGTGCTCTAAACGGAGATGGTTCTGTGCTCTGAGCAGAGATGGTTCTGTTCTTTGATCGGAGATGGGCAGGGGGCCGCAGATATGGAATGAGCTCAATGACAGCATTAAAATGTCACATTCTTTCTCTATTTTCAAGAGAAATTTAAAGAAGCTGCTTTTGTCAATCTATGATTAACTGATGCTGCTACTCCTTATTGGTATTCTGATTTATTTCATTTTAATGTGTTTGTGAGCTAAAACTGCATTTTTAAATCCACTGACATTGGTCTATTGATGGCTGTAGCCTGATTGTTGCTACTAAGGCTGTTCAGACTGTCTAATGTGGTGGGGTGTGGGCTGTAATTATTTTCTTGATCATGGTTCACCATCTCTCTCCAGAGTTTTGAATTGCTATGCGATTGAAGAAAGGACTTGATATTCTTTGATTTATGATGGACTAATGAACTTATAGGGACCATTGTGTTGTTTTTCTGCGTTATTTGTTTTATGTTTCGTGTATTGTGCGTATTTGGTATTATTTAATATCAGGACACTGTCTTAAAAGCTTTGGGAAGTTAGTTGGGATGTCCTTTTCATGTGCCAATTATTCCTCAGCTGTTATGCTGGATCCCTGTTGTTTTCTTGGTGTATGAATGAATGAAATAAATCAAATCAAATCAAATTAAATGGTTCTGTGCTCTGATCGGAGATGGTTCTGTGGTCTGATGAGAGATGTGTCTGTGCTCTGAGCGGGGACGTTTCTGTGCTCTGATCAGAAATGGTTCTGCACTGTGATGAGAGATGTTTTAGTGCTCTGATGAGATGTTGTGCTTGGCCCATCAGGCATGGCTGTGAGTGTGAGTGATGGGACCTTTTCCTGGGAGAAGGATGCTGACCCTGTTCTGAAACGGTGAGTGTGTGGTTATTCTGCTGAAATGGTGAGTGTGTGGTTATTCTCCTGAAACAGTGAGTGTGTGGTTATTCTCCTGAAATGGTGAGTGTGTGGTTATTCTTCTGAAACGGTGAGTGTGTGGTTATTCTCCTGAAATGGTGAGTGTGTGGTTATTCTCCTGAAATCTTGAGTGTGTGGTTATTCTCCTGAAACGGTGAGTGTGTGGTAATTCCCTTGAAATCTTGAGTGTGTGGTTATTCTCCTGAAACGGTGAGTGTGTGGTAATTCCCTTGAAATCTTGAGTGTGTGGTTATTCTCCTGAAACGGTGAGTGTGTGGTTATTCTCCTGAAACGGTGAGTGTGTGGTTATTCTCCTGAAACGGTGAGTGTGTGGTTATTCTCCTGAAATGGTGAGTGGGTGGTTATTCTCCTGAAATCATGAGTGTGTGGCTATTCTCCCAAAACGGTGAGTGTGTGGTTATTCTCCTGAAACCTTGAGTGTGTGGATATTCTCCTGAAATGGTGAGTGTGTGGTTATTCTCCTGAAACGGTGAATGTGTGGTTATTCTCATGAAATGGCGAGTGTGTAGATATTGTCCTGAAACGGTGATAGTGTGGATATTCTCCTGAAATAGTGAGTGTGTGGTTATTCTCCTGAAACGGTGGGTGTGTGGTTATTCCCCTGAAATCTTGAGTGTGTGGATATTTTCCTGAAACAGTGAGTGTGTGGCTATTCTCCTGAAACGGTGATAGTGTGGATATTCTCCTGAAACAGTGAGTGTGTGGTTATTCTCCTGAAACGGTGAGTGTGTGGTAATTCCCTTGAAATCTTGAGTGTGTGGATATTCTCTTGAAACGGTGAGTGTGTGGTTATTCTCCTGAAACGGTGAGTGTGTGGATATTCTCCTGAAACGGTGATAGTGTGGATATTCTCCTGAAATAGTGAGTGTGTGGTTATTCTCCTGAAATCTTGAGTGTGTGGTTATTCTCCTGAAATCTTGAATGTGTGGCTATTCTCCTCAAACGGTGAGTGTGTGGTTATTCTCATGAAATGGCGAGTGTGTAGATATTGTCCTAAAACGGTGAGTGTGTGGATATTCTCCTGAAATAGTGAGTGTGTGGTTATTGTCCTGAAACGGTGAATGTGTGGTTATTCCCATGAAATGGCGAGTGTGTAGATATTGTCCTGAAACGGTGAGTGTGTGGATATTCTCCTAAAATAGTGAGTGTGTGGTTATTCTCCTGAAACGGTGAGTGTGCGGTTATTCCCCTGAAATCTTGAGTGTGTGGATATTCTCCTGAAACAGTGAGTGTGTGGTTATTCTCCTGAAATCTTGAGTGTGTGGTTATTCTCCTGAAATGGTGAGTGTGTGGTTATTCTCCTGAAACAGTGAGTGTGTGGATATTCTCCTGAAACAGTGAGTTTGTGGTTATTCTCCTGAAACAGTGAGTGTGTGGTTTTTCTCCTGAAATGGTGAGTGTGTGGTTATTCTCCTGAAATCTCGAGTGTGTGGTTATTCTCCTGAAAGGGTGAGTGTGTGGTTATTCTCCTGAAACGATGAGTGTGTGGTTCTTCTCCTGAAACAGTGAGTGTGTGGATATTCTCCTGAAACAGTGAGTTTGTGGTTATTCTCCTGAAACACTGAGTGTGTGGTTATTCTCCTGAAATGGTGAGTGTGTGGTTATTTTCCAGAAACAGTGAGTTTATGGTTATTCTCCTGAAACAGTGAGTTTGTGGTTATTCTCCTGAAACAGTGAGTGTGCAGTTATTCTCCTGAAACAGTGAGTGTGTGGTTATTCTCCTGAAACAGTGAGTGTGTGGTCATTCTCCTGAAACAGTGAGTGTGTGGTTATTCTCCCGAAACAGTGACTGTGTGGTTATTCTCCTGAAACAGTGAGTGTGTGGTTATTCTCCTGAAACAGTGAGTGTGTGGTTATTCTCCTGTAATAGTGAGTGTGTGGTTGTTCTCCTGAAACAGTGAGTGTGTGGTTGTTCTCCTGAAACAGTGAGTGTGTGGTTATTCTCCTGAAACAGTGAGTGTGTGGTTATTCTCCTGAAACAGTGAGTGTGTGGTTATTCTCCTGAAACAGTGAGTGTGTGGTTTTTCTCCTGAAACGGTGAGGGTGTGGTCATTCTCCTGAAACAGTGAGTGTGTGGTCATTCTCCTGAAACAGTGAGTGTGTGGTTATTCTCCCGAAACAGTGACTGTGTGGTTATTCTCCTGAAACAGTGAGTGTGTGGTTATTCTCCTGAAACAGTGAGTGTGTGGTTATTCTCCTGTAATAGTGAGTGTGTGGTTGTTCTCCTGAAACAGTGAGTGTGTGGTTGTTCTCCTCAAACAGTGAGTGTGTGGTTATTCTCCTGAAACAGTGAGTGTGTGGTTATTCTCCTTTAACAGTGAGTGTGTGGTTATTCTCCTGAAACAGTGAGTGTGTGGTTATTCTCCTGAAACAGTGAGTGTGTGGTTTTTCTCCTGAAACGGTGAGGGTGTGGTCATTCTCCTGAAACAGTGAGTGTGTGGTCATTCTCCTGAAACAGTGAGTGTGTGGTTATTCTCCCGAAACAGTGACTGTGTGGTTATTCTCCTGAAACAGTGAGTGTGTGGTTATTCTCCTGAAACAGTGAGTGTGTGGTTATTCTCCTGTAATAGTGAGGGTGTGGTTGTTCTCCTGAAACAGTGAGTGTGTGGTTGTTCTCCTGAAACAGTGAGTGTGTGGTTATTCTCCTGAAACAGTGAGTGTGTGGTTATTCTCCTGAAACAGTGAGTGTGTGGTTATTCTCCTGAAACAGTGAGTGTGTGGTTTTTCTCCTGAAACGGTGAGGGTGTGGTCATTCTCCTGAAACAGTGAGTGTGTGGTCATTCTCCTGAAACAGTGAGTGTGTGGTTATTCATCCGAAACAGTGAGTGTGTGGTTTTTCTCCTGAAACAGTGAGTGTGTGGTTATTCTCCTGAAACAGTGAATGTGCCGTTATTCTCCTGAAACGGTGAGTATGTGGTTATTTTCCTGAAACAGTGAGTTTGTGGTTATTCTCCTGAAACAGTGAATGTGCCGTTATTCTCCTGAAACGGTGAGTATGTGGTTATTCTCCTGAAACAGTGAGTGTGTGGTTATTCTCCTGAAACAGTGAGTGTGTGGTTATTCTCCTGAAACAGTGAGTTTGTGGTTATTCTCCTGAAACAGTGAGTGTGCCGTTATTCTCCTGAAACGGTGAGTGTGTGGTTATTCTCCTGAAACAGTGAGTGTGTGGTTATTCTCCTGAAACGGTGAGTGTGTGGTTATTCTCCTGAAACGGTGAGTGTGTGGTCATTCTCCTGAAACAGTGAGTGTGTGGTTATTCTCCTGAAACAGTGAGTGTGTGGTTATTCTCCTGAAACAGTGAGTGTGTGGTTATTCTCCTGAAACGGTGAGTGTGTGGTTATTCTCCTGTAACAGTGAGTGTGTGGTTGTTCTCCCGAAACGAAACGTTGAGTGTGTGGTTATTCTCCCGAAACAGTGACTGTGTGGTTATTCTCCTGAAACAGTGAGTGTGTGGTTATGCTCCTGAAACAGTGAGTGTGTGGTTATTCTCCTGTAACAGTGAGTGTGTGGTTGTTCTCCTGAAACAGTGAGTGTGTAGTTGTTCTCCTGAAACAGTGAGAGTGTGGTTATTCTCCTGAAACGGTGAGTGTGTGGTTATTCTCCTGTTAAAGTGTGTGTGTGGTTATTCTCCAGAAACGAAACGTTGAGTGTGTGGTTATTCTCCCGAAACAGTGACTGTGTGGTTATTCTCCCGAAACGAAACGTTGAGTGTGTGGTTATTCTCCTGAAACAGTGAGTGTGTGGTTATTCTCCTGTAACAGTGAGTGTGTGGTTGTTCTCCTGAAACAGTGAGTGTGTGGTTGTTCTCCTGAAACAGTGAGTGTGCGGTTATTCTCCTGAAACGGTGAGTGTGTGGTTATTCTCCTGAAACAGTGAGTGTGTGGATATTCTCCTGAAACAGTTAGTTTGTGGTTATTCTCCTGAATCAGTGAGTGTGTGGTCACTCTCCTGAAATGGTTAGTGTGTGGTTATTTTCCTGAAACAGTGAGTTTTTGGTTATTCTCCTGAAACATTGAGTTTGTGGTTATTCTCCTGAAACAGTGAGTGTGTGGTCATTCTCCTGAAGCAGTGAGTGTGTGGTTATTCTTCCGAAACAGTGAGTGTGTGGTTATTCTCCCGAAACAGTGACTGTGTGGTTATTCTCCTGAAACAGTGAGTGTGTGGTTATTCTCCTGAAACAGTGACTGTGTGGTTATTCTCCTGTAACAGTGAGTGTGTGGTCGTTCTCCTGAAACAGTGAGTGTGTGATCATTCTCCTGAAACAGTGAGTGTGTGGTCATTCTCCTGAAACAGTGAGTGTGTGGTTATTCTCCTGAAACAGTGAGTGTGTGGTTATTCTCCTGAAACAGTGAGTGTGTGGTCATTCTCCTGAAACAGTGAGTGTGTGGTCATTCTCCTGAAACGGTGAGTGTGTGGTCATTCTCCTGAAACGGTGAGTGTGTGGTCATTCTCCTGAAACAGTGAGTGTGTGGTCATTCTCCTGAGACAGTGAGTGTGTGGTTATTCTCCTGAAACAGTGAGTGTGTGGATATTCTCCTGAAACGGTGAGTGTGTGGTCATTCTCCTGAAACGGTGAGTGTGTGGTTATTCTCCTGAAACGGTGAGTGTGTGGTTATTCTCCTGAAACGGTGAGTGTGTGGTTATTCTCCTGAAACGGTGAGTGTGTGGTTATTCTCCTGAAACGGTGAGTGTGTGGTTATTCTCCTGAAACGGTGAGTGTGTGGTTACTCTCCCGAAACGGTGAGTGGGTGGTTATTCTCCCGAAACAGTGACTGTGTGGTTATTCTCCTGAAACAGTGAGTGTGTGGTTATTCTCCTGAAACAGTGAGTGTGTGGTTATTCTCCTGAAACAGTGAGTGTGTGGTTGTTCTCTTGAAACAGTGAGTGTGTGGTTGTTCTCCTGAAACAGTGAGTGTGTGGTTGTTCTCCTGAAACAGTGAGTGTGTGGTTATTCTCCTGAAACAGTGAGTGTGTGGTTATTCTCCTGAAACAGTGAGTGTGTGGTTATTCTCCTGAAACAGTGAGTGTGTGGTTATTCTCCTGAAACAGTGAGTGTGTGGTTTTTCTCCTGAAACAGTGAGTCTGTGGTTATTCTCCTGAAATCGGTTCTCCTCACGCTCACTCCTTCTAGCAAGAGACTGTAACAGTCGTAACACTTTACATTACAGAGGAAATGCTTGACACCATCTGTTAAAGCTTCCTCGAGGAGTGAAATGTCCCTTCTTTATCCCTTCTGTTGCTTTTGAATTATTTCAGGGGAGTTCATTAATGTGCAGACATTTCCTAATCCAAAGCCTGAGTCTCTCTCCTTGTGCATTTCAAAGTATTTTTTCCCAAATGTCTTGGCAGTGTGTCGCTGGACATAAAGCCAGGTCGTTTGGTGGCGGTGGTCGGCAGTGTTGGCTCAGGAAAGTCCTCCCTCATCTCAGCCCTGATCGGAGAGCTGCACTGTCTGTCGGGACACGTCAACATTCAGGTGATTCTCACAAGTACACACCAGGAGTGTCATGTCCCAATGCTCTCCTTCCACTGAGCGGCTAATTAATGCCTTCGGAACAAGGTGTGTGGAAGCTCAGCCAATCAGAGACTTTCCTGTATTACTACAGCAGAGACACAACAAAAAGCAGCAGAGGGTACGACCCTCCAGGAGGGCAGCCGGACGCCCTTTGTGTGGATGAAATTAATTCAATGCTACGAACAGGAACCCTGGCTGTGCTAAACTCGTACTGCTTTCTGTGTAAATGTGGATGGCACAGCAATGACCACAGAGTCTATCATACACTGACTGGCCAAAAAAAAAAGAAAACAATATAAATAAATAAATGAATAGAGTCTCCATTTGGATTTAAATAAGCAAATACTTAAGAGCCCATAAGTGAATCATTATTGCACTGATTAATATTTTTCAACTGGTGACAATTTGAAAACCTTGACTGATACAGTGTGTAGCTTCTCATTTCTAAAACAAACATGACCGAAGACATTTCCTACGTTAAATATGTTAATGTGTTTCAAGAGGAGCAAATTATAGGCCAGCATCAAGCAGAGCAATCAGCTTGGGAGATTACTAAAATCTGGAATTGGATTAAGAACTGTCCACAGCAACATTAAATCCAGAACGGATAATGGTGACTTGTCATCTTTGTGGAAGAAATGGGTCAGGAAAGAATCATGAACCATCACAATCGGAGATTGCCAGAACACTCAGTGAAGTCTCAAAAGAAATAAATCGACTTTAGAACTCAAAGTTGTGTAATTATGATAGTAAGAGCATCTCCGCATGCAAAATACATTAATAACTTGCAGGATTTGGACGAAACAATTGCATGGCCACAAGAAAGCCGCTTGTTAATGAAGCTAATTGGGGAAAAACAACTTCAGTTTGCACGGAGGCACGAAGATTGGACTGTGGAGCAATGGAAGGAGGTAATGTGGTCTTATGAGTCCTAATTTACCCTATTCTATAGTGATGGGAACATAAGAAAGGAAGCCCATGAGGCGATGGAGCCGTCATGCATCGTGTCCGCTGTACCAGCCTCAGGAGGCGGTGTTATGGTCTGGGGTCCCTTAATTTCCTCAGATCTGAGCTCAGCTCTGTTCTGCAGCAATGAAATGAAGTCAGAAAACTCCCTGAATGAGGTGAATGACCAGGTTCTCCCATCAATGGATTTTTAAATCCCTGACGGCACAGCAGTATCCCAGAATGACAATGACATGATTTGTTGGGCTAAACTTCCATTTGTAAATCATTTTCCCTCATAAATGGGGGAAACAGGGTCCTGACCTGAGATATGCTGGAGAAGCCTTTACAGAGTGGTGTGACTCTCTCAGTGTCAATACTAGATCCCTCGTCAGAAATTAATGTTGCAGCATTGCATAAGAATTGCATAAGACTGTCAAGATGATGCCACAAGGAACATTTGTTGTGACCAAAGCTGAAGGTGCTACAACAAAATATCAGTGACTTTAGTTTTCTGGCCAAGCTGTGCGGGGGCTGATTTGATCTCTGAAAGAAGCACAGAACAGGAGTGAGGAATTAAGAGAAGCGTCATTATGAGGTAACATTATTATAACATTATTATGAGATAACTCAGTTAGATGATAAAGCACCTGACAATAATCAGGCTCCATGGAAACCACAAAAAGCAAAGCCTTCGGATTATATTGGTGTTCAAAGCTGAAAGAAATTACTTTTTTTGGTGTGAAATGCCTGTGGAAATTTCTCTAGAATGTTCCATCATGTTGGGACTTGAATTCTTTCTTCCCTCACTTTTATTTTGACTGTGTGATGCTGCTCGCAACAGGGTAACCTAAAAAGGGTCTGATCATATTACAAGTAAAGTAGCAAATTAGATTTTGGGTTTTTTTTTATTTGTTTACATGTTTACCTCCCTTTTTCTCATTTACTGCTAACTGCTGTTTCTATATGAAGAATATTATATGCTTTGTTGGCGCCACGTCTGTTTGTCGTGCTGAAAATGCTCGTGTCACCTTTTTGTATTCAGGGGTCAGTGGCCTACGTCCCACAGCAAGCCTGGATCCAGAACGCCACACTCAGGGACAACATCCTGTTTGGGTCAGCATTAGATGAAGCCCGTCTCCAGAAGATTCTGGATGCCTGTGCCCTGGGACCTGACCTGGAGCTGCTTCCTGGCGGGGAGCTGACAGAGATCGGCGAAAAGGTGAGGCCTGCCTTGCAAGGGGGACACCTGACCCCTGCGATGGGGAGCGAAGGATGATTGGGCCTGACAATCTTGGGAATTTTAGGGTGAAAGTGTTCGAATATGCATTCCTGAAACTGTATGTGGTTATAAACATGACACCTGGGCTGATTGCTTCAGTAAAATATTCAGCTTTATAATTTGACTTTATTTGTGGAAATGGTGTCAGTCATTTGGAAAAAAAATCCAAATTCAAATAACAATATAATTCACTTACCATATGGTGTAGCAAGACACCAGAGAACCAGGCACAGATGAGGCGAGGTGTTGAGTCAAAACCGGCCCACAGGGCAGGGAATTTGTTTAATATTTTACAACGCAAGCAATTAGCACAAAAATAGCTCGAATAGAAAAGAAAATCTTGCATTTTTTATATCCAAAAAAACAAAAAGGAGTAACAGCCACCTTTGCTCGGAGCAGCTGTATGGAGGTCAGGGACGGGAGGTTATTTGGCTGATGTGGGCGAAGGGATTTGTCAGAACATTGATCAACATTTCCTGTGCCGAGCTACCAGTACGGCAGTGATCTGTTTGTGAGATAGTGACACCCTTCCGCCTGAGTCCCATACCGGTCTGTGCCTGTCTGTGCGGGTCTGGATTTGTTTGACTCCTGTTACTGACCCATTTTGATACGACCATGATTTCTGTCTTTTTCTGCTCCGGCTTATGACCTTGGATTTTGGATACTCAGCCCTCCCTTGGGTGTGTCATTTTGAGCTGTGCGAGCTGCCTGTTTTTGCATTCACCTGTGAGCTCACAATCTCCCCCAGCACTCACCTGTGGGCCCACAATCTCCCCCAGCATTTACCTGTGAGCTCACAATCTCCTCCAGCATTCACCTGTGGCTCACAATCTCCTCCAGCATTCACCTGTGGCTCACAATCTCCTCCAGCATTCACCTGTGGCTCACAATCTCCTCCAGCATTCACCTGTGGCTCACAATCTCCCCCAGCATTCACCTGTGGCTCACAATCTCCCCCAGCATTCACCTGTGAGCTCACAATCTCCTCCAGCATTCACCTGAGGCTCACAATCTCCCCCAGCATTCACCTGTGGCTCACAATCTCCTCCAGCATTCACCTGTGGCTCACAATCTCCCCCAGCATTCACCTGTGGCTCACAATCTCCCCCAGCATTTACCTGTGAGCTCACAATCTCCTCCAGCATTCACCTGTGGCTCACAATCTCCCCCAGCATTCACCTGTGGCTCACAATCTCCTCCAGCATTCACCTGTGGCTCACAATCTCCCCCAGCATTCACCTGTGGCTCACAATCTCCCCCAGCATTTACCTGTGAGCTCACAATCTCCTCCAGCATTCACCTGTGGCTCACAATCTCCCCCAGCATTCACCTGTGGCTCACAATCTCCTCCAGCATTCACCTGTGAGCTCACAATCTCCTCCAGCATTCACCTGTGGCTCACAATCTCCCCCAGCATTCACCTGTGGCTCACAATCTCCCCCAGCATTCACCTGTGAGCTCACAATCTCCCCCAGCATTCACCTGTGGCTCACAATCTCCCCCAGCATTCACCTGTGGCTCACAATCTCCTCCAGCATTCACCTGTGAGCTCACAATCTCCTCCAGCATTCACCTGTGGCTCACAATCTCCCCCAGCATTCACCTGTGGCTCACAATCTCCCCCAGCATTCACCTGTGAGCTCACAATCTCCCCCAGCATTCACCTGTGGCTCACAATCTCCCCCAGCATTCACCTCTGGCTCACAATCTCCCCCAGCATTCACCTGTGAGCTCACAATCTCCCCCAGCATTCACCTGTGGCTCACAATCTCCCCCAGCATTCACCTGTGGCTCACAATCTCCTCCAGCATTCACCTGTGGCTCACAATCTCCTCCAGCATTCACCTGTGGCTCACAGTCTCCTCCAGCATTCACCTGTGGCTCACAATCTCCCCCAGCATTCACCTGTGGCTCACAATCTCCCCCAGCATTCACCTGTGGCTCACAATCTCCCCCAGCATTCACCTGTGGCTCACAATCTCCCCCAGCATTCACCTGTGGGCTGACAGTCTACCCCAGTGTATCCGTGTGGTGCTTTTAGGGAATAAATCTGAGTGGAACATTTGTGTCCATGTGGTGTTTTTAGGGAATAAATCTGAGTGGATCACATGTGTCCGTGTGGTGTTTTTAGGGAATAAATCTGGGTGGAACATATGTGTCCGTGTGGTGTTTTTAGGGAATAAATCTTAGTGGATCATATGTGTCCATGTAGTGTTTTTAGGGAATAAATTTGAGTGGAACATAAGTGTCCGTGTGATGTTTTTAGGGAATAAATCTGAGTGGAACATATGTGTTCGTGTGATGTTTTTAGGGAATAAATCTGAGTGGATCATGTGTGTCTGTGTGGTGTTTTTTGGGGATAAATCTGAGTGGATCATGTGTGTCCGTGTGGTGTTTTTAGGGAATAAATCTGAGTGGAACATATGTGTCCGTGTGATGTTTTAAGGGAATAAATTTGAGTGGAACATATGTGTCCGTGTGATGTTTTAAGGGAATAAATCTGAGTGGAACATATGCGTCCGTGCGGTGTTTTTAGGGAATAAATCTGAGTGGAACATATGTGTCCGTGTGATATTTTTAGGGAATAAATCTGAGTGGAACATATGCGTCCGTGCAGTGTTTTTAGGGAATAAATCTGAGTGGATCATGTGTCCGTGTGATGTTTTTAGGGAATAAATCTGAGTGGAACATATAGCGTCCGTGTGGTGTTTTTAGGGAATAAATCTGAGTGGAACATATGTGTCCGTGTGATGTTTTTAGGGAATAAATCTGAGTGGAACATATGTGTCCGTGTGATGTTTTTAGGGAATAAATCTGAGTGGAACATATGCGTCCGTGTGATGTTTTTAGGGAATAAATCTGAGTGGAACATATGTGTCCGTGTGATGTTTTTAGGGAATAAATCTGAGTGGAACATATGTGTCCGTGTGATGTTTTCAGGGAATAAATCTGAGTGGAACATATGTGTCCGTGTGATGTTTTTAGGGAATAAATCTGAGTGGAACATATGTGTCCGTGTGATGTTTTTAGGGAATAAATCTGAGTGGAACATATGCGTCCGAGTGGTGTTTTAAGGGAATAAATCTGAGTGGAACATATGCGTCCGAGTGGTGTTTTAAGGGAATAAATCTGAGTGGAACATATGCGTCCGTGCGGTGTTTTTAGGGAATAAATCTGAGTGGATCATGTGTCCGTGTGATGTTTTTAGGGAATAAATCTGAGTGGATCATATGTGTCCGTGCGGTGTTTTTAGGGAATAAATCTGAGTGGATCATATGTGTCCGTGCGGTGTTTTTAGGGAATAAATCTGAGTGGATCATATGTGTCCGTGTGGTGTTTTTAGGGAATAAATCTGAGTGGAGCTTATGTGTCCGTGTGGTGTTTTTAGGGAATAAATCTCAGTGGAACATATGTGTCCGTGTGGTGTTTTTAGGGAATAAATCTCAGTGGAACATATGTGTCCGTGTGATGTTTTTAGGGAATAAATCTGAGTGGAACATATGCGTCCGTGTGGTGTTTTTAGGGAATAAATCTGAGTGGATCATGTGTCCGTGTGGTGTTTTTAGGGAATAAATCTGAGTGGAACATATGCGTCCGTGTGGTGTTTTTAGGGAATAAATCTGAGTGGAACATATGCGTCCGTGTGGTGTTTTTAGGGAATAAATCTGAGTGGATCATGTGTCCGTGTGGTGTTTTTAGGGAATAAATCTGAGTGGATCATGTGTCCGTGTGGTGTTTTTAGGGAATAAATCTGAGTGGAGCTTATGTGTCCGTGTGGTGTTTTTAGGGAATAAATCTGAGTGGAGCTTATGTGTCCGTGTGGTGTTTTTAGGGAATAAATCTGAGTGGAACATATGTGTCCGTGTGATGTTTTAAGGGAATAAATCTGAGTGGAACATATGTGTCCGTGTGATGTTTTAAGGGAATAAATCTGAGTGGATCATATGTGTCCGTGTGATGTTTTTAGGGAATAAATTTGAGTGGAACATATGTGTCCGTGTGGTGTTTTTAGGGAATAAATCTGAGTGGATCATGTGTCCGTGTGGTGTTTTTAGGGAATAAATCTTAGTGGAACATATGTGTCCGTGTGGTGTTTTTAGGGAATAAATCTGAGTGGATCATGTGTCCGTGTGGTGTTTTTAGGGAATAAATCTGACTGGAACATATGTGTCCGTGTGATGTTTTTAGGGAATAAATCTGAGTGGAACATATGTGTCCGTGTGGTGTTTTTAGGGAATAAATCTGAGTGGATCATGTGTCCGTGTGGTGTTTTTAGGGAATAAATCTGAGTGGAACATATGTGTCCGTGTGATGTTTTAAGGGAATAAATCTGAGTGGATCATATGTGTCCGTGTGATGTTTTTAGGGAATAAATCTGAGTGGAACATATGTGTCCGTGTGGTGTTTTTAGGGAATAAATCTGAGTGGATCATGTGTCCGTGTGGTGTTTTTAGGGAATAAATTTGAGTGGAACATATGTGTCCGTGTGGTGTTTTTAGGGAATAAATCTGAGTGGATCATGTGTCCGTGTGGTGTTTTTAGGGAATAAATCTGAGTGGATCATGCGTCCGTGTGGTGTTTTTAGGGAATAAATCTGAGTGGATCATGTGTCCGTGTGGTGTTTTCAGGGAATAAATCTGAGTGGATCATGTGTCCGTGTGATGTTTTTAGGGAATAAATTTGAGTGGATCATGTGTCCGTGTGATGTTTTTAGGGAATAAATCTGAGTGGATCATGTGTCCGTGTGGTGTTTTTAGGGAATAAATCTGAGTGGATCATGTGTCCGTGTGGTGTTTTTAGGGAATAAATCTCAGTGGATCATGTGTCTGTGTGGTGTTTTTAGGGAATAAATCTGAGTGGATTATGTGTCCGTGTGGTGTTTTTAGGGAATAAATCTGAGTGGATCATGTGTCCGTGTGGTGTTTTTAGGGAATAAATCTGAGTGGAACATATGCGTCCGTGTGATGTTTTTAGGGAATAAATCTGAGTGGATCATATGTGTCCGTGTGGTGTTTTTAGGGAATAAATCTGAGTGGATCATGTGTCCGTGTGGTGTTTTTAGGGAATAAATCTGAGTGGAGGGCAGAAGCAGAGAGTGAGCTTGGCCCGGGCCGTCTACAGCTCCGCTGAAGTTTTCCTGTTAGACGACCCCCTGTCTGCAGTTGACTCCCATGTGGGCAACCAGCTGTTTAACAAAGTGGTGGGACCCAACGGGCTGCTGAAGGACAAGGTGAGTGAAACTCAACCATCTCAGATTTTATTTAATGTTATTCTCCAAACTACCCTGCTGAAAATTCAAACCAAGACCAGCTGAGATTCTGCTGCACGTCCGGCATCTCTCTGTCAGGGTTTATTTCACAATAATGACGGGCTGCACGTCCTGCATCTCTCTGTCAGGGTTTATTTCACAATAATGACGGGCTGCACGTCCTGCATCTCTCTGTCAGGGTTTATTTCACAATAATGACGGGCTGCACGTCCTGCATCTCTCTGTCAGGGTTTATTTCACAATAATGACGGGCTGCACGTCCTGCATCTCTCTGTCAGGGTTTATTTCACAATAATGACGGGCTGCACGTCCTGCATCTCTCTGTCAGGGTTTATTTCACAATAATGACGGGCTGCACGTCCTGCATCTCTCTGTCAGGGTTTATTTCACAATAATGACAAGCTGTGGCGTATTACTCTTTCATTAGAGGTTGGTCAGCTGGTGTGCGGTTGATTGGCTGGCAGAAGTGCAGGGATCGCAGAGACGAGGAGAAAGCTAAGAATCCAAGGACAGTCTCAGCAAAAGCTAACAGAGGCAGGGTATTCAGCACACATACATATTTAATAACACAATTAAAAGTGCTTTCACTTTGTGAAATTAAATTCCAGTGTCTTACATCTCAGAATTTGCACTTTAAACTATTTTCAATTACTTCATTTCAACTGTAAATTTGTGGAGTTTAGAGGAGAGTTCAGAGAAGCATATTTCTTTCTTGCAAACAGTATGGGGATCACTGTCTGTGAAGAAAGTGATTTATCATTCGCTTCCAGAGGGATGTGATATATTGTTTTTCTTTTTAATCTGAATAGAGCCCTGCCTGGTGGTGTTTGTTCCAAAGCAGAAACTGCGTTCATAGGAACTGCTGTCAGCAGATGTTGTTTCTCCACAGACCCGTATCCTTGTAACTCACGGGCTAAGCTTCCTGCCCCATGTGGATGAGATCGTAGTTCTGGTGAATGGGCAGGTGTCAGAGGTCGGTTCGTACAGCCAGCTGAAGTCCAGCGGGGGGGCTTTCTCTGAATTTCTGCACACCTACGCTACAGAGGGCTGTAGCCGGTCAGGTAGGTGTATTAATGCTTCTCGGGGTTTTAATGACGAAAGTTACAAACATCAGAGACTGATACATCCAGCCCCTCTGTAACATATGAAAGCACAATGATTATACTGGTTAGTCAGCCAATAAATGGTCTGGACATGTGGTGAACCTTGGGCCTGTGCCTTTTGCTTGGTACAGAGAGTTTGGGTGCACACTCAGCCTCTTCGTAAGTGACGAGCCTGCCGGCCTTTGGCATCGTATGTATGCTAACTTTCATCAGTGCGCGGTTCCCTTTATTGTGTATGTGTGTGCGTGTGTGTGTGTGTGTGTGTGTGTGTGTGTGTGTGTGTGTGTGAGTGTATCGGTGGGCTCCACCTGCCTCAGTGCTTTGCAAAAGTCTTAGGCACATTTAAACCGATTAGGTAGGACAAATATGCTTGCAAAAATGATTAAATTAACAGTTTATAATTACTGAGAAATGTATGATACAGAGCTGTAAACTGTTACAAAGTAAATCAAATCAATATTTGCTGTGACTACCCTTTGCCAAAAAATCTGGGACACTGTACAGTTGTGCTATAGTTTATAAGATGATAGGCTTTTTGGTTGTTTCAAGCAGAGGTGAAAACTCCCCCGGAAAACGTCTGCTGACTGACTGTCTCACTTGCGTCTGTCCCTCCATGAAACTGCATATCAGGGCTGTATCAAGGCTGTATCATCTGTATTGACTGTTTTTTTAATGAAATACAAGCATTTATTTATAAAACTTTTCTTTAAATTAGCATTAGGAATTTAAAATGCACTTTCACTGGTTAACTGACAATAGGGGAGGCTCAAAACAATCCCTTAAAAATAATGATCGGCCACAACCTATTTTCAATCATTCATTTAAATGACCATTACAGAAACTCTGATAACTGTCAACATGATCAGGTGTGGCCAGACTTCATTTTTAACGCACACCTGTTATTCTCACGCATTTCGTGAGTTTCAGTGGCATATTTACGTTCCTCTGCTGTAGTCAGTAATTACTCAGTGAAAGTGTATGTAAGAGATTCCCACGGTGGGAGTGAGAGAGGGGGGTCGGGACAGTTTTTGTGTTGGTGATGGTGATAGATCATATGTTTCAAACAAAAGTGCTTGATGTTGAATTTAGAAATAAATAGGTAAAATTTAGAAGTTCCGACCATAAAAAAAGGTCCCGAAAACAGGTACCGTTGTGTACCAAATACCGGTACCGTATTGGTTCAAATGTGAACGGTACCCATCCCTACCTTGAGGTCTCTAGTTACCCAGGGAGGTAAATTTAAACTTACATCATATATGCCGTAATACATCCATTTCCAATGAGTGTTTCGACCCAACCTCAACACCTCTGGTTAGTGTTTGGCAGCGATGGCCGAGTCAGTGCTCCTCTCGTGCCCCGCCTCTCATGCCAGAGCCGACAAGAGACTCTCCCTGCTGCTTCTCTTAACCTTCGACCTGCAGCTCTGACCTCTGACCTCTGACCTCGTACTCCAACTAATGAGATTGATATAACGTGTGGTGATTCAATGTACAGGTCTAATTCAGTGCTGTATTACTTGTCAGGTACAACCCCAATTCCAGAATAGTTGGGACACAGTGTAAATTGCGAACAAAATCTAAATGCAAGGACTTTCAGATCACATGAGCCAATATGTAGATAACATTTCAAATGTTGAAACTGAGACATTTCACATTTTAAACCACAAAATGAGCTCATTTCAAATTTTCTGGCTGCCGCAGGTCTCAAAAACGTTAGGACACAGGCAAGAAAGGGCTGAAAAAGCTATTAATATATGAGAATTAGCTGAAAGAACATTTAGCAAGTAAGTAAGTTAACTGGTATCAGGCGTGTAACATGATTGGCTATAAAAGGGATGTCTTAGAGCGGCTGAGTCTCTCAGAAGTAAAGATGGCCAGAGGCTGTCCAACCTGTGAAGGCTTGTGTAAAAAAATTGTGGAAAACTTTAAAAATAATGTTCCTCAACGTCAAATTGCTTTGACGGTCTCATCATCGACAGTACATAACATCAAAAGATTCAGAGAAACTGGAAAAATCTCTGAGCGTAAGAGACAAGGCCAAAGACCTTTACTGGTTGCCCATGATCTTCGGGCCCTCAGACGCCACTGCATCACTCACCGGCATGATTCTGTCATTGACATTACTAAATGGGCCCAGGAATACTTCAAGACACCACTGTCTGTAAACACAGTCCGCCGTGCCATCCACAGATGCCACCTAAAACTCTATCATGCAAAACGGAAGCCGTTGTTGAGAATGATCCAGAAGCACCGCTGTGTTCTGTGGGCCAAGGCTCATTTAAAATGGACTGTAGCAAAGTGTCCTGTGGTCAGACGGTTGTGTCCTCTGGGCTTAAGAGGAGAAAGACCACCCCTCCTGTTATCAGCGTACAGTTCAAAAGCCAGCATCTCTGATGGTATGGGGATGCATTAGTGCATATGGTGTGGGACACTTGCATGTTTTAAAAAGCACCACAAATGCTGAAAGGTATATAAAGGTTTTATAGCAACATATGCTCCCCTCCAGATGACATCTATTCCAGGGAAGGCCTTGTGTATTTCAGCAGGACAAAGCAAAACCACATACTGCGGCTATTACAACAGCATGGCTTCGTAGTAGAAGAGTCCGTGTGCTGAACTGGCCTGCTTGCAGCCCTGATCTTTCACCGATTGAGAACACATGGATTATAAAATGAAAAGTCCGTCAAAGGAGACCCAAAACTCTCCAGCAGCTGGAAGCCTGTATTAAATAAGAGTGGGATCAAATTGAATGATGGAGTTACAAAAGGGCCCAACTCCACCAAGGTATTTTTTTCAGGGGAGCATTTTTTCTGTTTGCTGTTAATGCTATAAAAGGAAATTTCAAACAGCCAAGTGTAACGTGTTCAGGCCAAACAGAGGTTTATTTAGGCTGAACATGAAGTATACTGTCTGTCACATAAAATAATGGTAGCACTTGAAGCATGGCGGAGTTGGGCCCTTTTGTAATTAAACGGACAAAATGAAAGGACTACAATGATTTCTCCAATTAAATTTGAGCTTTATTTCAGACTACAACATTGCCTCTGCACAGGGTATGACAGTAGGGCTGCTTTACTTCCAAAACTCTGCCAGTGGTGCTTGTTCATTGGGTTTTTCACCTCCTGTTTCTCTGTCATTCTTCACATCCCCCTTCCTATTTTCATACTCCTTGCCTTCTGCTCTCAGCCTTTTGGACTCATTTGTTTTCCATTCTCTCTCATTTCTCATCCTTTTTGGTCATATTTCATCCTCAGAATCGGACATGTGTTGTTCTGTGGGCGCTTCCATGTTTGAACTGGTGCTGTCATCTAGCGGCCACCAGTAAAATTCGTTGAAGAGGGGCCCAACGCCTGGACTTGGGCCGTTCTTCAACTCAAAGCTTAAGAACTTACCTCATTTAACAGCTTCATGCACTGGAGTTGAGCCTTTCTTCAGTTCATTTTCATTGGTCTTAACCCAATATACAAGACAGGCAGAGAACCTGGATTTCTCAAAATCATGGAGTTGGGCCCTTTTGTAACTCCATGATTCAATTCCAATGGCTGAACTCAAGAAACTTGTCTCCTCAATGCCCAGACACCTCCCCTCTGTGTTAAAAAGAAGAGGTGATGCTACACCATGGTAAACAGACCCCTGTCCCAACTTCTTTGAGACCTGTGTTTGCCAAATTTGTTTGCCATCAAATTTGAAATGAGCTCATTTTGTGGATAAAATAGTAAAATTTCTCAGTTTCAACATTTGCTATGTTATCTCTGTTCTATTGTGAATAAAATACTGGCTGGTGTGATTTGACAGTCATTGCGTTCTGATTTTATTAACATTTTTCACTTTGTCCCAACTATTTCTGAATTGGGGTTATACGTAGCTTTCAATTAAATAATTCAATGCTTAGAACCTAAAACACCCCCTCCAGCTGGGACTCTCCTATCGGGAACATATGTAAAAAGAATACTCGGCGTAAAATACCCACTTGACTAATTGAGACATGTCTTTATGGGATGACATAATTTAAAATTCTGCGATGTGATAGATATTTGTGTGAGGTGGTCAGTAGTGTCATATACCAGGATCTGATATGTGTTCCTGGTGGCTATTGATTTCATATCCTGAGATGCACAAGTTACTTGTATGAGATTGTCATTAATTTCATCCTCTAACTTGCAAACAAATTCACATGAAATTAACATGAATTTAGAGTCAACATTTAGTTAACTTTGCATCAGTATAAGGTCAAGATTCATCAATCTTGCCTAAATCCACAGACTTGATTTTGCGCGCAATTTAGTAAATATTACATTCACAGCTTAATGATATTAAGCTGTGAATGCCAGCAGCCATACCACTATTCGATCAGCTTCAGCTGCGTGGCTGAAGCTAAGCAGGTGTGGGCTTGGCCAGTACTTGGATGGGAGACCACTGAGGAAAAACCAGGTTGCTGCTGGAAGAGGTGTTGGTGGGCCAGTAGGTTGCGATCTTCCCTCTGGCGGGATAATCCCCAGTGCAGTGACGGGGACACTGTACTGAAGGAGACGCCGTCTTTCGGATGAGACGTTACACCGAGGTCCTGACTCACAGTGGTCATTAAAAATCCTATGACACTCTTCGATAAGAGTAGGGGGTTACCCGGTGTCATGGCTAAAGTCCCAACCTGGCTCTTTCAATCTGCTGCCTAATCATCCCCTGATCTAATTGGCTGTGCAATTCCTCTGTCCCTCCCCACCTCTTCCCCCAGGGCTCCCTTGAAAAAGAGATTTCAATCTCAACGGGACTTCCCTGGTTAAATAAGGGTAAAATAAAATAAAAAAATAAATATTCACGCAGAGTTTAAGTAATGTCATTATATAAAAAATTATTAAGCTGACAACATCAACATTAAAATACGGATGAGAAATTGATGTCAAGAAAATTCACGTTAACTTAATCACATAAACTCTAACTTTTCACTTAAATTTCCCTTTAAGCAGGTTTTCCGTCAGAAAAGGCTTTTTTCCCTGTGGTAGGACAGTCTCATATGTTTTCTGTATGTGCTGGTCGCAGAGCTTCTCTGAAGCGACATCACTCTTCCATGGAGAGAAATATTCAAACCCGGGATGCCATGTCTTTATGGCTACAGCATTACAACAAATGGAAAATATCTAGATCTAATGCATCATTTTATACACATTTCACTGTAATTAAGGGAGACAAATTTGAGATCCTCAAAAACCATTGGACCTCCTCTAGAATTTATGACAGGCCTGAATTTCCACAGGTTTGAATACAGCAGCTGCATTTTGTGGGCTGAGGGTCAGGCAGTCTTATATCCATATATCATGAAAATGGGAAAATCGCATTTGAGGTTTTGCAGCCTTCGATCTTCCAACTCCATGATCTTTCGGAAGTTTGGATTTTTTGGGAAGTTACATTGGTGCAAATTTTTCACATGTTATGTACCTGCCAATAATTTGAAGGCTTTAAATCAGTACTTTGTGATGTGAAAAATGGTGATAAGACCTTCTGGTTTTCCAAATTCATTGATTTTGTGAGCTGTAAAGTTCTGTCCCCCATATGAACCTATGTACCTCAGCAATGTCGACACCAACAGTCTCTATAAACAGATCATGTTTTTTAAAAAATGAAGAAAAAGAAAAAAAAATGGTTCTACAATGATAATTTATCAAAAAACAGTTACAAAACTGGAACTGAAGTGGCCTCTGAAAGCAGCCTCAGTGTTTTGGTGTCAAACACAATATTTTGTGCACAAATGAGGCTGTTTCTCATCCAGCTGAGTTCCAATCACTTGTAAAGAAGATCTCCATAGCCTTAGGCTGAACTGGTTCCATCTCAGAGGTTGTGCTGTATTTTCAAAGAGAATTCAAATGAAGAATACACAAAGGTTTGTTATTTTAGCCAGAAAGTTCTATCTCCATTATTTCACAGTGTGGCCACACCCATTCAGTATGAGTGCCAGTAGGTCCTATCTCCAGTGTATCAGTATCAGTGGAATATTATTCACTCTAGAATAGTCATACATATTCTAGGGATACTAACCACTAAAATAACTCGAAAATCTCCTCATCACTCAATTTCTTACGCTTCTCTGAGGCCCCTGAAGCAAGTCTCTGCTCCCTCTTGGTCAGCCATTTTGTCAAAATATCACATGACCTGATTCCAATCTCTGATTGGATGAAGTGGACATAGAACCGCATAGCACAGATTGAATTGAAATGAAAATATAGTCCTATGGTGTTTCATTGATTTTCTACCAGTGCCATCTGTACATTCATCTGGGAATGAGGGAAAAGGACTTTTCAACTCTGAGATGCTTTTTGTACAAATCTCAATTTTTGCTGGAAGTGAATATAGAACCAGTTAACCCTCAGCCCACAATTTGACCAGCACGTGTATGGGTTTGTAGGTTTTATGGGATTAACATGAGTAAAATAGCACCAAGTTCAATATTATAAGTTCATGTGGTTACCTGGGCCTGATGTACAAAATGTGCGCTCTGCACGCAGTAGTGGGTGATGGACTGCATGCTTATTGAGCTGCTCTGTGTCTGTCTTTAGGATCAGGTGTGACGTCCGTCTCTGAGGTGGAGGAGATGGGAGGGGCCCCGGATGAACAGGATCAGCTAGCGGACTGCGCACCTGAAGACGCGGTTACAGGAACGCTAAAGAGGGAGAACAGTGTGAGGCTCAGCCAGTACAGAAACAGGTCTGAGCACACACACACACACGCACACACACAGACGCACGCACGCGCGTGCACACACACACACACACACATGCACACACACACACACACGCACACACACACACACACACACAGGCGCGCGCACACACACACACACACGCACACACGCACACACACACACACACACACACACACACACACAGGCGCGCGCACACACGCACACACACACACACACACACACACACACACACACACACACACACACACACAGGCGCGCGCACACACACACACACGCACGCGCAGGCACACACACACGCACACGCACACGCACACGCACACACACGCACACGCACGCACGCACGCACACACGCGCACGCACACACACACACGCGCACACACACACGCCCGCCCGCACATGCACACGCACACGCGCACGCGCGCACACGTACACAGGCGCGCACACACACACACACACACACACACACACACCATTACAGTCAGTGGCGTGCACAGACATTATGGGGGGCAAGTGCTCAGGGGGGAGGGGAAGGGCACTTCTTTGCACACGTGGAACATGTTATTATAGTGTGAGATTAAAAAAATAAAATAAACATTACACGCACATGTTCAATGCAATTCATGACTACTGTCATTCATCACAAGAAGGCACATGGGTTGCCTTTATGGGGATATTTCTTCCCGGCAATGGGGAACTGCCTGATTCTTCTTTATGTGTTCATTTATGTTGCCTAACAAAACCTACACAAAAGAAAACGTTCAGCTTAACAGATAGATTTGCAAAGTCGACCGACATTGTTTGTGGTGGTTGTCCTCACGTTATCTATCATTGTTTGGGCTATAGCATTAAACTAGCAAATCAGGTGACCAGTCGGCTAAAAAAATGCTCAGTTGTTTGGTGCTGTATGAGCAGTGGCGTACCGTCAGATGCCAGGAAGACCTTCAGTAACATCACCCTTTCCCGGATAATTGCTCTTAAACTGTTTGCGATCAGGTTTGATTGACTAACAATCAAACAGTTAATTAACAGTATAGCCACCACCAATGCGTGACACGTAATGATTAACAAATGCTAATTACAAAGCGATTGCCTGTTGGCTATATTGAAATAATTGGTGTGAATCCGTAAGGATGACTATCTGCAAAAAATCCGAAACTTTCGCGGACTTCACAGCGATTATTTTCGTCTTCACTCAGCTGTGCTACTACGCACTTTATTTTTTCCGTAGCCATTGGTGTGCAGAAGTAAGTTAAACGTTGTATAATTTTGTAGTCCAATTCATAACACGGCTTTCAAAAACAAGTTAGATTCTTGTCGGTTCCTCCAATCAGTCTGAGCAACGGTTGTTAATCGGGGAGGTAAACTGCGAGAGGTGTCTGTCATTAAGAAGTGAAAGGTGAGGTTATTGCTGGCCCTGTGTTTCTGCCGACGGACCGTCACTGTCTATGAGACATGCTACTGCACAACGAAATGATTACAGGTTGGGCTTGGAGGGCAAACTGTACGATTTCACTTGATCTGTGTGTTACCTGGCTGGTGGGGCACGAGACTGTAGCTTCCAGTCGCTCAGCTGATGCTCCTGCAGCGCATCTGCGCGCGTGTTCACGTGACCAAGGAAGAGAGGTCGGAAGTGCGTGAGGTGGCGGCCCATTTCGGGGCATTTTTTCAGTAGTTTTTAATCACACAGCTTTTCTAAAAGATCATTTCAACATTGGCCCCACTAAAGTATTAATAATAATAATAATAATAATAAATGTAATCATTTAAAAAAAAAATGAAATTTCAAAAGGGCACTTTCATTGATAAAGGGCAAAGGGGCAAGTGCTGTAGCACCACCTAGTGTCTATTTGTGCACGCCGCTGATTACAGTCAGTACAGAGACAGGTCTGCGTGCGCAAACACACACACAAACACACACACACACACACACACACCATTACAGTCAGTACAGAGACAGGTCTGCATGCGCAAACACACACACACACACACACACACACAGTGCTCTGGCCTCTGGCCACATACTGACCAGTAATGCCAGTACAGCCAGGCGATGGCGAATTCACTCATTTCCTATTTTCGCCATTCACTCAGAGTCTTGTTTCTCTCAGGTTAAGGAAGCACAGCTCAGTGAAAAAGCCGACTGACCAGCCTCCACCCAGTAAGGGTCAGCAGCTGATAGAGAAAGAAGCCATGGAAACAGGACAGGTAAGCGAACATTACAACTCACATTTCAACTTTAGGCAGAAGTTATGTAGGGCGGAGCCATCTCTGGACATTTTGGGGGTCATCCAAAACATTTGGGACCTCTGATTATTCTGCCTGGAAACCAGTGCTGCCATGATAACGCATGAACTACCTGATCTACCTGCTGGTCCGAGTGCAGTGATAGGCTCTTCTGTTAGTTTCACCTGACGAGGAATGGCTCATTAACAGTCGGGGATCTGCTGATTTGCGGGCTGAGATGTGCCTAAATTAGGGTGGAAATAACATCTCTGTGAACATTTACACAGCTGTTGATTATAACTGGTAAATTGCAAGGTTATGCAGCTACTGTGTCTACAACTGCTGGATAAAAAGACTCATTAAACAATCCTTGGGATTAAACATTCCTGCTGATGGAGGGATTTTTTCCCCAGGTGAAATTTTCGGTGTACCTGCAGTACTTTAGGGCCATGGGATGGGGATACTGTTCCATGGTGCTGATCATGTACACCATCCAGAACCTGGCATATATGGGCCAGAACCTGTGGCTGAGTGACTGGACCAATGACGCCATTACATACGCGAATGAGACGTACCCCGCCTCCGTGCGGGACATGAGGGTGGGCGTGTTTGGGGCTCTGGGATTAACACAAGGTAATTCAGACTAAACCCGCTTCTCCGTCCTGACTTTTCATGTCTCTGCTGAGAAAGAGCAGTCATTTCAGCAGCTGATGACCTCCTGCTGACCCAGCATCCCACTGACCCAGCCCCCTGCTGATTCTGACTCCAGTCAGGACAAAGCACATACCATATGGAGACCCAAAGGAAAAACAATCAGAGTCCAAATTTAGCATTTTTGTGTATTTTATATAGAGTTATAATATTTATTGTAATATAATATATTTTGTATATATTTTGTATATTTTTTTAACATATTTTTTCAGTGCTTTGTTTCTAAGATCGTTTTGAATTTTTAATTAATAATTTCTTCAGCAAATTAATTAATTAATCTCCCGGAAGGGGTTGGACAGTCCTGCCCGGCACATCTTCGAAAGCATTGCAGCAACTGTCCAAGGCCTTATTTTTACATTTTTTTTTGGATTTATTTGAACAAAAAATTATTGCATCTAGAAAATCAGTAAGGGGTCATTCCATGTCAAATGTCCAAATTTTGGAGAAACTTCCCACTTGACCATCTCAGATTTGGCAGAAAAGAGTCTAGCGGGTGCATTTACCTCCTAATAGGATAAATCCAAAATTTTAGCTCTCAGCTCCTCATAGTTTCACCATAAAAAAACACTTTTGCAGCCAAGTGCCGGCCCTTTTTGAACAGCTATTTCTGAGCAGCCACTTTCACATGGCTATATCTAGAAAAGTATTTCAGCTCAGTCCTTCAAATTTTCAGGGGTGAAAATCTGTGACTCTAATTTGAGGAATGTGGACATATGAATGTGTCCCTTTAGTTCATCATATATTTCTGGGTGCTTAAATTTGCTTGAAAATTTTACTGTGCGCTCTGCGGAAGCATATTTGAAGGACTGTAAAAAGCAAATTGTCAAAGACAGGGATTTGGTATTGCACATACAGCTTCCCATATACGGTGTGTATTTTGTATTTTAATTCTGCCTCTCTTACAAATGATCTAGAAAATATTAAGACTCGAAAATGAAAATAATAAAATTTGTGCTATTTTTAACATTTTATACCAAAAAATGACGCCATTCACCAACATCAAATTGACTGTTTTATAGAGATTAGATGCCTGTTATTAACATATCCAAAATTTGTGATGGCGTTCTGCTTTATTTTCTCAAAATTAATATTTGAAAATATGGTATTTTTGTGGACACACAGCATTTCATGGCGTCAAAGGCATTCAAACATTATTTTATAAAATGCGTATATGCTAAAACTCAACTAAGTGCTTTATTTCATCAATGTTAATTTACACTTGAAGAATAACCTATATGCAGTGTTTCGATATTGAAATATTACAACCTTAACAGGGCCAAAAATTTAAGTTTAAGAATTTGGAAGTGTGACAATAATTAATTATCAAGTACAATATAGCTATCTTACCGAGGATCTGTTAAGAATGCCATTTTATTTGATCAGAGATTAAATGATTTATCATACAGTATACTGTATATACACTTTGTAGAAATTACTTAATAGATCGACCAATAAAATAAAAATTAATTGTAACATTTTTAAGCTATAAGTTTATAAAAGTGTTTGGTCATGCAGAAGCTATAACTTATCTGAACAGTTCATGCATCCGGACAGCCTGGCAAAAAGTTTTGTTTCTGGCCCAGGAGGGAAGACCTTCTGTATGCTGGGTACCTGTGTAACACATCATTACCAAGATTGAAGTCCCAAGCACTACAGCTGGACGCAGATGTGCTCTCAAGGAGTAGGACACCAAAGTAGCTGAAAACTTTATGAAAGAGTTCAAATAATTTGTGTAGTATCTGTGCTAACTGCCATCAACTGGTAATTTAAAATGTTCCATTATTTGCAATTCTGCAGGACTGTCAAAAACTCTTTAACACAGGTTATTACTAATTGAAGCGTACAGGTTAGTTTTTTCTATTTGGATGAAAATGTTCAGTGATACAATAATTTTAAGTAGGGATGCTCCGATCAGGTTTAATGCTGCCGATCACCGATACTGATCAGCCATGAGTGCCGATCACTGCCGATCACATGGATTGGCTGTAAATTTTTTGATTTAGTTATGATGAATGCTACTGGCTACATTATCTGGAAAAAAGAAACCATAAAATCATCTTAATTTAGACAAAAACATGGTTTTACTCATTTCTTCAAGAGAAAAAATACAATAACCTTTTAGGCATAATGCAGCAACTATTCAGTCAAAAGGACAACTGAAAAACACTTAAATTTACCTGCTTTCAGTAACACAATCTTGAACAGGTTGAGAACATAAAAGGGAAAGTTCACCCAAAAATGAAAATTCACTCATCATTTAATCCAGGGCTCAAATTAGGATTTTTTTGACTGGGTGCAAATGGTGCACCCAGATTTTGAAAACGGGTGTGTTTAGGTGCACAGTCTAACACTTGTGCGTGTTTAGGTGCACTGTCTAAAACTTGCTTAATTCAATAAAGAAAGCCTCTTTGCAGCAGTACAAAATGAATAAACAGATATTATTAAACTCAGATTCTTTGATATGCCATAGGGCTACTGTAAATTTGCAGTGATGCAACAGGTTAGGGTTTTGGTAGGATAAGATTTTATTAAAATCAAGCTGTATAGAAGAAAAATAATGGAAAAAAAGGCTTAAAAAACAAAGTAATTGAAGCACCTATTACTAAAACCCCATAAGTCACACTTGACTTGACTTGTGGGGTTTTAGTGATCTGTGCTTCAGTTGGTAAAACTGAGTGTACTATTGTTATTTACTGTATTACAATCAGATAATATTCAATCTATAATTTAATTTCACTTTGTTTGTCTTGGCTGAGAAACTAAAGTAATTTTCCACTACTCCATCATAGGACCTCTGTGGCCTCAATAGCAGCAACACTGCTGCTTTTAGCTGTTTTTATATTTTTACATTCTTCATAACTCCATAATTAAGACCCTCTCCTCCTAGATTATATTTAATCTAGAATTATTATTTTTTTGTAAGATTTTATTAATCACCCAGTAGCCACTTAGATTACATCCAACGAGTAACTGCATACATCAAGCAACATGAATGGATCTTCAAACATGAATCTCAATTACAATTTCCCAAGTGTCTACCCGAGTATGCGCCAAGGGGGAAGGAATACACCCGGAAGTTGAAGCTCAATTGAACGCTGAAAGTAGATAGCAGATGATCAACTAGCGGTAGCTTCTCCATTCACTCTCATTCATTTTGCCTGACTTTTGACATCAAATAACTTTAAATTAAAAACATTATGAGCCATCATGTCAGCAAAGTTATTTTCTAAAGAGAAACTTCATTTTGTAGCAGACGTCTTTACTTCGTATGTAACATTATGGTCTAATAGTAAGCATTTTTAGCCGATGGCACCAGGCTAGGCTAAAAGTGACGTAAAATGCCGGCGACTTTCTGTCGCACAGGACATAAATAACCGTACTGTTTCGACCTGAAGCCCATAACGAATCATAGACAGAAGACGATTGAGCCACATCGCTAACAAAGTGTAGTACCTATGAAGTAATAATTCGCAAAACATCATAACATCAAATGAAATCAGACTATACTGACAGACGCAATCGCTTGCTCGCTGGGAATTATGTGTAAGATACATCTACCAGATGAGATACCGCTTCTCAGGACGTTGGTTTACGTCAGCGAGCTGACTCCGAACCTGCGCAGTAGACGTGGTGCCAACTGAAAACTAATTTTCACACTCTCCCGTTGAAAATCGCGCCATCCCGCCGTCCACTTCTTTTACTGTCTATGGTATGCGCGTGCATAATTTAAAGTGTCCACCCAATCAGTTTAAAACTGATTTATTTCTCCCGTTAGGCCGCAGTCCCATTGTGGTCTGTGGTGGCGGACCCCCTTGGTGCCGCGGAGGGCAGATATCCCATAAACTCCCTGATCCTGGAACAGGGAAGGTCTAAATATACATTAAGCGATCAGCCAATGATAACACATTCGCGGCCTCAGACCAAACGTGTTCTACAGTCTTTATTGATTCTCGGTGATCGGTTTTTGTGATCGGCAGTGAAAGGCATTGATCGCGATCACATACTTTTTCACAGAAATCGGCCGATCATTATCTTTAGCCAATCGATCGAGCTCCACAAATTTTTAGTCATGATTAGTAACAAGTTTGATCTATGTTGGGACTACAGTATTTCAATGTATATCTGAAAACTGCATATGGGTTATAATTCAATTATACCATGGTCTGGGTGAATACTTTTTTCTGATTGGCTGGCAGGTATGCATTAAAACCGTGGAACCGCACAGGTAGTTCGGCTACGGTCGTTTCACCATTCGAAATTCATCCACTAGCCAACTTGTAACCATAGCAATGTTAGAGCTGATATTTGATTGGGTACAACAGAAACCTAGCTGCTCATTTATCTCCAGTAAATTTAGCAGCGTCCTGCGGGGGCGGTAAACAATAGGTACTCAAGCGATAATGACCGTAAATATTGTAGCAGCGAAGTAATCAGGCTTTATCCATTAAACCATTGTAACTGTGTAACGATTACAAATGAAGCTGACTTGTCCACTTCATGTATCAGCGACTGCTGACAGTTCGCTAGCTACGTGCTATGCCAGCAGACTGATTTCAGCTCGCTGACTCTACCGAGACCGTCATAAGTTAATTGTAATTGTGGGTAGCAAGTTAGCTATAGTCAGCATGATCGCGCATAATGTTGGGTTATGCATAATCTCCGTTTCAGATTAATTCTGCGATTTGATATTGCTGGCAAATGACCATGGTATAAGCGGGATAATCAACTCGAAGGTGAGCATTCCACGGTTTTAATGCACTTCGCGGAGGCAACCACCGCGGAGGTTATTTGCCTCCGCGTCGTGCATTAAAACCGTGGAATGCACACCTTCTCGTTAATTATCCCTTACGTGTAAGTTAACATTTATGAAATAAAGCACTTTGAGTTTAAGCTTTCTATCATTAACTACAGTACGTGTATAATGTTTGAATATGCCTTTGATGCCATTAAATGCTGTGTGTCCACAAAAAGACCATATTTTCAAAAATTAATTTTGAGAAAGTGAAGCAGAACACCATCACAAATTTTGGATATGTTAATAACAGGCATCTAATCTTTTTAAAACAGTCAATTTGATGTTGGTGGATGGTGTAATGTTTTTGGTATATAATGTTAAAAATAGCACAATTTTTTAAGCCTTAATATTTTCTAGATCATTCATAAGAGGGGCAGAATCAGAATAAAAAATACACAACATATATGGGAAGCTGTATGTGCAATACACAATCCCTGTCTTTGACATTAGGCTTTTTACAGTCCTTCAAATATGCTTCCGCAGAGCGCACACCAAAATTTTCGAGCAAACTTTAGCACCCAGAAATATATGATGAACGAAAGGGACACATTCATGTGTCCCTATTCCTCAAGTTAGAGTAGCAGATTTTCACCCCTGAAAATTTGTAGGACTGAGCTGAAATACTTTTCTATATATAGCCATGTGAAAGTGGCTGCTCTGAAATAGCTGTTCAAAAAGGGCCGGCACTTGGTTGCAAAATTTTTTTTTGATGAAACCATAGGAGTTGAGAGCAAAATTTTTGGATTTATCCGATTAGGAGGTGAATGCACCCGCTGGACTCTTTTCAGCCAAATCTGAGATGGTCGAGTGGGAGCCATTTGGACATTTGACATGGAATGACCCAAAGTAGATTTAGCTTCATTTTTAATCTAAAAGATGTCCCTGGAAATAATCATCACCGTTTTTCATCTTGAATCACTTATACTGTCATGAGATGATTGTTATTCTATTACTTTTTCCAAAATAAATCTAAAAGCTCAATGTTTTCCTATTATTAATAAGGCAGACGTTTTTGCATTGTAAAGATTATCTGATGTGTGGTCATGTCCAGGTACAGCAGTGTTCCTGGCTGCTTTGCTCATGGTGAATGGATCGATTTCCGCCTCTCGGATCCTGCACAGTCAACTGCTGTCCAGCGTCCTCCGTGCACCCATGTTGTTCTTCGACACCACGCCCTTGGGTCGGGTGGTCAACCGCTTCGCTAAGGTGCGAGTCCCATTGCATGTGTGCTTTTGCAGCGCGTCAGTTGTTTGCCTGCATATGAGCTCGATTTGAACCCTGGCCTGTCGCAGAGCTAAGACCTTCAACAGGGAGCCCTGTGCTGCGGTGTTCAAATCCTAGCAGCTCTATTACTGGCTATTGCTGAAGGTCTGCGATGTCATTCAGCCCCACTAGGCTTGATATTTTCCCATCACGAGCGTACTTACTTCAGGATAAAATGGTATCCAGCACTGTATCAAGCCTGATCTTGAAATCTTCCAGAGTTTCTGCCTTTGGGACATGACAAGACAAGCTATTCCACACTGTGACCTCTTTCTGTGTGAATAATTACTTCCTAAAGTCAGTGCTAAATTTACCCCTGGCAAACTTCCATTTATGACCCCTAGTTTTGCTAACAAACATTGCCTGAATAATCCTGAGTAGGTACTTTGTTAATCCCTTTTTATTATTTTAAGGCCTCTATTAGATCACTCCAAAGTCTCCTTGTACTGAGGCCGAGAAATAACGATTTGTCAGCCTTTCCTCTTGGCTTTTATCTCTTACCCCAGAAATGAACTTTGCAGCTCTTCTTTGAACCTTTTCTGGAGCCTCAGTACCTTTATTGTCTTATAGTCCCCGGAAGTGCACTCAATATTCTCAGTTTGGTCGAAAAAAAAGTTATTATATAAGATAAATATAACCTCCTTAGATTTATACTCAATATTTTTGGCAACAAATACCAGCATCCTGTGGACTGCTACAGCACAGTGGCTGGAACCTGTAAGGGTTTGGTCAACAGTGGATCTCAGGCGGGGTTTGAATTACACTTTGGCTTACAGGGGCTTACAGGCCCCATTTTCTGGTGCGCATCACAAATAAAACCTGTCACATGCACACACATAAATGCAAGTGTGTGGCAGCACAGTTAATAACAGGGTTACTGTGAAAAAATTGTACTAATACCACTGTAAACAGTTAATATTGTCAGTAATATTTCATAGAGGCAGAAGCAAATGTACATTTCTGGGAAGAAAACAAGAAGAAAATTAGTAATTAGCTTGAAAAGAATTCCATATTCAACCTCCACCAATATCAAATGAAATCAGTACTTTTCAGATTATCTTGATGTTTGGATACCCAGAGAAATATTCGCTTCTGTAAAAAAAAAGTCAAGTGTACATCCAATCAAGAAAATTTAGTTTGTACTGCTGCTGTTCACTGTAATGGCATATAACGGCGGCAGCCACGTTACTGATGACATATTGGGTTGCTAGGGCATGCGCAGCAAATACATTCTAAATATTAATTATTAATATTTACAACCCCAATTCCAAAATAGTTGGGACAAAGTGTAAATTGTGAATAAAATCAATGACTGTCAAATTACACCAGCCAGTATTTTATTCACAATAGAACAGAGATAACATAGCAAATTTTGAAACTGAGAAGTTTTACAATTTCATCCACAAAATGAGCTCATTTCAAATTTGATGGTTGCTACAGGTCTCAAAAAAGTTGGGACAGGAGGGGATGCTACACCATGGTAAATAGGCCATTTACCATGGTGCAGCCTCCCCTCTTGTTTTTAACACAGAGTGGAGGCATCTGGGTATTGAGGAGACAAGTTTCTTGAGTTTAGCCATTGGAATTTGATCCCACTCTTACAGGCCTCCAGCTGCTGGAGAGTTTATGGTCTCCTTTGACAGACTTTTAGTTTAATTATGTGCCAAATGTTCTCAATCGGTGAAAGATCAGGGCTGCAGGCAGGCCAGTTCAGCTCACAGACTCTTCTACTACGAAGCCATGCTGCTGTAATAGCTACAGTATGTGGTTTTGCATTGTCCTTCTGAAATACACAAGGCCTTCCCTGCAATAGATGTCATCTGGAGGGGAGCATATGTTGCTCTAAAACCTTTATATACCTTTTGGTATTCATGGTGCTTTAAAAAACATGCAAGTGTCCCACACCATATGCACTAATTCATCCCCATATCATCAGAGATGCTGGCTTTTGAACTGAACGCTGATAACAGGAGGGGTGGTCTTTCTCCTCTTTAGCCCGGAGGACACAACACCCATGATTTCCCACAAGAATGTCAAATTTGGACTCGTCTGACCACAGGACACTTTGCCACTTTTATACAGTCCATTTTAAATGAGCCTTGGCCCACAGAACACAGCGGTGCTTCTGGATCATTCTCAACAACGGCTTCCGTTTTGCATGATAGAGTTTTAGGTGGCATCTGTGGATGGCACAGCGGGCTGTGTTTACAGACAGTGGTTTCTTGAAGTATTCCTGGGCCCATTTAGTAATGTCAATGACAAAATCATGCCGGTGAGTGATGCAGTGGCGTCTGAGGGCCCGAAAATCACGGGCATCCAGTAAAGGTTCTCGGCCTTGTCCCTTACGCACAGAGATTTTTCCAGTTTCTCTGAATCTTTTGATGATGTTATGCACTGTCAATGATGAGACCTTTAAAGCCTTTGCAAATTGATGTTGAGGAACATTGTTTTTAAAGTATTCCACAATTTTTTACGTAAACCTTCACAGGTGGGAGAGCCTCTGGCCATTTTTACTTCTGAGAAACTCAGCCTCTCTAAGACATCCCTTTAATAGCCAATCATGTTACACATCTGATGCCAACTAACTTAATTACTTGCTAAATATTTTTTCACCTGACTCTCTTATATATTAATTGTTTTTCAGACCTTTTTTTGCGTGTGTCCCAACCTTTTTGAGACCTGTGGCAGCCAGAAAATTTGAAATAAGCTCATTCTGTGGATAAAAATGTAAAATGTCTCAGATAACATTTCAAATGTTGGAACTATGTTTTATTGTAAATAACATATTGGCTTATGTGATCTGAAAGTCATTGCATTTTGATTTTATTCACAATTTACACTTCTTCCAAGTATTTCGGAATTGGGGTTTTACTTCTTAACCCCTTTCTCACTAATAAAACCCCCCAAAATATAGTGGCACCCACTTTTGAAATCGTTCTGGGAAATCAAAAAAACAAAAAAAGTGGAGGTTGGATACAGAATTCTTTCCATTAGCTTTATGGCCTCAATGTACCTGAAGACTCATAGCAATAGATCAATTAAATCATGATTTGCACATGACGCGCTAACCATCCTCATTTATTGCCCGCTCTGTCTCCTCTACTGCAATTTTAAAAAATTGGTGAATTAAAACATCCGAGAACTTGAATATTTGTGCAACAACCTCACTAGAGCATTATTTGACATAATGGCAAGACATGATATTGACTTGAAGAAGCACACGACGAGATGGACAAAAGCATATATATTTAACAATATTTAAATTTATTTAAAACAATGCCAACACATCCCCTAAATTGCCCAGCTAATCACCGTCTGCATAAACCCCATAAAATTACCAATTTACTGCACACAAACAGCTTTATTTCTGCCATATGTCCTATATAAAAAAAATGATTCTGGACTAAAAGATAAGTCACTTGTAGGCCTGCTCACCTGAGTGGCATTCGGCAAGCTTTGCTCAGAGCAAAATCCTCGACTTGTCTTGAAATTTATACAAGTGCCGCGAACGTTATCATTATGTAGGCCAAATGTTTGCTTAACTTGATCTGTTACCTGCTGGCTGCATTGCTGCTTGAGACAGGGTCGTCCGTCGAGCGGCAACTGCTTGAGGCCGAATGAACTTAGTTTTGGCAGCTTTACTACCCTCTACTCCTGATCTCTCCTCTCCTTTCCTCACACTATTGACTGCTGCTCTATGTCTGAATGGAATGACTGTTCCTGAGATCTGCTCCTGAGATCTGTTCCTGAGATCTGCTCCTGAGATCTGTTCCTGAGATCTGTTCCTGAGATCTGCTCCTGAGATCTGTTCCTGAGATCTGTTCCTGAGATCTGCTCCTGAGAGCTGCTCCTGAGATCTGCTCCTGAGATCTGTTCCTGAGATCTGTTCCTGAGATCTGCTCCTGAGAGCTGCTCCTGAGCTGCTCCTGACTTTGCAAATTTGCTCCTCAGTCTCATCTTCAGATTTTGCGCTTTAACTATCTGATATTCCAGATGTTAGCCTGGTCACATGATCAAATCAAATACAGACCTGACGTTGGACAACACATTATACAGCAAGAACTTTGATGCATTTGCATATCAGTATGAGAGAAAAATATTAAATTCAATTAGAAAATTGTTAATTTCATTAATATTCTTTAAAACATGTGTTGATTAAGCTTGTAAAATAAATAATTCCAACTTGTCAGTATACTGACAGATTCCAGTATGTTACATATGATGCAATTTAAACTGACAGGAATTGCCTTCAATTCCACACTTAGGCCATAAATTTTGATAGGCCTGGAATCATTAGCGTCATCAGGGTGCAGAATGTGATGTTTGATCATGATGTCAGATGCGATGCTGTGTTGCTGTACCTGCAGGACATTTTCACAGTTGATGAGGTCGTCCCTCAATCCTTGCGCTCATTGGTGGCGTGCGTGCTGTCTGTGGCCACCGCCATGTTTGTCATCTGTCTGGCCACACCCATTTTCACTGCGGTCATCGTACCCCTCGCCATCATCTACTACTTCGTTCTGGTAAGTGTGTCCGTCAGCTCATCAGCACTGTACCTTACTGTAAGGATGGTGAAAAGTGGACTCGCTAGAGAGCACAATATTCAGACGAAAAGCTAAGGCACGAAAACCTGACCATTAAGGTCTCTAAGGAGACAGACAGGAAGGGACCAATCCCTAAAATAACGTAACTCAAAAAAGTAGACCACCGAGGGAAAATCCCAATGCTAAGAAAACCAAACAACTGAGGCTTCAGGAGTGTACCTACTACCAGCTCGTAAGAAAGAAAGAGCTCGGAGCGAAGTACCACGCAGATACTTTTAAATACCCAAGAAACCAAAGAAGCTCGGTGGAAAAAGAAGACAAATTCTGCGAGCAAAAACTAAAGAATTCAGCCAAAGGTAAGACACTGCTTACTAAACTCTATGGGCAAATACTAACCGTACATCGGCGGACAAAACCTCTGCCTAAACTGACGAAGTGAAAGACAACACTAACGCAAAGAAGTGCTAGAGCCCTAGGTTATATATATACTTCACACACCTGAGACCAATTGCTTATCAGCCACACCAGCAGTAAGCAGATAGAATGCAAACAGATAGGAAAAGACAGCCGATTAGCGAAAAGAACGTTGTTCGCTCCTCAACGATAGTAAAAAAGAAACAACCTGGACAAAAGATGTGAGAAACCCCACAAATAAGACCAAACCAGTCCTGTCAATAAAGAAAAATACCCAGAAGCTGAAAGCAGCTCTGATTAAGGCAGAAAATATTCAAAGGGAAAACCTGTAACATGACACCATACAACAGAGACAAGCTGAGGAAGGGTAAAATCTGTGACAGTAAGTCAGCCTCAGATTAGTGATCTCATTACCATGGTTTAGTGGTTTAGCTGTTGTAACAGAAATATAAGCAAGATATTAATATTTCTCTATGACATTGGAATAAGTTGTTTTTTTTCTCAGCATTTTATACTTTTTTAAATAGTATAATTTTTGTCTACTATCTGCAATTGTTGAGTAAGGCCCTGTAATGATTATGACAGAGTATATTTTATAGTGTTTAATAGCCTTGTGCTGCTCTCTGCAAAGCATTGAATAATATCAGATTAGAGCATTGAAATGTTAAAGAAACACAGGTGCCGTCTCTGGTCTGAGGTGGACGGTGCCTTTGAAGAAATTAACAACAACTTTAAAGCTGAAATTTTTTTGTGCTTTGTCTGAAATGGAAATGACTTTTTTTCAGGTTATAGGCTGTTTTACCCAGAAGTGTTTGTGTACATGACATGGAAAGTGTGCCGGCAGTTTTTTCAATTCGGTTAATTTGTATACTTCACAACGACTGAGCTTATTTTGTTTCATCAAGCTTATTTGTTTTATTTTGTTCCAATTTTTTAGAACACAAAGATTAATGAGATAAGTGTTTCCAAGTGATTCATGAACAGTTTAAATTTGGCCCACAATTTATAAGATTAGTTTAACAGTTCATTGGTGATGAGATATGTTTAAAGTTTGGGTCTTCAGCTGTTAATGACATGAGGCTCTAGTCCTCTGCCTTCTCAAATGGAAACGTAGTAATATCATTATTCACCATTTCGCTCATTGCAAATAGTAAAGGTATTTATCATCTTAGCCCAGTTTGGTGGATTTCTGAGGTGCAATAAAAGTGTTTGCATTGCAGTGGGTTGAATGGCACATTTAGTGGCGTGTCAATGAACACAGCTACCACACTACAAGTTTTGTATCGAAGAATTAATTTGCATTATGATTCACCCAGACCTCCTTTAACATAAACTCTCCCAGTTATGATAGTTTCACAAGAACTACCCCTGGAGCAAATAAACACATTTCTTTCCTTCCTTAATTTCACTTTTGTTATACACCCTATAAATACTGCCTACCAATGGTGTGGAGTCTAAATGGGGACAGGGGGAAGAGTAGAAGGTGTGAATATTTTCTTGGGGGAATATGTTTGCGGGGAAATAAATATAATCATGTTCAGTCCCTTCCTTGTTTTGATACCATCAGTACTGTTTTGTACACTGTTTAAATGGCCTACATATTTTCATGCAAAATGCATTATCAGGTGAACTATCCTGTATCACACAAAAGGAGGAGATCTGTTGCCTCTTGAGAGAAGCTTGTTAAAGTTAGATGCTTTTTTAAAGTTGGATGACAGTTTGCTATAGTGTTAACACACTGGTTGATTCGCTGTGAAGGAACCGCAGTGCAACCTCACAGGGAATGAATTCCTCTGCGATAAACCATTTGGACAACAGCGTCGCAGTTATATGCAGTGTTGGGGTAGTTACTCCAATGTGCATTACACATTACTTTTTAAAGTAACTAGTAACTTACTAGTTAAACTTTTTAATCACTCCTGAAAGTAAATAGTTACACTACTAGTTAGATTACTTTTGGATTACTCTGCACCATCATCTGAAATTCACCATAACTTAATTTATTAACCATATCATGTTAAAACCTGGCATGTGCCCAGATCAGCACAAATCTTTATTCTAGTAAGGAGGACACACACAAGATCTTTCTTCCATGGTCTTACATACAGCAAAGCCAACAGCAAAGCTGTAAAAATCAGCCCAGACAGCTCTTCACAGAAAACATTACTGGCATAAACACACATGAAATAGGATGATTGATTTGTTTTTTGGTCTGCGGCCTCAATTGCCAATATACTCAAAAAGAAGAAGACATATTTCCTGTACTGCCGATAGTTGAAGAATTTAGAGTAACACAAGTAATTTATTGTGTTTATTTTAAAATTTGTGAAATTTATTTGTTAGTAATTATAATGTAATTACTTAGGTTATCAAAGTAATTCGTTACATTACTGCGTTACTGATAAATGTAATCTGATTACAGTAATTAGATACCTTGTTATGCGGTACCCTCAACACTGGTTGTCTGTCTTTGTGTCATAAAATGACCGGACTGGAGTAAGACACACCCTGTTTTGATCTGCTGTGCCGTTAACACTTGCACTTCCCAATTGCATTTAGGGTGTCAAATTAGGGCCCATGGTCCCAAATAGTTTTATTCAACTGGGACTTAAAAAGATTTAAATGTCTTTAGACCAGGTCTTAAATGTCTCAATGCAAAAAACCATCCCAAGTATTTTTGTTCAGAAAGCATCTGTGAGCAGAGCTGCTGATCCGGGATCATTTAGAGAAGGACTCGTGAGATGAAGTGAAACACCACAACTCTGTTTGTCTGTCCGCAGAGGGTCTATGTAGCCACGTCCCGGCAACTGCGACGGCTGGATTCGGTGTCACGGTCCCCTATCTACTCCCACTTCAGCGAGACCATCTCAGGCCTGTCAGTCATACGGGCCTACAGGCACCAAGACCGCTTCCTTCAGCACAACGAGAACAACATCAACGAGAATCTCAAGAGCGTCTACCCTTGGGTCACCTCAAACAGGTCAGGGGTGTGTTCAGTCTGGCAGGGATGTGATTATTGCTGATTTGTCTAGTTTGCGAACTGTGCAATCATTTTTACTGACCATCAGAGTCTTGATGTGGTCGTTAGCTTGAGCATCAAGCAGTTCTGCTACGTATCTTCGGCCACCGACAGATTCAACAGAAAAGATTTTAGTGGCAAGAAATTTAAGGAAGAAATAACCATCTGCCTTAAAAAAGCTCAGTGTTTTTCTTAATGCTGAATGATTACTGGGCTGGAACAGCTGATTGTTCAGTGGAAGCTTCTTCCAAAGGAAATCAGCCGAACCCGCTTAGAATGTCCAGGCAAAAACACAAAGTGATTGATAATCATTAGAGCTGATGTCCCAACCACGAGAAGGATTGTTTAAAATATGTGATTACTTTCTGTAAAATTAAATAAGATATGGTCCTCAATTTGTAAATATGATTACAGGGGTGATTTCTGAGGTCTTCCTTTTAATTCCTCTCCTCTCTTCCCAAAGGTGGCTCGCGATCCGACTGGAGTTTTTGGGGAACCTGGTGGTGTTTTTCTCAGCTTTGCTTGCGGTCATCTCTCGGGAGACCCTGTATGGTGGACTGGTTGGGATGTCCATCTCCTACGCCTTAAATGTGAGACTCTCTCAGAGGACTTCATTTGGTAATATTGTAGCTCTTCAAGTCCTGGGTTTGAGAACTTCGGCCAAAGGCTGAACTGTTATGCCTTTGCTTTATCCATTGGTCAAGGCAAAGTATGTTAAAGTTAAGAAATTAATACATAAACTGCACGGTGTTTAGGGTTCAACCTGGGGCCATTCTGTGGGGAGTTTGGATGTTCTCTCCGTGTTCAAATGGGTTTGCTCCCTCCATCTCTGTCATGCTTTTCCAGGTCATTGGCGCCTGTAGACTGCCTGTGGGCATGACTTCATGTGTCAGTGGTTTTTGATCCCTGTGACACGCAATGGACTGGGCTGCCTCTGGCCCTTCATGTGCTGAGATGGGCTCCTGCCCCCCGCCGCCCTGAGCAGGGATACGCTGGTTAGATATGGATGGAATTTGGGGGTGCACTCTCCGGAGAATTCACTCCCCCACGGCAGAATTCACTCCCCCAGAGCAGAATTCACTCCCCAACAGGAAAATTCACTCCCCCAGAGCAGAATTCACTCCCCCACGACAGAATTCACTCTCCAACAGGAAAATTCACTCCCCTAGAGCAGAATTCACTCCCCAACAGGAAAATTCACTCCCCCAGAGCAGAATTCACACCCCAACAGGAGAATTCACTCCCCCACAAGAGAATTCACTTCTCAACAGTTTCACTCTCCCATGGAAGAACTTTCCAAACATTTTTTGGAGTGATTTTTTTCCCATTTTTTTCTGAAAGTTTATAGTTGATATTTTTTTTATTCAGCAGTTACCAAACCAGTATAATGGCTCTCATGGATGCCTTTGATAGTAAGAAATGTGAAACCCTGCATTTCTCTCCCATGATCCCAGGTGACACAAACGCTTAACTGGCTGGTGAGGATGACCTCTGAACTGGAGACTAATATTGTGGCTGTGGAGAGGGTAAATGAGTACACAAAGATTGAGAGCGAGGTGAGCCTTCCTTTTATGGGCCTTTCATCCCATTAATAACTGGCATGTGTGGCTTAAAGATTCACTGTACAAGCTGTTGTAAGGCTTATTTTATACTTGTAATGAGTGGAAAGGTTTTCAAAAATGGCTTCATTTTAGCATGGTGCAGTGCAGCACTGATAAAAATTCTCACTGTTGGGGAGGCCCCTTTAGACTTTGCTCTGACCTTGGACTTGAAATACCCTCCATCAAAGTACCCATAGCCTCTGAGAATAACCAGGGAAAGGCCCAAAAATGCATTCTAGATTTACAGTGCCCTCCACTAAATATTGCCGTCCTTAATCAATATGAACAAAAGTCATTATGAATCAATGCCATTGCGGCTTTTCCTTTTAATTCAAAGTTTTAGCAAGAATATTGCATTTTATCAAAATACGAGTACAATGATTAATAGAACATGATAATTATCGACATGAAACAATTTTTTTTTCCCACAGAAATCATTTAAAACATCATGCAGCCTCTCTTTACCAAAATTTCAGTTGTGAGTTTCTTCAGTGTTAGATGTAGTTGAGGAAGACCTGACAAGGAATCTGAGACCTTTCCTGAGTCGTAAAATACCTTGGTCCAAATTTGTGAACTCTCTAATTCAGCTTGTCCCACAGGTTATCAGATTTAGGTCAGGGATCATTCCATGTCAAGTCATACAGATTCCAGTGTTATGGCCCCAATTGGTTATGACATACAAGACAGCAATGGATGACAGACAAAATCTTAAAACTTAAACAGATTTAATTAAACAAACTGACAACTAACCTACAATTTATGCTACTGACCAAGATTGACATTACAGGGAAAACAAACATTTACAGTCCCTTTGATGAGGTTGCTTGGTGATGTCCTGGGACAGGAAAATGCTCCAACACAGGCAAAAATCCTCAAAAAAACTTCACAGGTCTTGAACAGAGTGACAGGTCTGGTCAAATGTCTTCTTCTCCTTGCAATTTCTCTTACTACTTTACTCTCTCACTTTCTCTCCCTATATACTCTTTTGCAGCCCCCTCCCACCTTCCAGACTTTTTTCAATTCTCTGGGACTTCCCCTCTCAGACATGCTCAGGACATGCCCAAACCTAGCTCCAGACTGGGCTTAACAAAAAAAAGTCAATACTGCCATCTAGTGGCTGTTTTTCACATTACACCAGACACTTCCCCACTGACGTCCCTCACACTGCAAAAAGTGATTTTCAAGAAGGGGAAATTTACTTATTCTAAGACTTAAAACATTTATTTCTATCACCATTTTCTCCGTGAGACAAAAAATTTATCCTTGATTTGATGTAATTTTGATTTCTTTGCCAATGGGGTAGGAACATTTTCCATCGACAAGCAAATATTGCTTGACAAGTGAAAATTTACTTACCCCATTGGCAAGATAGTCAAAATGATCTCAAATCAAGAATACATTTTTTGTCTTACTATGAAAAATGGTGATAGAAATAAATGTTTTAAGTCTTAAAATAATTAAATTCATCTCACCTAGTACTTTCATTTTCTGTACTGTAGTATCCCGTTTGAAGGCATTGGTTCCGCGAGAGGAGGCAATCAGTGACCACTTTATCAGTGATTAGCCCTGTAGCTCATATAAAAGAGAAGTTATGGGTCCCCAGATATGCTTACAAATGAAGTGCTGGAAGAAGGGGCGTGGCTCCTACATTTCCCAGGGCCATAGTGCTGAAATGACTAAAGGTATGAAGCTAAAATTTGAGATTCCTTCATTTGGGGTCAAAAACTAATTATAGAATTTTAATTCAGTGAAATCTGAGAGATTTGCAATTAAAAGCAATTAATATATGAGAATCAGATGAAATAACATTTAGCAAGTAAATAAGTTAACTGGCATCAGGTATGTAACATGATTGGCTATAAAAGGGATGTCTTACAGAGGCTGAGTCTCTCAGAAGTAAAGATGGCCGGAGGCTCTCCAACCTGTGAAGGCTTCCGTCAAAAAATTGTGGAAAACTTTAAAAACAATGTTCCTCAACGTCAAATAGCAAAAGCTTTAAAGGTCTCATCATCCGTATTACCATACAGTAGTACAGAAAATCATATAGATCAAAAGCTGGACAGAAGCCCTTAGATAGTTTCTTGTATCCACAAAGCACAAGTCATAATAAGTGTTTGCAAAACTACTTTCCAGGCACCGTGGACGACAGATATCCGGCCCCCAGAAGGGTGGCCTGACTCCGGAAAAGTCTGCCTGGAGAACTACAAGGTGCGGTATCGTCCAGAACTGGATCTGGTGCTTCACGGGATCAGCTGTGACATTGGGAGCACGGAGAAGGTAACTGATGTGGCCCGGAGAAGTGCCGACTCACAGTTAATCCAACAAAGAAACTGAGCCACAACTCTGTCTTTTCTGGTCAACATATTAAACCTTAAATCAAAAACATGACAGTAGTTTCCGGTGTAGAGGCCGCAGGGGGTTGGTGACTGGGGGGGTCGTCTTAAATGCATGTTTTAGCTGTCGGCAGAAGTGCGTCTTGACCTGTATCCTGCAAATGGTGCCTGCAATTAAAACACATCAAACAGAGAGAAGTAACATGCATATATTAATACACATCTTAATAAGATGATGAAATCTACATGCTGTAGTTGATACTGTATTATTTAGCTGGTGGAATAATGTGCAACAAGTTGAACTCATAACACAAAAAAAATCTTGTAACTCAGTGGTAAATCTCATGCCTGTCAGAGTCAGTATTTGCTCACGGAGGAAGTGTGCAGCTGCACTTATTGAGCCGGTTCCAGTGCGGTTTCCCGGACGATTATATGACTGTTCTGTCCCTCAGTGACTCTGCTAACTCTCTGATCCCATGGGGCTGTCATTCTCTCCATCAGCCTGAACCCCAGATCCCGCCATGACTGGAGCGACAGCCATTCAGCAGTTCTCTTGTAGTGACTGTGGAAATGCTTGATGGTTCAGTTTGGTGACCGTGGACGTGTGTGATGTTTCAGGTCGGCATTGTTGGAAGGACTGGAGCAGGAAAGTCCAGTCTCACGAACGGCCTGTTTCGCATCATTGAAGCAGCAGAAGGACACATCTTCATCGACGGCGTGGACATCTCTACTCTGGGTCTACACGACCTCAGGAGCCGACTGACCATCATCCCCCAGGTGAAGGAAACATCCACACACTGCTCTCTACTGCTGACAGCACTGCTGTGTGGATTTTTTTTTTTTTTTGAGAGAACAGTTAAGGCTCAGCATCGTTAAAACTACCTATAAACTGTTTGGATGCTGTGGACCATGTTACTGTGACGTCAGCAACAGTGATTTGCATCTAGCTTGGGGAGAAGCATTTTTGCGCAGGGAGGTTCTGTTCTGGAGGACTGACATGTCGCAAAGTTTGAAGGCAGAGGCTGTGCAGTGCAGCTCTGTGGCTCTACATCCACTCAGCGAGTTGCACGACCTGCTCCACATTAGTGATCCAGCTTCATCCGCTAAACATGTCTCAATCGTCCAAATAGCACAGCAGCTTGAAAATGAGTCCGACGGTAAGATGATGAGACAAAGAAAGAGAACATATTAAATGTACATTTTAAAGTTACCACTGAGTTCTGTGGAAAAGGTGATATTTTGACGAATACTGGCTCCAGAAACATCTCATAGGAAGCCTGAAAATCACATCTCATTTTGGCCAATTGGTTCACAGTACTGTTTGCGAAAAGACGAAAATGTAACTAGTAACATGAAGTGAGGATGAAGTGAGAAAGTCAGGAGTAACTGGTTAGGGACCGGTCGTCACGGTCAGCCGAGCAGCTTGTGTATACATGTTATCGGTAAATGTAGTCCGGTGAAAGGCTCGCCGTCTGCGGTCTGCATGAGTCTAACCTTGTGTTCGTACCCCATGCAGCTCAGTAGCTACATGTATCATACTGTTATGTAGCCCTATAGGGTCAGATACTGGCCTGTAACAGCCAAATGAAAAAAAGCCCAAATTATGAACCCCAGAAATGTGCAATTATGGCGAGAACAATCCTTAATATTAATATAAATGGGTGTACAGCAAGCTTAAACTTACTATTTCCCTTCGAGATGCACTCTTTCATTTGCATTTCTGACATTGGTATATATTTTGCATGTATATTCTGTGATGTGTTTTTCACTAATTTAGGGCACATATAAAGCAGAAAAACTGACATTTTGTCGCTTCGTGTTTCACTTTTCAACTCATCATCAGCTCACACATTCCTCTCGCTATTTTATCCGCCAACCCAGCTTTCTAAGACTTTCAAGCTTTGTTTGTTCCTGCAAGATGTCTCAATGTAATGAACTTAGAGGTCTGTTTAACTTTTTGCTAATTTTTCTCAATTAATTTCTGCTTGAATTCATATATATTTTGGTAGTCCTAATATAAATGGTAAGATTGTGCGGTTATATCACTTATGGAGGAAGACAGATTCTGTGAAAAATCCGTCACTATAAGCAGACCCCCCTTGGTGAAAACCCAGTTAGCCATATTTACTCACGTGATAGGATATCAGAACAATACCGTTAGCAAAGGATCTTACATCCTTTCCTGAACAGTACTGTACATTAATCATATTTCATCCTTGTTTTAAATTTGTTCAAAATGTTATGTTATGACTTAATTTGTGGGTACCCTTCGTATTTTGTGAAATGTATTACCATCTAGCTGATAAGTATTTCATTGTGTAAATTATGAATTTATACAACATGCAGTAAATGTACAATGAATTACCTCAATATTTAGCTTGTTGTTTAAAAACTTTCTGTAATCATTTTCTCAAATGTACTGACTGATCATGTCTTTTCCGCCACATTATTATGGGGCCTTGTGCCTGTTTCAGGATCCTGTGCTATTTTCAGGGACTCTGAGGATGAACCTTGACCCCTTTGATATGTACGGTGATGAGGAAGTTTGGCGAGTACTTGAGCTCTCGCATTTGAAGTCATATGTGGCGGGATTAAAGGAAGGACTGAACCATGAGGTCACAGAGGGCGGGGCTAACCTCAGGTGAGGTGTGCACACATCAGTCACATGCACACACATACACTGTGAATGACAAAAGGATGATGTTGAGACTAATATCAGGAAAGGATAAATGTTCCTGGATAAAATCATCACTGAGGTTTCTCTTTGTGTGTGCTAGTGTTGGACAATGTGAAATCATCACTGAGGTTTCTCCCCGTGTGCGGTAGTGTTGGACAGTGTAAAATCATCACTGAGGTTTCTCCCTGTGTGCGGTAGTGTTGGACAATGTGAAATCATCACTGAGGTTTCTCCCTGTGTGCGGAAGTGTTGGACAGTGTAAAATCATCACTGAGGTTTCTCCCCGTGTGCGGTAGTGTTGGACAGTGTAAAATCATCACTGAGGTTTCTCCCTGTGTGCGGTAGTGTTGGACAATGTGAAATCATCACTGAGGTTTCTCCCTGTGTGCGGTAGTGTTGGACAGTGTAAAATCATCACTGAGGTTTCTCCCTGTGTGCGGTAGTGTTGGACAATGTGAAATCATCACTGAGGTTTCTCCCTGTGTGCAGTAGTGTTGGACAGTGTAAAATCATATCTTAGGTTTCTCCCTATGAGTGGTAGTGTTGGACAGTGTGAAATCATCACTCAGGTTTCTCCCTGTGTGCGGTAGTGTTGGACAATGTGAAATCATCACTGAGGTTTCTCCCTATGAGTGGTAGTGTTGGACAGTGTGAAATCATCACTCAGGTTTCTCCCTGTGTGCGGTAGTGTTGGACAGTGTAAAATCATCACTGAGGTTTCTCCATGTGTGCGGTAGTGTTGGACAGTGTGAAATCATCACTGAGGTTTCTCCATGTGTGCGGTAGTGTTGGACAGTGTGAAATCATCACTGAGGTTTCTCCCTGTGTGCGGTAGTGTTGGACAATGTGAAATCATCACTGAGGTTTCTCCCTGAGTGTGGTAGTGTTGGACAGGGTGAAATCATCACTGAGGTTTCTCCCTGTGTGTGGTAGTGTTGGACAGAATGAGATCATCACTGAGGTTTCTCCCTGTGTGTGGTAGTGTTGGACAGAATGAGATCATCACTGAGGTTTCTCCCTCTGTGCGGTAGTGTTGGACAGAATGAGATCATCACTGAGGTTTCTCCCTCTGTGCGGTAGTGTTGGACAGTGTGAAATCATCACTGAGGTTTCTCCATGTGTGCGGTAGTGTTGGACAGTGTGAAATCATCACTGAGGTTTCTCCCTGTGTGCGGTAGTGTTGGACAATGTGAAATCATCACTGAGGTTTCTCCCTGAGTGTGGTAGTGTTGGACAGGGTGAAATCATCACTGAGGTTTCTCCCTGTGTGTGGTAGTGTTGGACAAAATGAAATCATCACTGATGTTTCTCCCTGTGTGTGGTAGTGTTGGACAAAATGAAATCATCACTGAGGTTTCTCCCTCTGTGCGGTAGTGTTGGACAGAATGAGATCATCACTGAGGTTTCTCCCTGTGTGTGGTAGTGTTGGACAGTGTGAAATCATCTCTGAGGTTTCTCCCTGTGTGCGGTAGTGTTGGACAGAGGCAGCTTCTGTGTTTGGCCCGTGCACTGCTGCGGAAATCGCGCATCCTCATTCTGGATGAGGCCACGGCCGCGGTGGACCTGGAGATGGATGACCTGATTCAGACCACCATACGGCAGGAGTTCTCCCACTGCACCGTCCTGACCATTGCCCATCGGATACACACCATACTGGACAGCTCCCGGTAACGACCAGAGTCTTCTAAAAATATACAACACTGTTTTATGCTTGAGTTCTGCCAACAGGGGAAAATTCCAATTCCAAAAAAGTTGTAACATTATGTAAAATGTAAAGGAAAATAACAAACCTTGAGAGTAATTTGTAAAGTCCATTCGCACTCTACTGTACTGAAAACTCTCCAGTAACATACAAACCCCAAGCGTAATACGCCATCAATTTCAAAATGAGCTAAAATTTTTCATGAAATGGTAAAATGTTTCACTTTCAACATGAGACATGTTGTCTATGCCCTTCAAAGAAATTTAAGACTATGAAGCACACGTTGGCAAAGGCAATAAAAAAATAAGGGTCATTAATGAACAGTGTTCTAGTTCTGATACAGAAACAAATCCAGCCCTGCGACTGAGTCCAAATCCATGTCGCTTCCATGGAAAGGGAAAAAAAAATTTTTCAGAAATTTGAAAATGTGAAAAGGCTCCACTTTAGTACTTGGGTAATGCGCATACAAAGTTTCAGAAAGATACAATGAACGGTTTTTGAGTTCTACTCCGGAAACGAACCCATCTCTGTACAGAGTCCAAATCCAACTTGTTTCCATGGAAACGAAAAAAAGAAGATTTTCAGAAATCTGAAAATATCAAAAGGCACCATTTCAGTCTGTGGGTAATACACATGCAAAGTTTCAGTAAGATGTGTTGAACGGTTTTTGGGTTGTGCTCCGGAAACAAACTAGGCCTGATGTGCACCAAGTCCAGATTTGTTTCCATAGAACCAACAAAAATGGGAATCCCGAAATTTCCAAAGTAGCAAAAGGCACATCTAGACTATACATAGAATACATGTACCGAGTTTGGTAATGAATCTTGCATAGTTTCCGAGTTTTGCTCCGGAAACAAAATGATTACGGACGGACGGACTGACGAGGTGATGCCTACATCCCCCACATTCTATGCTGGGGGTATAAAAAAAACACGCAAATATTTTGTTGGAATGATTTCAGCTTTGGCCTTAGCTTGCATTTATTGTAACACTGTTTTGCGGGTCTTATAAAATGTTAGAACATTTATATTCAATCAGAGTTGCATTTACTTTTGGACGACATCTTGTGTTGAGTCAAACCACTCGACAAAGCATCTCCAGCACATCCCAAAAACTTTCAGTCTGTTTTCCGTCAGTTCATGTGTGAAAATGATTCCTCTTTTGCTGAACCACTCGCTCACAACTTGAGCCTGATGAATCTTAGCATCATCATCCTGGAATATGCCTGTGCTGTCGGGGATTAAAAAATCCATTAATAGAAGAACTTTTGTCACATTTGTAGGTCGCTCTGGATAGAGGCGTCAGGTAGGTTCCTATAATGTAATGTCATGTTATACTTGGTTATTCAGTACAGTCAGGTATTCAGCTGACTTCATTTTATTGCTTAGTGGGAGGGTGTAATATGGGCCAAGGAGGAACCCATTACACCCTGAAGCAGATCCCAATCGCAGTTGGATACATTAATCACAGTATTTTGCATTTTGGTTAGTTGTTCACTCAGTAAGATTTTTCATTAACACAACATTCAAAGTGGGCCCCTCCTCTCCAGCTCTTCAACACCAGAAGCACGACACTACAATGCAGTGCTGTGTCCTGCCCCCCCAAACCCTGTGCGCTGTCATTGGCTGGGGGCTACACACCCACTGCCCAAAGACCAACACCCAGAAAAAATATGAAAACGCGAGCAGAAAGCTGTGGCTCTGAAGATATCAGCACTGCCACACACTTCTTATGGATCATAAGAGATGATTGAGTGGCATTAATTTTATGTGAGGATACACACTTTCTCAAGAAAATCCCACTCAGTTTGCCTTTAAAATCGTGAGATTGGACATTTGGGTCTTGGCCGAATAAATGCCGTACACCTTAAAATCCAGTGGATGGTGGTGAAGAGCAATAGTAAGTGAAAAAACCGCCATTTTGAACTGAAAGAATTGTAATTCACAGAATTATTTATTTCAGTTTTTCATTCTTTAATCGAATCCTCAGTGGATCTGAAGTTTCCATACGCTTAGTATTTGAAGGCAGTGTCTTAAAACTGGGTCAGCCGTGTCAGGTAGCCTGCTACACACTTCTCACAAGAAGGTCCTGGAATTTTGGCCCATTCCTCCTGAGGGAACTGGTGTAACCGAGTCAGGTTTTTGGTACCATTCTTGCTCACAAATGTTCTGTAGGACTGAGGTCAGGGTTTTATATTAGCCACTCAAAAATCCTCACACCCGTAAGCAATTTTTCCTCAACTTTGGTGGGAAATATGGGGTCACTGGCCGTTGGGCAGGCCGATTTGTGACCAAACATTAATGTCCTGACATGTTGCTTCAGTGTATCTGAATGATTATCCCCCCACATGATGCCCTTTATTTTGTTACACCAGTCTGGTTTACTGGCAAAGCTCATTTTTTCTGGTAGTTTTGGAGCAGTGGCTTCCTTCCTCTGCAGCCCTTCAGGTGATATCAAAATCGAACTTGCTTTACTGTGGATTTAGATACTTTGGTACCCATTTTATCCAGCATCACAAGGTCCTTTGCTGTTGTTCTAGAATTGATTTGCACAAGCACAATCATCTGTAGGAGACAGAACACCCTTCCTTCCTGAGCGCTACGACGACCGCATGGTCACATGGTGTTTATAATCATGTATTATTGTTTGCACCCATGAAGGAGGTGCCTTCAGGCGTTTGGAAACGGTTCCAACGGATGAACCAGAATTGTAGAGGCCTGTGATTTTCTCCCCATGGGCTTGGCTGATTTGGCTTCGCTTTGCTGTGTCCCTGCAGGGTGATGGTCCTGGATGGTGGGAAGATTGTGGAGTTTGATTCTCCCAGAGTCCTGTTTGAGCGACAAGGTCATTTTTATGGCATGGCAAAGGATGCTGGGATTACATCACTAGACAGCACAGTCGTCTGAACACACTTTGGGCCGGTGCAAGGGAGTTTCTGACACTGTAAACATGTATAATTGTGGGACTACATGTCACAAGATTCCTCTGGCCCTCTGATAGAGCTCCGTCGCTGCGATTTTTCTCGATGGAAGAAACTGGCAAAATCAGACTGTCTCTCCTCATCTCCATCTGCTGTACTGAGTGGCACAGACATTTACTGCTGCCGGATTGTTCTTTAATTATTAAGTTGATTCTGGGAATTTTTTTTCCCATTTAAAGCTATTATCAAGGTTCAATGTTATTGTACCAATTAGAGATTTGACCGATGGACGTGTCTAATTAATGGTTCCTGAAACCAGGAGATGTGACGGGTTGGTAATGAACCGTCCTCAGTACTGGCCTTGTGCTGTGGGGTTTGTTCAGTTTGTGCAAACTCTTGCATTACCTTGTTTATCAAATAAATTATAGACATTTTTATGTACATCAGTCAGAAGTTTTCATTTAAATTCATTCATTTTAACCCGGTGTTTTGTCATTTTTATATAATATAATCAATAGACTGGAGAGAAGATAAAACCCACAACTGAGACAAAAAACAGAAGGAACTGAAGGTCCCCCTGCAGGTCATAAATGGTATTGTCTGTAATAAACTGCCGTAAAATCAGTCTACACGTGCATTTGTCGACAAGCCAACTACACCAGCGAACTTTTTGGGGAGGAAAAAAAAAATCGAAGCAGGACATGTAATGTGCGATCCGATCAACATCAGCATGTCTGGTACCAGCCTGGTACTATCTAGATAAAGCGCTGGATATTTGACTGATCATAAATGGGGTACTAGATGATTTGAATGACACAGCCTGACACAAAGCAAGTTCAAACGTGCTAGAACCAGATCTAGAATGAAGGATTAAGCTCACAATTTGTACGTACGTGTCCAAAAGTATCAACGCAGGTCGCCATCGGTTGGATATCCCTCATCCTCTGGGTTTTCAGCTCTCGCCAGCGAGTGAAAGCCGGTCCAGTGTTGACCCTAGTCTGGGATCTGATTTTATTGCTTTCCCTTTTCCTCTGAAATGTCTCCTGGGACAACACCGTTGCCTTCTTTGGTTTCCTCACCGCTTCAGACAGCCATTACAACCACTTCCGACAGCTCCCTTCTACATTCACTCGCTGGTCTTGAGAGACGTCCCCTTGAGAGAGGGGATTGTGTGACGTGTGCCGTAAAGCAGTTTGTAGTGCTTTTTGGCCCTTGGTGGCCTGGGTTCTTATCCGAAACCCGAAGTTACATGAGGGTGATGCAGGTGCGATCGAGGCATGACAAAGGTGTCATGCAACATATTGTGAGTTGATGCATCACCTGAATGATCTTGGAAATATACATTTGAGAGAGAAAAAACTACATAGTGCTGCTTTAACAGGAGCCTAATAATTTTTTCCATCACGTTTACAACCATTTTTATTGATTTATTTGTTTCTTACAGTTTATTGTACCCATTTACATCAAAAAATGGCGTTGAAAAATATTTCAAAGTTAAGGACATACTTACACACTTTTCCATTTTCACCAAAAAACAAACCGCAAAGATGCCGGATCTCTGTTTCGGTTCAGAGATTAAGTTTGTTTTTCTTCCTGGGTTCGTTTGACCGTGCCAAGAAACTGTCTTCCAGTACCAATTTACCAGCTTAAACTTTAATTTATAACAACTAAAGATAGATGACAAGTGATTTAAACAAGTATTCTGAAAGTCAATGATTATACAGAGTAACTGAAAAAAAAAATTACTGTCAGGACAAAATGTATAACTTAAGCAGCACACAAGGCAAAGCGATTTCATTATAGAGTGAAAACTAGAGGATATGCACCGTCCCATGGGGACCAAAATACGAACAAGGGAGGGCGCAAAAAATCCAAATAAATTAACTTTACTGGTTGCAGATTCCTAGTACAGACGCTCCCCTGCAGGATAGTATTCTGTACTGCAACTGTGTCGTGCTCATGCAGCCACTGTTTCTCCTCTACAGACACATTTTAGGGAATTATATCTAAATATATACATCATCTTTGAAAAAGAAACAGTCTGAAATCTGGCTTTCAGGGGGTAGCAGCATTCACATTGCTCTGATTGGCAGAATACTGGGCCGGATGTCTTGCAGGCTGATTGGGTAAGATGTCTTTCTTCCCTCGTTGTCGCACGCCGAGCACAACCAAACTGTTCGGTTCACTGACCTCTCGACTCAGGAGTAAGAAGTTGTGCCATAAGACTTCTGACTCGCGTGCTGATTGGCTCTCACTTCTTTTACACAATGCAGTCACACCACTCTCTCATCACACACTGCCTCTGCCACTGCAGGACAACACAGTCAGCTTTTCATTTGCTCCTACAGCTACCTGCACCTGGCTGATCATTATTGGCCACAAGAGGGCGATGAGACTAATGAATATTTACTGGCTGCGCCTCTATTGCCACTAATGGTGTGACTGGAATTCAAACAACCAATCACAGGGCTGAGGTGAGCATCTTAGCTGCGAACAAATCAGAAGCCCTGGCAGAATGTCTTGAAGGGGTGGGGGGGAAGGTCCTGAGGACTGGATAGGATGTACTGAAGCGGGGCGGGGTCTTGTAAGCTGATTGGATGAGATGTATTGCATATGGAGAGGGTCTCGTGCCTCACTTGGCCACCCGTCGTAGCTCTGTCAGGACCCAGATAGCCAATGAGAGGAGGGCCAGGGACCCGGACTGGTGTGTGGCAGCGAGAGGCGTCGGTACGTAGAGCAGAAGGGTACTGATGCCCAGACCCACCTGAAAGAAACACAGGAATACCCATTCAGACCTTCCTGACACAGGGATAGACATTGTATTTTTATTTTCACCAGACATCCGTACAGTAATCACTCCGGTTTACTGCTCTGGTCCATCTTTTACAAGACAGCCTTTTTTCTCTTTGATTTACAGTCCTAATAAGATATCTGTGTCTCAGATCTTTTTATTTGACTCCAATCATGTTCTAACACTAATTCATAATCAGTCGTGCCAATAAACGTAAGAGACCGATGACACAAGCCCTTCAGTAAAATGGAACGTTACTTTTTCTTCATAATTAGCAGCAAATGATAAAAACTTCAAATTCAAAGCCCCTCAGTACCTTGGACAAATAGAAATCCAAAGCCAAGTATTTAAAATGATCTAAAATTCTGGCTTGTCAATTTGCTGGGTTAGAATCAATGTTTTCAGGGCTCATGGCCCAGTGTTTGCAAAAAAGTGCACTACAGGGATACAACTATAAAACGAAACGCCAAAAATCCCTTCGTTATAACGGGTTCGAGTCCATGCATCGCTAAAGTGTTGAGACCATTCTCCAATATACACTGAATCGCTAATTTTTTAGATTCTGAAAATGTAAGCAATGTTCTGATCATCTGGTTAGTGGAATATCTGTGTTAGTAGACACCTAGCAAGGTGGTTGCATGATAACAGAAACAAACGTCGGAAACATAAGTATAGTATACTATGTACCATCTACTAAACAAGTATAGTAGTATACGGTGACAAAGTGATTTCAAATGAGGCCACGTATTATATAATCTCTCCAGAAGTTGACCTTTGTCTGTCATGCGAGCACAAAACAATCTATTGGGGAAAGAATTACAGATTCAACCTCGATCAATTATCCAATGAACTCTTTCGGCTAACCTTGATGTTTGGGTACCCAGAGAAACATTCGGTGAGTAAACACATCAAGCATACATCCAGTCAAGGAAATTTAGAGTTTGATTTCTCGTGCTGCCACACATGGTAACAGCATGTAACGGCTACAGCCCTGTTACTGATGACAACACCGGGTGGCTTGGGCATAGCATATGCCTTTGCGATATTAAATATTAATTCTAAATTAAAGCTGCGAGCAGCGTTGAAAGGGCCCTCGCCCCCCCCCTGTGCACATTGGGGTGGCAGCAAGATCTTGATGGCTGCAGGTGTCCATTCAAAGCCATTGGACACAGCTGGACCGCGTACAATGTGGTTTCCTGATGGGAGTGCAAAAATGTTCTGGAGGGCGCTATGATACCATTTTGACTTGCCTGTGCACAAAATCTACAACACAGTAATTGTAATAGGGGGCTCCATGAGTGTTTTGATTTTTGTAAATTTTCCAGCATGTTTAGACTTTCAAAAGAGCAATTCTTTTATAAATATTATTGGGGGCGCTATAGAGCCATTATGCCCCATTTAGTGCCAATTGATGGATGTATTGAAGAGAATAAGTCAGTTCTAATTTTTGGATGGTTTTGCAAGTTTTGGAGCATTCTAAGGCCTTAAAACTTGTGTTCGTAAAATTTGGAAAAACGCAGGAAATAGCTCATAGCTCACTTCCTGTTTGGCAAAAAAATTTCAAAAAATTAAAAATTGCGCAGAATGACTAATGCAATGATCATACCAAATTTCATGAACTTTCAAGCACTTTTATCTGAACATGGCCATATCTAGAGGGCGCTGTGGAGCCACCTGGCACCTCTCGATATAAATTCATCATATATCTATACTTGGGCGAACAATTTTATCAAGCTTGGAAAGTTTCAGGCAAATCCCACAAAGTATGTGGAATTGAAAGCAACTTCCTGTTTCATGGCAGGACATCAAAATTCGCCGTGACGCCACAGATGCATCGTTCGATGAAATCAAATAAGCTTCGCAATTTAACATCAGCAAGGTCTTTAGATATTATATGCCAAATTTTAATTTGATGGGATAAAATCTCTAGGAGGACTTTGTTAAAGTACGACACCTGTGAATGGCAAAAAAAAATTAAAAAAAGTTGCAATTTCAATTAAGAATGGCACCCTTCCTGTTGAGTCTAGGTCATGGCACCAAGAGACTTTTTTGTAGGTCTCGGCATATTCCACATGTCTACCGAATTTCATACATGTGGGTTTACCGGGCTGCGAGGGCTGCTTATTTGAAATTTTCCAGGGGGCGCTATAATGCCATTTTTGCCACGCCTATTTGTAAATTTTTTATCAGTGTAATAGGAATGATGGTCTTTAAAATTATACAACATTTTGTGAGTTTTTGAGCATGCTGAAACCCTAAAAAGGGTAATTCTTTTAAAAATCGTATTGGGGGCGCTATAGAGCCATGATGCCTCATTTACTGCCAATTTTTGTTTCAAATTGAAGACAATGTGACAAATAAAATTTTAGCAAAGTTTTGCCAATTTTCCAGTATGCTAAGGCCTTCAAATGTGTGTTCATAAAATTTGGAATAACGCAGGAAATGACTCATAGCTCACTTCCTGTTTGGCTGAAAAATTTCAAAAAAATCAGCACTGCCCAGAAAAACAAATTCAATGATCAGACCAAATTTCATGAACATTCAAGCACTTTTATATCAACATGGCCGTGTCAAGAGGGCGCTGTAGAGCCACCTGACCACACCCACTCCAATATCAACATATAGGTATATTTGGAATTAGACTATCATTAAGCCTGTAAAGTTTCACGTATATCTCCTAAAGCATATGCTCGTAAAAGCAACTTCCATTTTCATGGCTGAACATCGAAATTCGCCACGGATACAAAGTTCGATGAATCCAAAAAAGCTTCGCAATTTAACATCGACGACGTCTTTCAATGTCATATGCCAAATTTTAAGTTGATCGGATAAAATCTCTAGGAGGACTTCGTTTAAGTACGATGCCTGTGAATTGCAAAAAATTAAAAAAAAATTGCAAATTCAATTAAAAATGGCGGACTTCCTGTTGAGTCAGGTCATGGTACCAAGAGACTTTTTTTTAGGTCTTGGCATAGTATATATGTCCACCGAATTTGGAACATGTAGATTAAACACGCTGCGAGGGCTGCTTCATTGAAATTTTCTAGGTGGCGCTGTAATGCAATTTTGCCACATTTATCTTCAAACCCTATATCCTAGTAAATAGTATGACCAGCTTAATAGGTGTGCAAAGTTTCGTGAGTTTTCGAGCATGCTGAGGCCCTCAAAAATGCAATTGTGTATTAGGGGGCGCTATAGAGCTACCATGTCAAACTCAGTGCCAAATGAGATATCGAATCAAAGTATTTAATATTTTTAGTCTATGAGCCAAGTTTGGTGAATTTTCGAGCATAATAAGGCCCTCAAAAATGTGTTCGTAAAATCTGAAAAAACGCAGGAAATGGCTCATAGCTCACTTCCTGTGCGGCAAAAAAATTAAAAAAAAAATTGACAAAAAAATTAATTATGACTGCTGTGGCCCTGTCGAATTTCATGAGAATCCGAGCAAGTGCGTTCCAAAATGGCCGCGTGTTTGGTGGCGCTTTAGAGCCACTGGGGCATGTCCAAACACAAAAACAATAAAACTTTGTAATTTTCACCACGTCTGACGTGTGTGCAAATTTTTGTGAGTTTTCGTGCATGGTAAAACCTTCAAAAATGCGTTCTCGCAGCAGAATAATAATAATAAGAAGAAGAAGAAGAAGAAGAATAAAAATCCCATCAAAAACAATAGGTTCCTCGCACCTTCGGTGCCAGGACCCGTTCCGGGCGCTGGCACCGGTCGGTGCTCGGGCCCTAATTATGAACACCCTTTTCACCCATTAAGCCCCCCCCCCCCAAATATATTGGTGCCACCTTTAAAAATCGTTCTAGCAAATAAAAAGCCGAAAAAGATGAGGTTGGCCACGGAACTCTTTCCATCTTTAGGTACACTGCCCGGCCAAAAAAAAAGTCATACACTGAAATATTTAGTTGGAACCCCAGTAGCTTTGATTACAGTGCATATTCTTCTTGTCATTGTTTTAACATCTATATGCAATGCCAGAACATTTATTTTAAATCAGAAATGCTATAATTTTTGGCAGAGATCTTGTCTTCTCGACATAATGGTTGAACTACTGTGGTCTTTCTTGAGCACATCCCAATAACTTTTAATGTGTTTAAGGTCAGGATTTTGTGGTGGCAAATTTGTTTGTGAAAATGATTCCTCATACTTACTTTTGTCATTCATGGTTTTCTTTGCTAAATACAGGCCAATAATTTGCCCGTTCTGAAATATTGTAACATCTTTTCCACCATCAGGGGATGTGTCTTCCAACATGATTTTTTAAGAAATGAGTAGCGACGCGCTTCATCAGTCAGGGTAAAATGATTATTGCCAGCTGAAACATATTAATAACCACAATAATGATCCAATTATAGAATTTGTTCGTTAATTTCCAAATGGTGACTTTTTTTTTGGCCGGGCAGTGTAGTTGACAATATTTTACTAGACACTCGGACTAATTTGAGGACAAGTTTACTAGTCCAAACTACAACCTAAATTCCAAAATAGTTGTCACAATGTGAAAATTATGAATAAAATCAAAATGCAATGACTTTCAGATCACATGAGCCAATATGTTATTTTCAGTTGCACATAGATAACATTTCAAATGTTGAAACTGAGACATTTTACATTTTTAATCACAAAATGAGCTCAAATTTCAAATTTTCTGGCTGCAATAGCTCTCAAAAAAGTTCGAACACAGCCAAAAAAGGGCTGAAAAAGCAATTAATATATACAAGGATCAACTGAAAGAACATTTAGCAAGTAATTAAGTTAACTGGTATCAGGTGTGGAACATGATTGACTATAAAAGGGACGTCTTAGAGAGGCTGAGTCTCTCAGAAGTAAAGATGGCCAGAGGCTTTCCAACCTGTGAAGGCTTGTGTAAAAAAATTGTGGAAAACTTTAAAAACTATGTTCCTCAACGTCAAATTGCGAAGGCGTCATCATCGACAGTGCATAACATCATCAAAAGATTCAGAGAAACTGGAAAAATCTCTGTGCGTAAGAGACAAGGCTGAAGACCTTTACTGGATGCCCATGATCTTCGGGCCCTCAGACGCCACTGCATCACTCACCGACATGATTCTGTCACTGACATTACTAAATGGGCCCAGGAATACTGCAAGAAACCACTGTCTGTAAACACAGCCCGCTGTGCCATCCACAGATGCCACTGAAAACTCCATCATGCAAAAAGGAAGCCATTGTTGAGCATGATCCAGAAGCGCCGCCATGTTTTGTGGGTCAAAGCTCATTAAAAATGGACTGTAGCAAAGTGGCAAAGTGTCCGGTGGTCAGACGAGTCCAAATTTGACATTCATGTTGGAAATCATGGGCGTCGTGTCCTCCGGGCTAAAGAGGAGGAAGACCACCCCTCCTGTTATCAGCGATCAGTTCAAAAGCCAACATCTCTGATGGTATGGGGATGCATTAGTGCATATGATGTGGGACACTTGCGTGTTTTAAAAAGCACCATGAATGCTGAAAGGTATATAAAGGTTTTAGAGCAACATATGCTCCCCTCCAGACGACATCTATTCCAGGGAAGGCCATGTGTATTTCAGCAGGACAATGCAAAACCACATACTGCAGCCATTAATAGGGGTGGGAATGTGTACAAAAAATTCTGAACGTGTACACGCGCCATATAACTGTGTACACACATGCTTTCCTGAGTTCGTGGATTTTGACCGCTATACAACCGTTAGAGGGCACCGTTCCCATTCAGTCCTCACATTCATTAACGCAGTTATCAGCCAGACACGTTTGTTAAATCAATAGACGGAAACAGAGAATTTGTAGGTTACTCCAATACAAAATTACGGCCTACATCAGATCGGCATAAAATCACAACTAAATGAATAATGTTAGGCCCTTTCACCATTGTAGTTGAATTAACCATAACTGAAAATCATCATTTTGATAAACAAGAACTTGGACATGACTGAAAGCTAACAGTTTAGCTCTGCTTTTTTGTCATTGTCCTTATTATTGCACCATGTTTTTGAACAATTTGATTTGTAAACTTTAACAGCAAACTGCATCCCTCACTTACAGCGGGACCTGCGTCTCACTAACGTTACGTTTCACAGCGTCGTTAAACTGCATCCCTCACTCACAGCAGGACCCGCGTCTCACTATCGTTACGTTTCACAGCGTCAGTAAACTGCATCCCTCACTCACAGCGGGAGCTGGGTCTCACCATTGTTACGTTTCACAGCGTCATTCAACTGCATCCCTCTCTCACAGCAGGACCTGCATCTCACTATCGCTACGTTTCACAGCGTCATTAAACTGCATCCCTCACTCACAGCGGGACCTGCGTCTCACTATCGTTACGTTTCACAGTGTCATTAAACTGCATCCCTCACTCACAGCAGGACCTGCGTCTCACTATTGTTACATTTCACAGCGCCATTAAACTGCATCCCTCACTCACAGCAGGACCTGCATCTCACTATCGTTACGTTTAACAGCGTCATTAAACTGCATCCCTCACTCACAGCAGGAGCAGCGTCTCACTATCGTTACGTTTCACAGCGTCATTCAACTGCATCCCTCACTCACAGCAGGACCTGTATCTCCCTATCGTTACGTTTCACAGCGTCATTAAACTGCATCCCTCACTCACAGCGGGACCTGCATCTCACTATTGTTACGTTTCACAGCGTCAATAAACTGCATCCCTCACTCCAGCAGGAGCTGCATCTCACTATCGTTACGTTTCACAGTGTCATTAAACTGCATCCCTCACTCACAGCGGGACCTGCATCTCACTATCGTTACGTTTAACAGCGTCATTAAACTGCATCCCTCACTCACAGCAGGACCTGCATCTCACTATCGTTACATTTCATAGCTTCATTAAACTGCATCCCTCACTCACAGCGGGAGCTGCGTTTCACTATCGTTACGTTTCACACCCTCATTAAACTGCATCCCTCACTCACAGCGGGAGCTGCGTTTCACTATCGTTACGTTTCACAGCGTCATAAAAGTGAATTCTAATTGAGGAAGAAAAGCAGCTGATGAAGTAAAACTAAATTGAGAAACACTTTTTACATCCACAAAGCTAAAACAAAAAGAAATGTAACTGCGTTTTACGTGTTCTCATTCAAATAACAAAATTAATATGCTTTTCTTTTAACGAGCAGACGCGAGGATGACATCGTCAATGCAAATGTAGGCGGCGGACAGAATGTCCACCAAACATGTAAAAAACACACAGTGAACAATATGCGAGATAGAATAATGAGCTATTAACCAATCATGCTTTAAAACAACATAAAGAGGAATTGAGCGTGGAGACGATGGCTCCGTCAGAATAGTCTTTTTTGCTTCGGAAAGTTCCTAACTCCTAGAAAACGATCTGGAAGCATTTACGTGGCAGTCATGATGCGTGCGGTGGGAATAATGTAAAGGAAATGTGTCTCAGAGCTTCCTAATGTATCACCTTCAGCACAGGGTACACTGAAGTATAGTTTTCAACAAAGGAAGGAGGAAGCGCCATCCCACTATTCCACGATCTGGCTAATCAGGAAAACAAACAAACATGACGGACAGGAGGCGGGTGATCACTGTGCCTGGTGTAAGTGAATTCGGATTCCCTTATGAGCGCGTCCCTCTTCCTACACTGTAAAAGAGTCCCCTTCACCCCTTTCCTTTACCGCATGACATTTTACACAAGTAAAAGAAAAGTGGAATCAGACGATAGGATTTAATTTTTCTTTCTTTTTTTTTTTTTACTTTTCGGATGCAGCCGATGACTGCCGTGTACACGGTTAGTGTTCTTTTTTTTTCCGAAAAGTTTATGATTGACTAACCGTGTACAAGTTTACAAGTCCCACCCCTTGCTATTACAACAGCATGGCTTCGTAGTAGAAGAGTCCTTGTGCTGAACTGGCCTGCCTGCAGTCCTGATCTTTCACCGATTGAGAACATTTGGCGCATAAGTAAACGAAAAGACCGTCAAAGGAGACCCAAAACTCTCCAGCAGCTGGAAGCCTGTATTAAACAAGAGTGGGATCAACTTCCAATGGCTAAACTCAAGAAACTTGTCTCCTCAATGCCCAGATGCCTCCACTCTGTGTTAAAAAGAAGAGGGGATGCTGCACCATGGTAAACAGGCCCCTGTTCCAAGTTTTTTGAGACCTGTAGCAGCCATCAAATTTGAAATCAGCTCATTTTGTGGATAAAATTGTAAAATTTCTCAGTTTCAACATTTGCCATGTTATCTCTGTTCTATTGTGAATAAAATACTGGCTGGTGTGATTTGAAAGTCATTGCATTTTGATTTCATTCACAATTTACACTTTGTCCCAACTATTTCGGAATTGGGGTTGTAATTTCTATAACAGAGCGCACGGGATGACTACTGCCAATTTCGAACCATGCAACAACAGGGCATACAATCCACCAGAGAATCTAATTTTCTAAATTCTCTTTGACCTGTATTATATTGAAAACAACACAACGGCTCAGTATTTAGTATTTTTTTAATTAATAGAATCAAGAATGGATTAAGCGTTAACATAGTTAAAAAAAAAATAGTTGCAAAGCCACTGCATCCACTGAGCCTTCTGCATGGCCGAAATCAAACTTGGCCTAGATTTTCATCTCGTATACAAGCATATCAAATATAGAAAAGTATGAAAAGCATCTGTCAAAAACTGAAGGTGCCAGAGCGCTAACAAAGCAAAACTTTTACGGACACACGGACGAATGACACACCACCAATAAGGCATTTAACCGCAGCATAAGCCCGAGAGGTCCAACCGCCAAGTGGGCTGAAAATTGGGACAGAACAGTATTTACCACTTTATAAAGTTTTATAACACCCTTACTGATGTAAAAAATCTCTCTCTTAAGTGTGCTACAGCACGGGGCTTTTGTTGCAGTATTCTGCATTTCAAAAAGTGCCACACACTCCTCATTGTGGGACAGGCAGGACTGCGGGCAGGACAGTCCAACGCCCACACCACCGTCTAACACGGCCACGTCTTAGCACTGCATGCAGAGTGAGGTTTCATGTAGTCTGGGCAAAATACTCATGGGTATCCCAGGAAAAAATTCATCTTGAATATAGTAGATGGTACTCCAAAATGTCAGTGGACTTTTCAGTATTAATGGTGCATTCACAAACGTGCACGTTACCCTGAACAAGGGCTTTGACTCAGCTCCATACCATGACAGAGCAGGGCTTTTGCACGAGTTTCTATTGCTAGACTAGATTTTAATCTCCTAAACCGTCCCAGCTGAGTCAGGGTTGTGATTTGTATCCATTAGAGCAGTGGTTCTCAAATTCGGTCCTGGCGCCCCCCTGTGTATGCTGGTTTTTGTTCCAGCCGCAACTGCAATTCTAGGATTTTAATAAGCTGTTGATTTGTTTTAATTAGGTGCATTTATGCAAATATCCACAGGTTCCTCATTGGTGAAACTCTTAACACATGGAGGTAAAACCCGACAATTTACTTGGCAAACAATAGAGTCACACCTGTTGTGTTTTCTGTTGATTTTATTTGGTTCAGGCAGGTTATTTGGGAAAAACTCAAAACACCTGTGTTCAGAAACCTAATTTGGAGCTTATTGATTATCTCAGAGTCTAATTTGATCTGTTTAAAAAAGTTTTCACCTGAAAATCCCAGCAATATTGAAAATTAAGCACAAGATGTTCAAGGGTTTTTATTCTCCGTAGCAGAATGGATGTGTCCATCCAAATTTGACTTAAGATGGTAAACTACTACTCTAAACATGGAATGCTGCTAATTAAGACAAAGTAACAGCTTATTAAGATCCTAGAATTGCAGTTGTGGCTGGAACAAAAACCAGCATACACAGGGGGGCGCCAGGACTGAATTTGAGAACCACTGCATTAGAGAAACAAAAAAAAAGAAAAAACGAGGCAACATTGTCACCAATATTCCCTGCCACGGTAAGATCAGTTATGGGGGAATTGGGAAAACTTGTCCCCACGAAACACCCTTACACCAAGTTTAGAGTTAAGGGACATTACTCTGTAAAAAAAAAAAAAAATGAGTTTGTCACTAAAGTGACTATATCCCCCGCCGTTAGGTCACCAAAACCGACTGGTGTCTGCGCATTCCCAGTAGGAAGGTTGGTACCAAAAAGAATTGAAATACAGTAGGTTGACTCCTTTTTGAGATATCGCGCTGACAATGTTCGGGACGGACGGACGTACGGACGGAGCTGAATACTATATCCCCCGCTTCGCACTAAACTCGCAGCGGGGCATTGAAAAAAAAAAAAAAAATTCTCAACATCAGTTGTCGAACTCATGCAATAGGGTCATTAGTACTAACTACAGACAAAATTTCACCCTGAAGGTGCAACAGTTGCAGAGAAAACCCGTCCCCATTACAATCCCAAACACCAAGTCGACAAACAGAAACAAGGACTATAACTCCGTAAAAATAAATTTCTCGGAATCAACTGTCAAACTCATTCAATAGGATCATTAGTACTGGTCACCCACAGAATTTCATCCATGTTGGTGCAATATCTGCAGATGAACTTGTCCCCATTGCAACACTTAAGTCCACTAACAGAGTCAAGGGCCGCAATTCTGTAAAAATGAATTTCTCGGAATAAATTGTTGAACTCATTCAGTAGGTGCGTCAGTACTGGCCACATACAAAATTTAATTCATGTAGGTGCAATAGTTTCCGAGAAAACTTGTCCCCATTGAACCCGGATGGATGGACGGACGGACGAGCGCCAGTCCAATATCCCCCGATCCATTTTGTGGCGAGAGATAGAAAACATCCCCATGAATGAACTTTACCTGAGCATAGGCCATGGCCGTTAGGCAGCTGATGGCTATTTTAGCTCTCCTGGGCAGATTCATCTTGCGGGAGAACAGGTAGAGCCCCGTGATCGCCGAAACAGTGCTGATGCCCTGAGAGAGACAGAAGACATGTCATTAACATAGAGTATTAGCACAGGGCAATACATGGGATTGCGATTATTTTAAGCTCATCGGGTGAACAGATGAGCTCATCTCTTTTGTTTTCCACAAATCAAAACGCGGTTGTCATAAAATGAATGTCACTGACTAATCAGCAATGTGCTTAACGGAACGACACTGAGATCTGCAGAATCATCACCTCAACAGCGACTCTCACTTCGTACTCGATTACTTTGCTCAATTAGCAATCGAACTGTTGATCTGCACAATTCCAATTGGAATTAGAAGACGGTCGGTTGAAATTTTTGTCACATTTTGAATTTTATATGGCCATGAAATAGCACAGACTTGCCTGGATGTGTTTGTTAGATTTGTTTGCAGGCTTACATTTGGACATTTCATGGAACTGCAAAAATTATTTGCATGTCACATTTGATACCTTAGCAAAATGTTTTCCACTAAGACAATATTTTTAGATGCTTATCCTTATGATCTTATCCAGGAACATCTTAAAATGGACTATATACCTTATAAACCTGTATATAAAGGTTTTAGAGCAACACATGCTCCCCTCCAGATGACATCTATTCCAGGGAAGGCCTTGTGTATTTCAGAAGGACAATGCAAAACCACATACTGCAGCTATTACAACAACATGGCTTCGTAGTAGAAGAGTCCGTGTGCTGGACTGGCCTGCCTGCAGTCCTGATCTTTCACTGATTGAGAACATTTGGCGCATAATTAAAGGAAGAGTCCGTCAAAGGGGATGCAAAACTCTCCCGCAGCTGGAAGCCTGTATTAAACAAGCGTGGGATCAAATTCCAATGGCTAAACTCAAGAAACTTGCCTCCTCAATGCCCAGATGCCTCCACTCTGTGTTAAAAAGAAGAGGGGATGCTACACCATGGCAAACAGGACCCTGTCCCAACTTTTTTGAGACCTGTAGCAGCCATCAAATTTGAAATGAGCTCATTTTGTGGGTATTTGCCAGTTCTACTGTGAATAAAACACTGGCTGGTGTGATTTGAAAGTCACTGCGTTTTGATTTCATTCAAAATTTACACTTTGTCCCAACTATTTCAGAATTGGGGTTGTAATTGAAATTTTACCATGTGAAGTCTGACCTTTAAAGTTCACTGAGGGTCAAGTTCAAGGCCACCAAATGAAAGTTCATATATGACTTCCTATACGTAAGTGTTCAATACAATATTTTCCAGCCTGGAAGCCTATGAAAATCGTAACATTTTGCCTGACCTCAAGTCTGACCTTTCAGAGTGATCTGAGGTCAAGTTTAACACAGCCAAAATATAGGTCATATATGACTTCGTAAATGTATATAATACAAAGGCCCAATTCCAATCCGTCCTTTTACGGACTCGCTGACTAAGAGGTGCGTTCACGGGAAGTCCGTGAGTGTGTGAGGGCTGTTCCATTGTCAGATCAAGTCAGGGAGTCCGTGAATAAGCCCTTACTGACCCCTTACAGTAAGACAGCACCGATGCTGACTTTGGGTAAGGAAATTACCGACAGTTCACAGCGTTATGAAGTCAAATACGGGGGATGAAGTCGGAATACCTGAAATGTAAACAAAAAGGTAACTTAAAAGGGGGTAAGTGCTGTTCCATTCCAGTTAATCAGATCTGAAGCCTCTCAGACTCAGTCCCGTACAGCTGACGTCAGGCAAGTCAGTGAGGGTTCAGGGCTCGAGTCTTCAGGGGCCGGACTGGAATTGAGCCAAGCTTAATTTCTATCCGCAACTATTTGGCTTCCACAGGCCATCTTGCATATTCATAAGGTACAGCGCCCCCACTAGACCCACTTCCATTGATTCAATCAAAATGGCTCCTGCACTGTACATTGATGGTACCCAGGAAAGTTGACTGTCTGATTTAGAAAAAAAATTTACAGCGCACTTTTTGAGAAATAATTTTTTGAAATTTCTCAGTCCCATCTTGCCAAAATTTCACGGGCCCATAGAATGGACAAAAATAATTCAATCAAAAATCTGGAAAAAAAAAAAAAAAAGTCTGGACATATGGTCTAGTAGTATGCTAAGGCAAATTTACACAAAAAATTCATCAGGCCAAAAAAAGATTAAAAATGTCCGGACGACGGACGCCACACCACGACAAAAGCTTATTGGCCCCTAGGGCCGGTGAGCTAGAAACAGCGGAGATAAACCGAAGGGCCACTGAGCACCATCTGTGGACCAAAAAGGCAAATAGTTGCACGAATATGGATTTCAAATCACATCTAGTTTAATTTTACTTTGCCTTTAACAGGGTAACTGAAGGGGAAACACCAGCTCTGAACCCCTCAAGTGCGAAATAAACACATAATTAACACTCATTCAGTGGTTATAAAAATCACCCCAAAGGGAATAACCGCTTGAGGGAACCCAGTTTTGGGGAAATTCCTCCCCCGGCCACAGAGGTGTGGAATGAAGTGTAATGGATTTGCTCCAAGCCAGTCGATGGAAACGCAGATAATTCAAATTTTCTTATAACCCCTTTGCGCGGAATACAAATAATGCCAATTGTTTCCTGTTACAAATGAGCCTATTTAACTCTTAATAACTCAGTGTGTGTGTCACCGAGTGTCTGGAAAATTATCCCAGTGAAGAAAAACACTTGAAAGTCCACTACGAAATTATTTAGGATTTAAATCTTGGAATTGACAGATGCCAGCCTCTATATCTGTGCAAAGGTGTTAAGTAAAATTTCTAAAATTTGCTTAATATTCGCTTGACATGACATGAGAACTTGGCTAGAGTACGAATGAACAAGCGGATCATTGCACCAGATCATACCAGAATGCGGTGGTCAAACTGCACGGTGGTGGGGTTCTCGAAGAAGTTCTTTAGGGTGGGAGAGAAGGCCAGGAGGTCATCTGGCAGCCAGCGTTCCCCCATTTTGGGGAAGGAGTTATAAACCAGGCCTGCATCCAGCCCGGCGACAAACGCACCTGAAACGAGAGACAAGGTAAAGAGAAGGGCATATGGACGAATGTATGTTACTCTCTGCATGAGGCGTTCTCAATTTCTATTAAGCTGATCATTTGATAAAGCTTATAAAGGCTCTCTGAATGACATGAATAAGCGAGGAAGCCAAGTTAAAAACAACCTAAAGATACATCACAGCAATGCAGTTAAAGACTTGTGCAAGACCACAGCCTGTCAAAGGCTCCAATAGCATCGCTACCACAGACACACAAACGCGCACTGCGGAAAACATATAACTGTGTCTATCTGCCATAAATGTGTAATGTGGATGTTGCATCTTATTTTATTCGACAGATTCTTGGTGAGAGTTTGGGAATTAATTCAATCTGAATGACAGCCCTCTCTTTAAAAAACACAACCATCTCACAGGAAACTGTCTGTTCGTCTTTTGTTCCCGTTCCAGGCCTACTGGAGCCCTCGTTCCTAAATTCCTGTCCTCGGTAGTATATTCTCTGTTGCAAAGATATCCCCGCTGAATACTAAGGCCTCTCTTCAGAAAGGGTTGCATCTCAGAGAGAGGGCGCCCTCTGCTGGCAGTACCTGAGAGAGCCGTGAGGAACACCAGACCACCAGTTCCCTGAGCTACTCTCCGCAGCAGCCTGAGCTGATGTGTGTTCGGCAGCTGGGCGAGAGAGACGGAGGGCGAGAAATTAGGACAAGGGCAATCAGTCTCAAGGGTCTCTCAGATGACTTTAGAGTAAAGAAGTAGTTTGTAGCGCATGGAGGGCTAAACCCACAATCATGTTTGGTAGATAATGTCCACACTGACAGCCACAGAATTACATTAGACAGTTAATCCAGAAGAAAAGGACTTTCACATGACAAACACAGAATTACATTACAGTTAAACAAGTAAATCCACACTCCAGACTGATGCATTGTGGTCCGGTACCTTGTTGGCGGGCAGCAGTAACGAGAGCCCAGTCCACAGGCTGGCACAGTACAGCGCCAGTGCGGAGCCCAGATGAGCTGCCAGCCGGTACTGACTGACCCGCGGGACGTCATACGAGTCCGGCTTTTCTTCCAGACCACTCTTTACCATGTACCAGCCCAGCAGGCCCTGGGGGAGGAGTCAGACACACTGGCCAATCACAACACACCTGATACACAGACCTCAGAACAGATAACAGGGACCCTGTTTCACAAACCAGGATAAGAGCAAAACAAATACTGCAGGTGATTAAAATCCCTGACCCTCACAAAATCTGCAGCAGGGACTGAAGAAACTCAGAGAGCTGCCCAAAACTCTCCCATCCTGCCCCAAGCTCTCCCATCCTGCCCCAAACTCTCCCATCCTCCCCCAAACTTCCCCCATCCTGCCCCAAACTCTCCCATCCTCCCCCAAACTTCCCCCATCCTGCCCCAAACTCCCCCATCCTGCCCCAAACTCTCCCATCCTGCCCCAAACTCCCCCATCCTGCCCCAAACTCCCCCATCCTTCCCCAAACTCCCCCATCCTTCCCCAAACTCCCCCATCCTGCCCCAAACTCTCCCATCCTGCCCCAAACTCCCCCATCCTGCCCCAAACTCTCCCATCCTGCCCCAAACTCCCCCATCCTGCCCCAAACTCCCCCATCCTGCCCCAAACTCCCCCATCCTGTCCCAAACTCCCCCATCCTGCCCCAAACTCTCCCATCCTGCCCCAAACTCTCCCATCCTGCCCCAAACTCCCCCATCCTGCCCCAAAGGCCCCCATACTGCCCCAAACTCCCCCATCCTGTCCCAAACTCCCCCATCCTGCCCCAAACTCTCCCATCCTGCCCCAAACTCCCCCATCCTTCCCCAAACTCCCCCATCCTGCCCCAAACTCCCCTCCTGCTCTGGGCCCCACATCACCACACATCACACAGAACCCGTCCGCTCCACTGCTTCTGGGCGCTGAATCACTCTCAGTGTCCGGACCCGGTCCTATCTGCAAGTCAAGTACACTGAACAAAAATATAAAGGCAACAGTTTAGTCCCTTCAATATACTGCATAATTATTTCTGAGGTTGGCTTAGTTGGGTTTATTTATGTGACCAAGGTTGTGTGCCACTGGTCTGTGTGCATTTCAGTCACCTTCTCCATATCATCGTCGAGTTCGGGCCTTGTGTCAGAATCGGCCTGTCAGACAGGTGGGGTTTGATCCAGAGCTGCTGAGATCAGGTACAGTCTGTACTCCGGGCAATAAAGGCCACCCCAGGAGTCCCAGTTCTGCTGTTGTTCAAAATGCCCCAGATGACTCGAGCCCTCGGGGAGTACGCCAATGACACGCTCACTGCAGGAATGTTTCTCAGGGCTGTCGCAAGAGTTCTTAATGTCCAGATTTCAATAATGAGTTTCATAAGACACCTTTGAAGGAGGTAGGCACACCAGCAAACCTCCCACATGCATGACGACCACGTGTGACGACCCTCGATCAAAGCCGCCATATCTGAACTGCCCATCTCTGTGACTGTCTGAGACCAGCGACTGCCGCTGCAGAGGAGTCAGCTGATCCCCACAATCACTGCTTCTTGCCTAAACCATAAAAAAAATCATCTCCAGACGTCCATATATGTGCGTTTTGCTCTCTGCGGATTGGACCTCACCTCAGCTCGAGCAAAAAAAAATGGTTCGACTGGGTGAATAGACACGTTTGATGGTCAACGGCATGATGGTCATTGGAGGACTGTTCTCTACAGATGAGTCACGTTTCCAGCTTCACAGAGCGGATGGACGGGGGATCGTTTTGCTGACGTCAGCGTGGTGCGCACGGTGGCGCACGGAGGCGAAGTGCTGGTTGTGACGTTGCACTCAGCTGCATTTCATTAACAGCAGCTTGAATGCCGGATGATAATCCCGGCGAGTTACTGCAGCCTATCGTCCTACCATTCGTCCTTCAAAACAACAACCATCCAGCCTGACCATACCACATCCACGTCACCCGTGTTCGCACAGAAGTCCTTGAGCCTGAAAACGTGTGCGCTTGAATGGCTGGCTAATTCTTCAGGTTTATCCCCCATCCAGCATCGTTGGGATGTCCACAAGCAGCGAGTTCATCATTGGTTCACAGCTCTGGCCGACATCCGTCGACTCCGCACAGCTCTTGAAGAGAAGTGGGAACACGTCCCCCAGGTCACCACTGACCGTTCGTTACAGTCCACACAGCAGAGATGTGTGGCAGTGCGGCAGGCCAAAGGCGGACAGACCCAATACTGATTTCTGATATTTGGACAATAGACCCCATCCCCTTTATCGTCACGCCACCGTGAGACTTTTGTTTGTCTGTTTCAATCATTGATCGAAATGTACTGCAGTATGGTCATACAATCTGTCAGCACTCAATGAAAGTACGATGAGCTTCAGAAGATGGTCATATTTCTCACAATAAGAAAAGTGTCGCATTTATATTTTTGTTCAGTGCACTTTCTCAGCACATTTCCCATGTAGCACAACTCCAGCGAGATGCGCTCCATGAAGAAAGTCTCTTTCGCAGGAAACAGGACTGCAAAAGCCACATCACAGTCGTCATGGTAACACTGTTCGTCCCTGCAGGGTACCTGGAAGCACACAAATCCACAGAGCCCGAGGACACGCCCCTTCATGGCGCGTGTGAAGTAGCCCCTCCTCCAGAAGTACGCTGCCGGCACGATGTAGGCCAGTCCCACCAGGCGACCCCACATCCGATGCCCCCACTCCATGTAGAAGATGAACTTGAACTCCGTCAGGGTCATGTCGTGGTTCAGTCTGCACACACACAAGGTTACTCTCCTCGTGCAAACTGGATAACAGGATACGGTGCCCCTGATTCCACAAACTCGTGAGGGATGTGTGGGTGTGTGTGTGTGAGCACTGAGCACCACACACTGTAATCACATCATGAAACACAACATATCTGCACAATTTCACTTCAGTCGCAGCTGCAGTAAAGGACCTCAAACGGAACCCACCTACAGTCAGAGAGACACCAGGGGCCAGAGCACCTCAGGGAGTCACCTTCTTACACACACACACGCACACGCACACGCCCGCGCACACACCTCAGAGAATCACCTCCTTTCACACACACCTCAGGGAGTCACCTCCTTTCACACACACACACACACACACACACACCTCAGGGGGTCACCGCCTTTCACACACACACACACACCTCAGGGGGTCACCGCCTTTCACACACACACACACTTCAGGGGGTCACCGCCTTTCACACACACACACACACACACACACACACACACACCTCAGGGGGTCACCGCCTTTCACACACACACACACACACACACACACACACAGGGGGTCACCTCCTTTCACACACACACACGCACACACACACACCTCAGGGAGTCACCTCCTTTCAAGCACACACGCGCACACACACATACACACACACCTCAGGGGGTCACCGCCTTTCACACACACACACACACACACACACACACACACCTCAGGGGGTCACCGCCTTTCACACACACACACACACCTCAGGGGGTCACCGCCTTTCACACACACACACACACACACACCTCAGGGGGTCACCGCCTTTCACACACACACACACACACACACACACACCTCAGGGGGTCACCGCCTTTCACACACACACACACACCTCAGGGGGTCACCGCCTTTCACACACACACACACACACCTCAGGGGGTCACCGCCTTTCACACACACACACACTTCAGGGGGTCACCGCCTTTCACACACACACACACACACCTCAGGGGGTCACCGCCTTTCACACACACACACACACACACACACACACACACACACACACACACACACACACACACACGCACACACACAGGGGGTCACCTCCTTTCACACACACACACGCACACACACGCACCTCAGGGAGTCACCTCCTTTCAAGCACACACGCGCACACACACATACACACACACACGCATGCACCTCAGGGAGTCACCTCCTTTCACACACACACACACACACCTCAGGGGGTCACCGCCTTTCACACACACACACACACAGGGGGTCACCTCCTTTCACACACACACACACACGCACCTCAGGGAGTCACCTCCTTTCAAGCACACACACGCACACACACATCTCAGGGAGTCACCTCCTTTCACACACACACACACACACACACACAGGGGGTCACCTCCTTTCACACACACACACACACACACACCCACCCCCCTCAGGGAGTCATCTCCTTTCATGCATGCACTAACTCACTCTCACACACACACACACACACACACACACACACACACACCTCAGGGTAGGGCTGTGCGATATGACGATATATATTGTGCCACGATAGAAAAATTTCTATCGATAGAAAATTGCTCTATCGTTTATATCGTTGTTTTACAAATCAAGTTGTTTCCAGTAATTAATTATGGAAGTTTATGAGCATGGGCCACATTAACTGACTGCCTAACATACATAATAACACAGTTTAAAGTGAAAAAACAACTTTGTCCGTTCGAGACATCTAATGCTGAGTAATTGATATACAAATTACAGTTTTTGGATGGACTATCACTAAGGTCAATCCTGAGAGGAAGCTATGCGGCAGCGATGCCGTAGTAGTCGACATGGTTTGTTCTGAGAGTCGCACTTCACCGATCATTACAAGACGGAAGCGTCATTTTATTAACCGTCCTAATGAAGCTCAGATAGTAGAAGTCACGACTGCATTCTCTAAAACAAAACGCTCACTCCAAAGCAATGTTTGGATTCATTTCTCACCATAAATTTAGTGACTGCTTGCAGTATGCAGAATTTGGGGATGGGCTAGCAACATCACAATAGATACGCAGACCAGTATCGTGTTGTCTTCATTAACTGGCATGAAACACGGAGGTCGCACAACAGTCTAGCAGACCTAAACGGCCTTGCACCTCCGTACATGCAGCTCTGGTTTTGGAGAGATGCAGAGAGCCTCTGCAGGAGAAGCACACCTGCGGTGTAGCTGTGGCCAAGTTCTGACAGAAAAGTAAGTGTCGCTGCATCTGGTGCACTCAGGGCACCACTGCCGCCTGGGAAGAAATGTGTCAGCATCAGGAAGCAGATTGCTGATGGACTCCTTCCATCATTACACTTCTCTTGAACAGTCGGATTGTAGATTTTGTTCCCTGTTGAATTGAAAATTTGCTCAAAGGTTTCAAATGAAAGGAGAAAAATAATTAAATATGATTAAGTACCTTTTTATTTGTCAAGTACATAATTATAAATGCAGTAAGAAATAGCCCTTTCCATGTGGTGATTTCATAGAAACTATTTATTCATTAAAATTACAGAAATTGTGCTATATCGTGATATATATTATCGGGATATCAGGTAACCTATATCGGGATATGAGATTCAGGTCATATCGCACAGCCCTACCTCAGTGTCTCACCTCCTTTCACGCATGCACTCACACACACACCTCAAGGAGTCACCTCCTTTCGTGCACGCACGCACGCACGCACGCACCACACACAGACACACACACACACACACACCTCAAGGAGTCACCTCCTTTCGTGCACGCACGCGCACTCACACACACACCTCAAGGAGTCACTTCTTTCGTGCACGGACGCGCGCGCACACACACACACACACACACACACACCTCAAGGAGTCACCTCCTTTCGTGCACACACGCGCACTCACACACACACCTCAAGGAGTCACCTCCTTTCGTGCACGCACGCGCACTCACACACACACACACACACACACACACACACACACCTCAAGGAGCGACCTCCTTTCGTGCACGCACGTGCACTCTCACACACACCTCAAGGAGTCACTTCTTTCGTGCACGGACGCGCGCGCACACACACACACACACACACACCTCAAGGAGTCACCTCCTTTCGTGCACGCACGCGCACTCACACACACACCTCAAGGAATCACCTCCTTTCGTGCATGCACGCGCACACACACACACACACACACACACACACACACCTCAAGGAGTCACCTCCTTTCGTGCACGCACGCACGCGCACTCACACACACACACACCTCAGGGAGTCACCTCCTTTCACGCATGCACTCACACACACACCTCAGGGAGTCACCTCCTTTTGCGCGCGCGCACACACATGCGCACACACACACACACACCAGGGGGTCATTTCCTTTCCAGATCAAGTTTCTCAGTGTGAGGATGTGATTCCTGAAGAGAGTGTTACATGCTGACAGGGTTTTCAAACAGGGCGATCGGTAACCTGACACCTGACCACATAGATTAAGGATGGCATGTAAATTAGCATTTTAAACTCTGGCTTTGAGAACGTGGAGGGCAGCAATCTCACATTTTAAACTCGGGGAACTGCTGGTACTTGTGAAACTCCGCCTCCCACTCGGCCTGGGTCCGCGGCGGCTTCATCTCTTTGACAAGGTGCCAGTCTACCATAGACAGGCCCGACTCCGTCAGTCTGCACACAGAACAAGAAGGAATCATCGAGGGCCCATCTCAACTCTACTTCATTTCAATAACATGTTTTACTAAGAGCAACATCACAAACCGGAGCAGCAGAAATGGACTTAAATTTCACTTCATTAATAAGTCCAAATACAAGGGCCATATGATCTTGCCTGCAATCCAATACATTTTGCTGCCAAGTCTAGAAATTCTCACCTGGTTACTCCTCCGAGAACAACTGCCCCCACCACCAGGCTGCTGCAACCCAACAGCCATCGTCCAACAACGCGATTGGTTGCCGCGTTTGGGACAGTGGCAGCTGCTAATGAGGACGTTGGACCCGCCTCTGCGACAACAGTAGTCTGTCCTCTCCTCGGTATCCAATGCCTCAGTGCAGGTCGCTGCTATTGGTGGGGGGGGGCATCGTTAGAGCAGTATTCACCAATGAAATGCCCTCTTTGCCATGTCACCAATACATGCTTTACACCAGGGCTATTCAACATTATCCTGTAAGGGCCAGTGTGGGTGCAGCTTTCATTCCAACCAAACACTTACACACCTGATACAACTAATCATGTAAGGTGTGTATGTGCTTGGCTGGAATAAAAGCTGCCCCCACACTGGCCCTTACAGGACACGGTTGAAAAGCCCTGATTTACAATGAACACTTATCCATATCCTGACCATGTGCACTGCCACCAGGTTTTTCCTGAATGGTGTTTTGAAATAAATGTGACATGCAGAGATACGGTGCACTGTTTTCTGAAACCTGAGTACACCCCCTTCCTAAGCCTCTCCACTATCGCATCACATGACAGCCTATGCTTTAAAACCAGGTGATGTCAGTCAAACCCGAACTTCTCTTTAATGGGCACTTAAGAAATGCCAGAAAGAATATCCTGATGTAGAGAGCGAGAGGGAAACATGAGTGAAAGAAGGTACTCTTAATGAAGGGACTGCAGTGGAGTTCCACCCAAAATAAAATCTCTGAATGCACTTCAAAAATCTCAAAACAGCAACTTAAGAGTGCTCGAGCAAAACTAGCAAATAAACTTGGTTTTCCACGATGGCCTCAGGCGTTATTACAAAAAGTCAAAGAAGACCTGAATACACACACACACACACACACACACACACACAACTTGGTGACCCATTAGAGCTGGACCCTTATGAAGTCGGAAGAGAAGACAGTTCAGCTATCAAGGCTGAATTATGCTACACTTTTAAGTTTAAGCCAATCCAAATAACAACATAAATGGCTCATTAAACTCAGACTTCACAGCAATTAGGTTTACTCCTGCACCGTCTCCATTGAAGTTGAATTTTGAATTTATTTATTAAGGATAGCCCCTTGAGATTAACCATCTCATTTTCGAAGGACTTAAAAAATTTTCGTGGAGGACTTCTACCACGCTATGTCAGTGCTTTCATTTCTGACCATGAGTTTCACAACATCTGAGGGGTCAGTGTTGCTGTAAACCTTACGGCGTAAAGGTCCCGCGACATCAACGCCACACACATCACTCCTGATGCGCCCTCCTCGTTTGGAACAAATACTTATTCTATTTTTGTGCAAAGCATAATTGGTTCCATTTTGTCCATACATTTTACTTCTGACTCATCGGTCCATAAAACATAATTCAGCCAGCCTTACAGTTCAGCCAGGTGCCGGTGTTCCGCCGGTTTCACAGCTCTAAACCGGAGTAGCTAAAACAGCTTCGTAGCAGCTTAATGCAAGCAAGCTTCTCACCTCCTCAACTGAAGCTCAGTGCAATACGGCGATAAGACAGAACTCATGGGGATATGATGAGCTAGTTAATGCAAATGATGCGCATTTCTCCGGTGCATATCATTACTCTGCAATGGGACCCGACTGTGCTGGACCAATGGACATTCAATGGGTGCACTACAGTGGCTGCGTTTTACTGAGAGGTTTATTTTATGTACCAGCGCGTAACTGAGAGGTATATCATTTTTACCAGCGTGTTACTGTGCGGTTTATCATATTTACCAGCATGTTACTGATCGGTTTATCATTTATACCAGCGTGTTACTGAGCGGTGTATCATATTTACCAGCGTGTTACTGAGCGGTATATCATATTTACCAGCGTGTTACTGAGCGGTATATCATATTTACCAGCGTATTACTCAGCGGTTTATCATATTTACCAGCGTGTTACGGAGACGTTTATCATATTTACCAGCGTGTTACTGAGAGGTTTATCATATTTACCAGCGTGTTACTGAGCGACGTATCATATTTACCAGCGTGTTACTGAGCGGTATATCATATTTACCAGCGTGTTAGTGAGCGGTTTATCATATTTACCCGCGTGTTAGTGAGCGGTTTATCATATTTACCAGCGTGTTACTGAGCGGTGTATCATATTTACCAGCGTGTTACTGAGCGGTTTCTCATATTTACCAGCGTGTTACTGAGCGGTATGTCATATTTACCAGCGTGTTACTGAGCGGTTTATCATATTTACCAGCGTGTAACTGAGCGGTTTATCATATTTACCAGCGTGTAACTGAGCGGTTTATCATATTTACCAGCGTGTTACTGAGCGGTTTATCATATTTACCAGCGTGTAACTGAGCGGTTTATCATATTTACCAGCGTGTAACTGAGCGGTTTATCATATTTACCAGCGTGTTACTGTGAGGTTTATCATATTTACCAGCGTGTTACTGTGAGGTTTATCATATTTACCAGCGTGTTACTGTGAGGTTTATCATATTTACCAGCGTGTTACTGTGAGGTTTATCATATTTACCAGCGTGTAACTGAGCGGTTTATCATATTTACCAGCGTGTAACTGAGCGGTTTCTCATATTTACCAGCGTGTTACTGAGCGATGTATCATATTTACCAGCGTGTTAGTGAGCGGTTTATCATATTTACCCGCGTGTTAGTGAGCGGTTTATCATATTTACCAGCGTGTTACTGAGCGGTGTATCATATTAACCAGCGTGTTACTGAGCGGTTTCTCATATTTACCAGCGTGTTACTGAGCGGTATATCATATTTACCAGCGTGTTACTGAGCGGTTTATCATATTTACCAGCGTGTAACTGAGCGGTTTATCATATTTACCAGCGTGTAACTGAGCGGTTTATCATATTTACCAGCGTGTTACTGAGCGGTTTATCATATTTACCAGCGTGTAACTGAGCGGTTTATCATATTTACCAGCGTGTAACTGAGCGGTTTATCATATTTACCAGCGTGTTACTGTGAGGTTTATCATATTTACCAGCGTGTTACTGTGAGGTTTATCATATTTACCAGCGTGTTACTGTGAGGTTTATCATATTTACCAGCGTGTTACTGTGAGGTTTATCATATTTACCAGCGTGTAACTGAGCGGTTTATCATATTTACCGGCGTGTAACTGAGCGGTTTATCATATTTACCAGCGTGTTACTGTGAGGTTTATCATATTTACCAGCGTGTTACTGTGAGGTTTATCATATTTACCAGCGTGTTACTGTGAGGTTTATCATATTTACCAGCGTGTTACTGAGCGGTTTATCATATTTACCAGCGTGTTATTGAACGGTGTATCATATTTACCAGCGTGTTACTAAGAGGTTTATCATTTTTACCAGCGTGTTACTGAGCGGTTTATCATATTTACCAGCGTGTAACTGAGCGGTTTATCATATTTACCAGCGTGTTACTGAGCGGTTTATCATATTTACCAGCGTGTTATTGAACGGTGTATCATTTTTACCAGCGTGTTACTAAGAGGTTTATCATTTTTACCAGCGTGTAACTGAGCGGTTTCTCATATTTACCAGCGTGTTACTGAGCTGCGGTCCTCGGCCGGAGCTTCTGCAGCCGCTTAGCACTACAGTCCGCACACATGACAGCAGCATGTTTGATGAAAAGACACTATAACATTAACACTCCACTTCGGCACGTCGCTACTAAGCTATAGCGCTGCTTACATCACAACTTGCGTGACCTTCGTCTTATTTACTTCCTTCGATGAAATATGTAAGTCCTTATTGGATTGTTAGCGCCACCGACTGGACTGGAGTGTGGATTGTCGGTTTATATGGGGAAAATTCCAGTTACGTACAATATGATTGGCTTACAATTCCAGGTAGGTACAATGTGATTGGCTGAAGTGTGGCTCAGAGCGGAAGCGGTCCCACAACTCGGTTTGGAAAAATAAGCACGCTGATCCTTCCTTAACCGGATCAAACACACTGTCCATATTTGCTCTTCTCTCCCTCTGTGTTAATATTTCCGCCTGATGCAGCCCTCGCACCGTCACCTCCTCCGGACGAAGAGCTCAGACGGCGGGCTGCATATGTGAGATCTGCTCAAAAACAGTGAAGCTGACAGCCGCTTGATTTCCTGCAAGTACAATGAACAACTCGGTCATGCTAATTTGCCTCAAGCTAAAATATTAGGTTTTGGTTCGTAATTTTTTTTTTTCTGTTTTAACGTCAGTGGCACAAATGGGGTTTATCGCGAAGTGAGATCGGTGGGTCAGCGAGTTCTGACTGAGTCTAAAGCAGGGACCTCCGTGTCATGGCGATCACGTTAGGTCTCCTTTAATCTGCCATGGTCATTTATAGCATCTTTATTTGCGAATTAAGGGTCTGTCGACACAACCCACGTTCAAACAGCCGGGCTAAATTTGGACGTGTTTCGTGGCGCTGCACTCAGGTCCGTATATGCAGTAGCGCTCGAAAGGCTCGACATGGCAATTGCGAATATTATTGGCTATTGAGGACGCAGCAGAGAGCAGATCGGGTGCCGGCGAAGGGAGGGTGAGGCCGGCGGACAGCGGGCGAGGGGAGGGTGTGGCGGGCGGACAGCGGGCGAAGGGAGGGTGAGGCGGGCGGACTGCGGGGTCTCTCAGAGGTTCACAGGTAATCCGTGCTGCACTAACCTCCCGTAACGGACACAGTGGTCGATCTCTGTCACACACCGAGTTATTTCTGTTTGAGCGACGACAGGGCAGCCAGGTCCGGTTTGTCTGACTGAGATTTGAGCAGAATCGGGTTGCAGACATGAAACCAGAACAGACCACTACGGCATGTACTGTTTCGATCGGAAAGTCTTAATTGAGTTGAATGCGCCGGGGGACGCGCAGCTGCTGAACCCTTTCGAATGTGACGCCAACGGCATTAGCTGCAGAGTCTCAGTAGCCGGATACCCCGACACGGCCCCGTCTCTCACTTACACCTCAGCGTACGTTGTTAGGCATTTGTACGCATCATCAATCCTCCCTTCGTCAAGCGTGATTGGTTTCGCACTGTTATGTTGGGTATATTAGCAGCCATACCACAATTTGATCTGCATCAGCTGCGTGGCTGAAGCTAAGCAGGTGTGGGCTTGGCCAGTACTTGGATGGGAGACCACTTTGGTAATCCAGGTTGCTGCTGGAAGAGGTGTTGGTGGGCCAGTAGGTGGCGATATTTCCTCTGGCGGGATAATCCCCAATCCCCTAGGGCAGTGACGGGGACACTGTACTGAAGGAGACGCTGTCTTTTGGATGAGACGTTAAACCGAGGTCCTGACTCACAGTGGTCATTAAAATTCCTATGACACTCTTCGATAAGAGTAGGGGGTTCCCCGGTGTCATGGCTAAAGTCCCAACCTGGCTCTTTCAATCTGCCACCTAATCATCCCCTGATCTAATTGGCTGTGCAATTCCTCTGTCCCTCCCCACCTCTTCCCCCAGGGCTCCCTTGAAAAAGAGATTTCAATCTCAACGGAACTTCCCTGGTTAAATAAGGGTTAAATAAAAATAAAATAATAATGACCTGATGTCTTCTTTCCTTCGCTCCTTTAGGATGTCAGGAAACTTCCTCATGGAAGTGTGTGTGGATTCAGTGGAGTCGGCGATTAACGCGGAAAGGGGAGGTAATGTAGAAGACGTCCCTCATGAGTTACCATAACAGAACCATGTTACTCTCTTCATGACTTTCATATGCTGAAAAGTTACAGATTAACAGTGTGTAATACTACCTACATGTGATGGTGGAACTGTAACCAGTGTTCTCTGAAAGATAATAGAGCCACCCCTGTTGACAGCAACACAATTATGAAGGGTAATTTCGAAGGGAGGATGGGGGGGGGGGGTGTTTGGGATATGAGTGGCGAGAAAAGGCCAGTCAGCCCAACTAGACTCGCCACTTTCTTATTACTATAGTGAATCTATCATTTCAGATACTTGATGACTAAATGGTATCTAGTGCTAAATCAAGCCTGCTCTTAAATTCCCAAGGTTTTTGCCTCAATAATATGGTCAGGCAAGCTATTCTGCACTGAGATTACTCTCTGTAAAAAATATATATATATTTCTGAATATTAGTGCTAAATTTACTTTTGGCCAACTTCCATCTGTGACACCAAGTTCTACTAACAAAGCGTGGCGTAAGTAATCCCTTAATTCACTCTTTTAATGCCTTTAAAGACCTCAATCAGATCTCCCCTGTCTCCTTTTCCTAAGACTAAAGAGATTAAGGATCTTCAGCCTCTTCTCATCGCTTTCATCTGTTACACCTGGAATTAGCTTAGTAGCTCTTCTCTGAACTTTCTCTAGAGCCTCTATATCTTTCTTAAAGTATGGTCCCCAGAACTGTACACAGTGCTTCCGATGTGGTCTGATGAATGTGTTGTACAAAAGAAGCATCACCTCCTTAGATTTGTTCTCAGTACTTTTGGCAATGTATCCCAGCATCCGACTGGCTTTTTTTAACTGCTATGGCACAATGGCTACAGCTTGTGAGGGTTTGGTTAACAATCACTCCCAGAGCACTCTTGTGCAGCACATTCTGGTTTTAAATCTCTGATGAAGTAACCCTGTCTAAGGTTTTTATTACATATGTAGAACTTGGTTACATTTATTTTAATTTGTTACATTTCTGCTCAATTCTGAATTCTTTCAAAATCATCCTGAATCACTTTAGTGGACTCTAAATTGTTCGCCTAACTTCCTAATTTCATAACATCTGCTGATTTGACTAATTTGCTTTCAATATTCCTATGAAGGTTATTAATGCAGATGAGGAAGAGCAGGGACCCTAATACCGATCCCTGAGGGACTCCACTTCCCCCAATGCCGAGCTCTCGATTACGAAGAAAAAACTGGATGATTAAAAGAAAAACACTTTTACAGTGGAGAGGCAGATGGCGCCAGCACATGTGCAAGAGGAAGGAACGGGGAACCATTTAATATGTAGCAGGAAAAAGTGTAACTGGGAGCAATACAATGACTAAAAGCATCTATTAAGGAAAGGCATCAGTGAAATTAACACCAAGAGTTTGCCTCTCGGAAGTTCAACTTTTGATATTTCAACTTTTTGGCTTTCTAAGAGGGACGGATGAATTTAGTTTCATAAAAACCTGGGGCCTTATTTAGCACAACTGAAAAGGAGTTACGAGGATTTTTAGAAAAAAGATTTTGTGGTCGGTGGCATTAATTTGGTGATGGTGTTACGCAAACCATGAGTTATTTAAGCTAAAAGGACTAATCTTGTCTAAAAACTGATGTCAGATCTCTTCATGTTAGCGACAATTCGCTCTGTGCCCTCAGTCTGGAGTGTGTGTCCCAGACGTTTACTTTCCCTCTTTGTAAACAAGCCCCACACACACAGGCGCACAAACCTTCCTAGTGACGCTGGATCACTCAGTATCTTCCACTGATACGACACATTCTGTACCCTAATGCTTCTCCTTTAAACTGAATACACTGTCTCAAGCAGAACACAAAACAACCCGCTGTGATCTTGAACAGGTTACACAGAAAACGCAGTAATGATTTTCCACCACAGAAGTTTCACATTTTTTTGTTTCCGTGGTGCATTAATGATTAAATTAAGAAAATAAATAAAATGTAGAGATTTGGGTGAGAAATACGTTTTTAGAGGCACTTTTTATTTTTGCCTGAATTGCCAGAAGTCCGAATAGTGCGATCGATGTGAAGAAAAGTCGTCAGTCTGAGACTCGGTTGCACTGTGTGCACAAGACGCCTTCATCTGGCGACGGGCAACACACAGCCACAGATCTGCGGGCTTAAATCGATCTGTTGTGTTTTTCTTCCCATGAAAAACTAAATAATGGTTCAGAATAGCATGAGTCACTAAATGATGACAAACCTCTGAGGGAAAGCAACGGCGGTCGCAGCAGTCAAACTCAGATTCGCTCGCTAACTGCCCCCCTGTTTTACAAACAAAACAACCGTGGGAAAGAATGCTGCATCCATCCTCCACTTTTTGCAGCTTTTCATTTTCCTGAGCGATTGTAAAAGAGGCGACAATTTATATTGGGTGTTGGTTTCCTCCTTTTTTTGGTGTCAGTTTTGTGTAGTAAAGTCGCCGTGCCCACCAGTGAGTATCAACAGGGATGGCAGGGGTCTGGATATGGAGCTGGGATTAGGCCCAGGTGTCAGGTAAATCCTTGATGGTTGGAGGTGAAATCCGCTGTTTGTCTCTCTGCTTTCAGGTGCTGGCAGAATTGAGCTGTGCTCCAGTCTCGAAGAGGGAGGACTCACACCCAGTATTGGTGAGTGACTCAGTCCTGATACAGGAGGACAGGTGCTTATATCACAGCGCTGGGGCTGAGAGACTCCGCCCTGATACAGGAGGATGGGGGCTTGTATCACAGCGCTGGGGCTAAGAGACTCAGTCCTGATACAGGAGGACGGGGGCTTGTATCACAGCGCTGGGGCTGAGAGACTCAGTCCTGATACAGGAGGATGGGGGCTTGTATCACAGCGCTGGGGCTGAGAGACTCAGGCCTGATACAGGAGGACGGGGGCTTGTATCACAGCGCTGGGGCTGAGGGACTCAGTCCTGATACAGGAGGACGGGGGCTTGTATCACAGCGCTGGGGCTGAGGGACTCAGTCCTGATACAGGAGGATGGGGGCTTGAATCCCAGCACTGGGGCTGAGGGACTCAGTCCTGATACAGGAGGACGGGGGCTTGTATCACAGCGCTGGGGCTGAGGGACTTAGTCCTGATACAGGAGGATGGGGGCTTGTATCACAGCGCTGGGGCTGAGGGACTCAGTCCTGATACAGGAGGACGGGGGTTTGTATCACAGCGCTGGGGCTGAGGGACTCAGTCCTGATACAGGAGGACGGGGGCTTGTATCAGAGCGCTGGGGCTGAGAGACTCAGTCCTGATACAGGAGGACAAAGGCTTGTATCACAGGGCTGGGGCTGAGGGACTCAGTCCTGATACAGGAGGATGGGGGCTTGTATCACAGCGCTGGGGCTGAGGGACTCAGTCCTGATACAGGAGGACGGGGGCTTGTATCACAGCGCTGGGACTGAGGGACTCAGTCCTGATATAGGAGGACAGGTGCTTGTATCACAGCGCTGGGGCTGAGAGACTCAGTCCTGATACAGGAGGATGGGGGCTTGTGTCACAGCGCTGGGGCTGAGAGACTCAGTCCTGATACAGGAGGACGGGGGCTTGTATCACAGCGCTGGGGCTGAGAGACTCAGTCCTGATACAGGAGGAATGGGGCTTGTATCACAGCGCTGGGGCTGAGAAACTCAGTCCTGATACAGGAGGACAGGTGCTTGTATCACAGCGCTGGGGCTGAGAGACTCCGGCCTGATACAGGAGGATGGGGGCTTGTATCACAGCGCTGGGGCTGAGGGACTCAGTCCTGATACAGGAGGACGGGGGCTTGTATCACAGCGCTGGGGCTGAGGGACTCAGTCCTGATACAGGAGGACAGTGGCTTGTATCACAGCGCTGGGGCTCAGTGACTCAGTCCTGATACAGGAGGACAGGTGCTTGTATCACAGCGCTGGGGCTGAGTGACTCAGGCCTGATATAGGAGGATGGGGGCTTGTATCACAGCGCTGGGGCTGAGGGACTCAGTCCTGATACAGGAGGACCGCGGCTTGTATCGCAGCGCTGGGGCTGAGAGACTCAGTCCTGATACAGGAGGACGGGGGCTTGTATCACAGCGCTGGGGCTGAGGGACTCAGTCCTGATACAGGAGGACGGGGGCTTGTATCACAGCGCTGGGGCTGAGGGACTCAGTCCTGATACAGGAGGACGGGGGCTTGTATCACAGGGCTGGGGCTGAGAGACTCAGTCCTGATACAGGAGGACGGAGGCTTGTATCACAGGGCTGGGGCTGAGGGACTCAGTCCTGATACAGGAGGATGGGGGCTTGTATCACAGCGCTGGGGCTGAGAGACTCAGTCCTGATACAGGAGGACGGAGGCTTGTATCACAGGGCTGGGGCTGAGGGACTCAGTCCTGATACAGGAGGATGGGGGGCTTGTATCACAGCGCTGGGGCTGAGAGACTCAGTCCTGATACAGGAGGACGGGGGCTTATATCACAGCGCTGGGGCTGTGAGACTCAGTCCTGATACAGGAGGACGGGGGCTTGTATCACAGCGCTGGGGCTGAGGTACTCAGTCCTGATACAGGAGGATGGGGGCTTGTATCACAGCGCTGGGGCTGAGAGACTTAGGCCAGATACAGGAGGACGGGGGCTTGTATCACAGCGCTGGGGCTGAGAGACTTAGGCCTGATACAGGAGGATGGGGGCTTGTATCACAGCGCTGGGGCTGAGGGACTCAGTCCTGATACAGGAGGACAGCGGCTTGTATCCCAGCGCTGGGGCTCAGTGACTCAGTCCTGATACAGGAGGACAGGTGCTTGTATCACAGCGCTGGGGCTGAGTGACTCAGGCCTGATATAGGAGGATGGGGGCTTGTATCACAGCGCTGGGGCTGAGGGACTCAGTCCTGATACAGGAGGACAGCGGCTTGTATCACAGCGCTGGGGCTGAGAGACTCAGTCCTGATACAGGAGGACGGGGGCTTGTATCACAGCGCTGGGGCTGAGGGACTCAGTCCTGATACAGGAGGACGGGGGCTTGTATCACAGCGCTGGGGCTGAGGGACTCAGTCCTGATACAGGAGGACAGCGGCTTGTATCACAGCGCTGGGGCTGAGGGACTCAGTCCTGATACAGGAGGATGGGTTCTTGTATCACAGCGCTGGGGCTGAGGGACTCAGTCCTGATACAGGAGGACGGGGGCTTGTATCACAGCGCTGGGGCTGAGAGACTCAGTCCTGATACAGGAGGACGGAGGCTTGTATCACAGGGCTGGGGCTGAGGGACTCAGTCCTGATACAGGAGGACGGGGGCTTGTATCACAGCGCTGGGGCTGAGAGACTCAGTCCTGATACAGGAGGACAGGTGCTTGTATCACAGCGCTGGGGCTGAGGGACTCAGTCCTGATACAGGAGGACGGGGGCTTGTATCACAGCGCTGGGGCTGAGAGACTTAGGCCTGATACAGGAGGACGGGGGCTTGTATCACAGCGCTGGGGCTGAGAGACTCAGTCCTGATACAGGAGGAAGGGGGCTTGTATCAGAGCGCTGAGGCTGAGAGACTCAGTCCTGATACAGGAGGACGGGGGCTTGTATCACAGCGCTGGGGCTGAGAGACTCAGGCCTGATACAGGAGGACAGCGGCTTGTATCACAGCGCTGGGGCTGAGAGACTCAGTCCTGATACAGGAGGACGGGGGCTTGTATCACAGCGCTGGGGCTGAGAGACTCAGGCCTAATACAGGAGGACGGGGGCTTGTATCAGAGCGCTGGGGCTGAGAGACTCAGTCCTGATACAGGAGGACGGGGGCTTGTATCACAGCGCTGGGGCTGAGAGACTCAGGCCTGATACAGGAGGACAGCGGCTTGTATCACAGCGCTGGGGCTGAGAGACTCAGTCCTGATACAGGAGGATGGGGGCTTGTATCACAGCGCTGAGGCTGAGAGACTCATGCCTGATACAGGAGGATGGGGGCTTGTATCACAGCGCTGGGGCTGAGAGACTCAGTCCTGATACAGGAGGACGGGGGCTTGTATCACAGCGCTGGGGCTGAGAGACTCAGGCCTGATACAGGAGGACGGGGGCTTGTATCACAGCGCTGGGGCTGAGAGACTCAGTCCTGATACAGGAGGATGGGGGCTTGTATCAGAGCGCTGGGGCTGAGAGACTCAGTCCTGATACAGGAGGACGGGGGCTTGTATCACAGCGCTGGGGCTGAGATACTCAGGCCTGATACAGGAGGACGGGGGCTTGTATCACAGCGCTGGGGCTGAGAGACTCAGTCCTGATACAGGAGGACGGGGGCTTGTATCACAGCGCTGAGGCTGAGAGACTCAGGCCTGATACAGGAGGACGGGGGCTTGTATCACAGCGCTGGGGCTGAGAGACTCAGTCCTGATACAGGAGGACGGGGGCTTGTATCACAGCGCTGAGGCTGAGAGACTCAGGCCTGATACAGGAGGATGGGGGCTTGTATCAGAGCGCTGGGGCTGAGAGACTCAGTCCTGATACAGGAGGACGGGGGCTTGTATCACAGCGCTGGGGCTGAGAGACTCAGGCCTGATACAGGAGGACGGGGGCTTGTATCACAGCGCTGGGGCTGAGAGACTCAGTCCTGATACAGGAGGACGGGGGCTTGTATCACAGCGCTGGGGCTGAGAGACTCAGGCCTGATACAGGAGGACGGGGGCTTGTATCACAGCGCTGGGGCTGAGAGACTCAGTCCTGATACAGGAGGACGGGGGCTTGTATCACAGCGCTGGGGCTGAGAGACTCAGGCCTGATACAGGAGGACGGGGGCTTGTATCACAGCGCTGGGGCTGAGAGACTCAGTCCTGATACAGGAGGACGGGGGCTTGTATCACAGCGCTGGGGCTGAGAGACTCAGGCCTGATACAGGAGGACAGCGGCTTGTATCACAGCGCTGGGGCTGAGAGACTCAGGCCTGATACAGGAGGACGGGGGCTTGTATCACAGCGCTGGGGCTGAGATACTCAGGCCTGATACAGGAGGACGGGGGCTTGTATCACAGCGCTGGGGCTGAGAGACTCAGTCCTGATACAGGAGGACGGGGGCTTGTATCACAGCGCTGAGGCTGAGAGACTCAGGCCTGATACAGGAGGACGGGGGCTTGTATCACAGCGCTGGGGCTGAGAGACTCAGTCCTGATACAGGAGGACGGGGGCTTGTATCACAGCGCTGGGGCTGAGAGACTCAGGCCTGATACAGGAGGATGGGAGCTTGTATCAGAGCGCTGGGGCTGAGAGACTCAGTCCTGATACAGGAGGACGGGGGCTTGTATCACAGCGCTGGGGCTGAGAGACTCAGGCCTGATACAGGAGGACGGGGGCTTGTATCACAGCGCTGGGGCTGAGAGACTCAGTCCTGATACAGGAGGACGGGGGCTTGTATCACAGCGCTGGGGCTGAGAGACTCAGGCCTGATACAGGAGGACGGGGGCTTGTATCACAGCGCTGGGGCTGAGAGACTCAGTCCTGATACAGGAGGACGGGGGCTTGTATCACAGCGCTGGGGCTGAGAGACTCAGGCCTGATACAGGAGGACGGGGGCTTGTATCACAGCGCTGGGGCTGAGAGACTCAGTCCTGATACAGGAGGACGGGGGCTTGTATCACAGCGCTGGGGCTGAGAGACTCAGGCCTGATACAGGAGGACAGCGGCTTGTATCACAGCGCTGGGGCTGAGAGACTCAGGCCTGATACAGGAGGATGGGGGCTTGTATCACAGCGCTGGGGCTGAGAGACTCAGGCCTGATACAGGAGGACGGGGGCTTGTATCACAGCGCTGGGGCTGAGAGACTCAGGCCTGATACAGGAGGACAGGTGCTTGTATCACAGCGCTGGGGCTGATAGACTCAGGCCTGATACAGGAGGATGGGGGCTTGTATCACAGCGCTGGGGCTGAGAGACTCAGTCCTGATACAGGAGGACGGGGACTTGTATTCTGACAGGGGGATCCAGACAAAGTTGAAAGGACTGTCTAAAAAGCCTCCACTCACTGACTGCAGCATTGATGCAGAGTTCACATTCCAAACAAGCCAAGCAGTAATTCAAAGCCGACGGCGGTTAGAGCTGTACTGTATTTGGTCTGGCAAGAATCGGGCTGAATTTAATCAGGATTTACTTTGGAATTTACTTTGGATTTTTCAAAGACCCCTAAGGATTTTTTCCGGATTTTTAAATATCCACCAGGATTTTGCCAGAATCCTTGAGGATCACCAAGGATTTTGCTAGGGATCCTCACGAGGATCACTCAGGATTCTGTCAGAATCTGTTAGAAGATCCTTGCGAGGATTCTCTCCAGGAAGACCACAAGGATTTTTGTTTTCAAGGATCCTTCAAGAATTTTTGCAGGATTCTGCCAGGATCCTGGTTTTATTGTTGAAGATCCCACAATGATCCTTGTTACTCCAGATTCTTGACGGTTTCATGGAGGATCATGCATGAATTCCCACCAGGGTTGCAAAATAATCTGCAAAATGGCAACATTTACAAGGAAGGACTAAATGTAGTGTATATAAATAAATTAGAATGGATTAAAGTCTTGTTTCTCATTAGCTGCACGTAAACGGCTGGTTACTGCCCTGTTTCTGTCTCAGCGAGACTATGGTGACGTCATTTACAGATTTGCTTGTCTGTCTTGGTGAAACTTGACTCACTTTATCATGCTGCTCTGAGATACATTTCAAACTCAGCCTACCGGACTCTCCACTGTACGCTATATAACCTGGTAGGATGGGTTCTCTTTCCAAATGCAGATTGCAGCACTGGCACATTTTAATATACAAGGCCATTTTAGGAAGGATACTCTGTTATATTTGTTGTGTTTCACTTTGTTCAAAGTGCCGACAATCTGAGATCCACTAATCAGCTACGGTTAAAGGTGCCACCTGTGCGGACTGAGGCCAAGTTATATAAGAGAAATGGCCTCTGTGTCACGTCATATTTATACCCCAGGGAAACAGGAAGTGATGAATTACTAATTAAATGTTCCCAGGTATGCTGATCGACTTTGTAAACTACTGTAGAAATGACAGAAATACTTCAATTACATTCATTTCCTTGGAATTGTTAGGGGTGCCAACAATTGTGGAACAGGTGATTTTATGAAAAATAATTATTTCTTAGTTAGGGATTTTTTTTTCCCCCTTAAAATTGAGTTGAAGGTTACATTTTTCTGCAATTTTCAGTGTGAAAATTACTATGCTTCTGCAATAAAAATGTAATTTATTTTAAGGCTTTTAACACATCTTAACCAGGGGTGCCAATAATTATGGAGGGCGCTGTATACTGTATATGTTTTATGTATTTGCAACCCCTTTGTTTTTGTCGTGTCGATTTCCCCCCAATATATTGTTTCGTATTCCTGTGCACGTTATCAGCATGTTACTGATGTTCGCCTCTGCTGCCTTCTTGGTCAGGTCACCATTGAAAAAGAGATTTTTTTTTTATCTAAATGGGTTTTTACCTGGCTTCATGAAGGTTAAATAAAGTTAATCAATAAATGAATCTGCTGCTGTCTGTTTTGGGGGGGTCAGAACATTGCATCACAGTTATTTTGCTTTTATCCAAATTCGCTGACCGTTAACTGTGTTTGGCTGCTCCCAAACCTCCGAGGCGTGATGTGGTTTTTAGGGCCTGACGGCTGCTCTAATCTTACTGTGGCCTAACCGCACCTTTAACCACCAAACTTACACTTCCCGCCTGAGGCCAGCAGGCCACGCTGTGCTGGAAAACTTGGTCTGAAATCATGATGCAGTTATGATGCGATTATGATGCAGTTATGATGACGTTATGACACAGTTGTGATGTGGTTATGATTTTGTTACGATGTGATCATGAAGTGGTTCTGATGTCATTGTGATACATTGATGATATGATTATGAAGTTCTGGTATGATTGTAATAATGCCGTGTGATGCAGTGAAGTGTTAATGCAGTGTAATGCAGTGAAATGTTAATGCAGTGTGATGCAGTAAAGTGTTAATGCAGTGTGATGCAGTGAAGTGTTAATGCCGTGTGATGCAGTGAAGTGTTAATGCAGTGTGATGCAGTGAAGTGTTAATGCAGTGTGATGCAGTGAAGAGTTAATGCAGTGTGATGCAGTGAAATGTTAATGCCGTGTAATGCAGTGAAGTGTTAATGCAGTGTGATGCAGTGAAGTGTTAATGCAGTGTGATACAGTGAAGTGTGAATGCAATGTAATGCAGCGAAGTGTTAATGCAGTGTAATGCAGTGAAGTGTTAATGCAGTGTGATGCAGTGAAGTGTTAATGCCGTGTGATGCAGTGAAGTGTTAATGCAGTGTGATGCAGTGAAGTGTTAATGCAGTGTGATGCAGTGAAGTGTTAATGCAGTGTGATGCAGTGAAGTGTTAATGCAGTGTGATGCAGTGAAGTGTTAATGCCGTGTGATGCATTGAAGTGTTAATGCAGTGTTATGCAGTGAAATGTTAATGCCGTGTAATGCAGTGAAGTGTTAATGCAGTGTGATGCAGTGAAGTGTTAATGCAGTGTGATACAGTGAAGTGTGAATGCAATGTAATGCAGCGAAGTGTTAATGCAGTGTAATGCAGTGAAGTGTTAATGCAGTGTGATGCAGTGAAGTGTTAATGCCGTGTGATGCAGTGAAGTGTTAATGCAGTGTGATGTGGCTGATGCACCCCCCTCCCAGGCCTGCTGAAGGTGGTGAAGCAGAACGCCAGTGTTCCGGTGTACGCCATGATCCGCCCGCGCCGCGGCGACTTCTTGTACTCTCACCAGGAGGCGCTGGTGATGAAGACAGACATGGAGCTGTTGAGGAAGAGCGGTGCGGACGGGCTGGTGTTCGGGGCGCTGAGTGCTGACGGGCAGGTGGACTCGGATCTCTGTATGGAGCTTCTGGGTGCGTTCCGCCGACCCACTGAACTTCATTTAATTTTGCCGACTCTGAACGGATATGAACTGTTCAGTTCAGCACAACAAGCTCCTCCCCTCCGCTCAGGAGGAGAAGTGTGTGATGTGATTCCTCAGAGTCGCGTGATGATTGGCTCTCTCCTCTCTCTCACCACCACACACAGCCAATGGCACTGCAGGATAACGCAGTCAGTGTATAAGGGGCTTGTACAGCTACATGCGCTTCGCTGATCAGGAGTGGCCACAAGAGGGCGATGAGGCAGACAGACTTTGCTGGCTTTGCCCCTGCTATGTACAGCATGAGTCAGCCAATCATTGCCTCGCCTGTGAGGACCTCCAGCCATAGCCTGTAATGGCGTGACTGGGACTCAGACGCTCGACCACAGGGCGCTCGGGTTAGAGCCGCAGCTGTGAGCCGCGCGGAGGCCCTGAGCTGCCGTTCTGCAGTCAGTGATGGTTTTACATGATCAGACTGCATGCGCTGCTACAGACGAGCTGATTCTGCAGGGACCCCTTACGCCTCTAGTTTCATCTAAATATCTTTATTTAAAGTTTGTAAATCTGTCTTCGTCTCAGTTATGTCAACAGTTTTTTTTTTTTTTTTTTTCCAAAGCACCAACTGTGGTGAGATTTCAAACAGTTAAAAATTATTTTTGAAAGTGAAAGGTATTTTGTGGAGGAGCTGGGTTAATGCGATGGTCTGTCCCCATACAGCTGTGAGTCGACCCCTGCCTGTCACGTTCCACAGAGGTGAGAGCAGCTGCTCACTTAATGCAGTTACTTTTAAAAACATGTAGAAAAAATTATATGTGGGCTATTGATATATTGCAAAATAAATTTACAGGTATGTGCTGCCAATAGACTTTCCTGTAAAATTAATTTATGTAATCCAAATGCTGCAATGTGAGGATTTATTCTCTAACCTCATTTTTGTGAAAAGTATGAATCAACTTCCTTTTGTAGACAAATTTATCAGAAATTCGTTCACTTGCCTTGTTTTTATTATAAATTTCCATAGTAAACAAAATTTAATGAAGATTTTATGCACTGCTGCGCGGGCTTAGATTTGCTGGGTTTATCGTTGGATTTTTCTGATGTTAAACTTCACTGTGGTCATAGTGTTGTTTCAAATGTATTTAAAATGGTGTTTTAGAACACAGGCCTGGTACCCCAGTGTTTGGGGGGCAAACTTAATCTGAAGTTATTGTACCCACTGCTTCCCGACAGTTATGTTCATTTCAAACTCATCCCTTTAGATCGGCTGCACGACAAAAAGAATAACTGCTCTTATCACACAACATGGCTTCCAGAGAAAATCATGATAATATTTCTGTTTGTCCCATGAATGATGAAAAATCGGTGTGATACAACCCATGAGATACAAGTTAGGTATTACACACGTGTAATAAAGCTTTCTCGCTTCGCGACTGGTCAGATTCCATTCATTGGCGAAAGTGGGGATATTACTAGTCCTCCTGCTAGTATCCATTATCCATCGCAAACATTAGTTTCTAGTTTGCAGTTTATTCAGGTCAATGGGATGAGTAATTTTTTGGCTAGTACGCTAGCTCTTTTTTCCAGTGAAGCAATAAGTAATATGAGTTACTGATATTTTAGAAACTTGAATTTAGTCATTCAACAGCAAAAAGCATTAGTATGTTAGCGCTTTAATTATTCATCCCATTGACCCGAATAGACTGTCAACTAGAAGCTATAACACTTTTCTTTAATTTTCCATATAATACGATTCTGACATTTATGGGATTAATTGGATCTCAAATTTATGACACTTAAAAAAAAAAAAAAAAGAAAATTAATGCTCTCGTTTCATGAATGTGACATGCTGGGCTCACTTATGAGAGATCCTGTACGTACCACACCCTTTTAAAAACCTTTTGCTGCTTAGTCTTTTAAATAGTGATGATGTTGGGTAAATTTAGCCTGGTCGTCTGTAGCGTTAGGTCAGTGGAGTGTCATGTATTTGGTTGTCTGTAGCTTTAGGTCAGTGGAGTGTCGTGTGTCTGGTCGTCTGTAGCGTTAGGTCAGTGGAGTGTGTAGTGTATCTGGTCGTCTGTAGCGTTAGGTCAGTGGAGTGTGTCGTGTGTCTGGTCGTCTGTAGCATTAGGTCAGTGGAGTGTGTAGTGTATCTGGTCGTCTGTAGCTTTAGGTCAGTGGAGTGTAGTGTATCTGGTCGTCTGTAGCTTTAGGTCAGTGGAGTGTGTAGTGTATCTGGTCGTCTGTAGCGTTAGGTCAGTGGAGTGTGTAGTGTATCTGGTCGTCTGTAACGTTAGGTCATTGGAGTGTGTAGTGTGTCTGGTCGTCTGTAGCGTTAGGTCGGTGGAGTGTGTAGTGTATCTGGTCTTCTGTAGCGTTAGGTCAGTGGAGAGTGTAGTGTATCTGGTCGTCTGTAGCGTTAGGTCGGTGGAGTGTCGTGTGTCTGGTCATCTGTAGCGTTAGGTCAGTGGAGTGTGTAGTGTATCTGGTCTTCTGTAGCGTTAGGTCAGTGGAGAGTGTAGTGTATCTGGTCGTCTGTAGCGTTAGGTCGGTGGAGTGTCGTGTGTCTGGTCATCTGTAGCGTTAGGTCAGTGGAGTGTGTAGTGTATCTGGTCTTCTGTAGCGTTAGGTCAGTGGAGAGTGTAGTGTATCTGGTCGTCTGTAGCGTTAGGTCAGTGGAGTGTGTAGTGTATCTGGTCGTCTGTAGCGTTAGGTCAGTGGAGTGTGTCGTGTATCTGGTCGTCTGTAGCGTTAGGTCAGTGGAGGGTCGTGTGTCTGGTCGTCTGTAGCATTAGGTCAGTGGAGGGTGTAGTGTATCTGGTCTTCTGTAGCATTAGGTCAGTGGAGTGTGTAGTGTATCTGGTCGTCTGTAGCTTTAGGTCAGTGGAGTGTAGTGTATCTGGTCGTCTGTAGCTTTAGGTCAGTGGAGTGTGTAGTGTATCTGGTCGTCTGTAGCGTTAGGTCAGTGGAGTGTGTAGTGTATCTGGTCGTCTGTAACGTTAGGTCATTGGAGTGTGTAGTGTGTCTGGTCGTCTGTAGCGTTAGGTCGGTGGAGTGTGTAGTGTATCTGGTCTTCTGTAGCGTTAGGTCAGTGGAGAGTGTAGTGTATCTGGTCGTCTGTAGCGTTAGGTCGGTGGAGTGTCGTGTGTCTGGTCATCTGTAGCGTTAGGTCAGTGGAGTGTGTAGTGTATCTGGTCTTCTGTAGCGTTAGGTCAGTGGAGAGTGTAGTGTATCTGGTCGTCTGTAGCGTTAGGTCGGTGGAGTGTCGTGTGTCTGGTCATCTGTAGCGTTAGGTCAGTGGAGTGTGTAGTGTATCTGGTCTTCTGTAGCGTTAGGTCAGTGGAGAGTGTAGTGTATCTGGTCGTCTGTAGCGTTAGGTCAGTGGAGTGTGTAGTGTATCTGGTCGTCTGTAGCGTTAGGTCAGTGGAGTGTGTAGTGTATCTGGTCGTCTGTAGCGTTAGGTCAGTGGAGTGTGTCGTGTATCTGGTCGTCTGTAGCGTTAGGTCAGTGGAGGGTCTTGTGTCTGGTCGTCTGTAGCGTTAGGTCAGTGGAGGGTGTAGTGTATCTGGTCGTCTGTAGCGTTAGGTCAGTGGAGTGTATCTGGTCGTCTGTAGCGTTAGGTCAGTGGAGTGTGTAGTGTATCTGGTCGTCTGTAGCGTTAGGTCAGTGGAGGTGTAGTGTATTTGGTCGTCTGTAGCGTTAGGTCAGTGGAGTGTCGTGTGTCTGGTCGTCTGTAGCGTTAGGTCCGTGGAGTGTCGTGTGTCTGGTCATCTGTAGCGTTAGGTCAGTGGAGTGTGTAGTGTATCTGGTCGTCTGTAGCGGTAGGTCAGTGGAGGTGTAGTGTATTTGGTCGTCTGTAGCGTTAGGTCAGTGGAGTGTCGCGTGTCTGGTCGTCTGTAGCGTTAGGTCAGTGGAGTGTGTAATGTATCTGGTCGTCTGTAGCGTTCGGTCATTGGAGTGTGTAGTGTATCTGGTCGTCTGTAGCGTTAGGTCAGTGGAGTGTGTAGTGTATCTGGTCGTCTGTAACGTTAGGTCATTGGAGTGTGTAGTGTATCTGGTCGTCTGTAGCGTTAGGTCGGTGGAGTGTCGTGTGTCTGGTCATCTGTAGCGTTAGGTCAGTGGAGTGTGTAGTGTATCTGGTCGTCTGTAGCGTTAGGTCAGTGGAGTGTGTAGTGTATCTGGTCGTCTGTAGCGTTAGGTCAGTGGAGTGTGTAGTGTATCTGGTCGTCTGTAGCGTTAGGTCAGTGGAGTGTGTCGTGTATCTGGTCGTCTGTAGCGTTAGGTCAGTGGGGGGTCGTGTGTCTGGTCATCTGTAGCGTTAGGTCAGTGGAGTGTGTAGTGTATCTGCTCGTCTGTAGGGTTAGGTCAGTGGAGGGTCGTGTGTCTGGTCATCTGTAGCGTTAGGTCAGTGGACTGTGTAGTGTATCTGGTCGTCTGTAGCGTTAGGTCAGTGGAGTGTGTAGTGTATCTGGTCGTCTGTAGCGTTAGGGCAGTGGAGGTGCAGTGGATTTGGTGGTCTGGAGCGTTAGGTCAGTGGAGTGTCGTGTGTCTGGTCGTCTGTAGTGTTAGGTCCGTGGAGTGTCGTGTGTCTGGTCATCTGTAGCGTTAGGTCAGTGGAGTGTGTAGTGTATCTGGTCGTCTGTAGCGTTAGGTCAGTGGAGGTGTAGTGTATTTGGTCGTCTGTAGCGTTAGGTCAGTGGAGTGTCGTGTGTCTGGTCGTTTGTAGCGTTAGGTCAGTGGAGTGTGTAATGTATCTGGTCGTCTGTAGCGTTAGGTCATTGGAGTGTGTAGTGTATCTGGTCGTCTGTAGCGTTAGGTCAGTGGAGTGTCGTGTGTCTGGTCGTCTGTAGCGTTAGGTCAGTGGAGTGTGTAGTGTATCTGGTCGTCTGTAGCGTTAGGTCAATGGAGTGTGTTGTGTATCTGGTCGTCTGTAGCGTTAGGTCATTGGAGTGTGTAGTGTATCGGGTCGTCTGTAGCGTTAGGTCAGTGGAGTGTGTAGTGTATCTGGTCGTCTGTAGCGTTAGGTCGGTGGAGTGTCGTGTATCTGGTCGTCTGTTTCGTTAGGTCAGTGGAGTGTGTAGTGTGTCTGGTCATCTGTAGCGTTAGGTCAGTGGAGTGTGTAGTGTGTCTGGTCGTCTGTAGCGTTTGGTCAGTGGAGTGTGTAGTGTGTCTGGTCGTCTGTAGCGTTAGGTCAGTGGAGTGTGTAGTGTGTCTGGTCGTCTGTAGCGTTAGGTCGGTGGAGTGTCGTGTATATGGTCGTCTGTAGCGGTAGGTCAGTGGAGTGTGTAGTGTGTCTGGTCGTCTGTAGCGTTAGGTCAGTGGAGTGTGTAGTGTGTCTGGTCGTCTGTAGTGTTAGGTCGGTGGAGTGTCGTGTATCTGGTCGTCTGTAGTGTTAGGTCAGTGGAGTGTGCTGTGTGTATTGAGTGACCTGTTTCTCTCTCTCCAGCGTTTGACATGGTTCGCGACCCCGCCGTCGCTCTGGAGACGCTGGTCTCGCTCGGATTCGACAGGGTCCTCACCAGCGGCTGTGACAGCTCCGCCCTTGAGGGACTCCCGGTCATCAAGCGATTGGTGGAGCAGGTCATGTGACACACTCACCTGTTTAATTTACACTGGAGTTTGTGTCACAGCCTAATTCATTATACCTTCGCCCCTTGTCCGTCTTCCCTTCCGTCCGCACCAGTTTGTCCGACCGATTTCTCAAAAAGCGCATCATATTGCTTTCACATTTCAGTCATGCATTCTACACTTCATGGAGAGGTGCAGTTTCAAGTTTCATGATAATGCGATGATTGTCTTCAAATATTACTTTTGTTTTCCATATTTTGAACTTAGAAAATTTTTGTACTGCAAATGTTGTCTGACCGATTTCTCAAAAACTGCGTCAGATTGCGTCATTTCAGTCATGCATACTATACTTCCTGTAGAGGTGCAGTGCCAATTTATATGAAAATATGCCATAATCTCTACAGTGCACAAGGGTTGGGGGCATTAGTGAGCTGTGCTCACTTTTTCACTTGGTGTTTCTTAATCCAGTGTGCGCTAATACAGTAGCTCAAAGCCAAAACATCAGATCATACTTGAGATCATTGCTCATTATGTTTACTGTCTGATCATAATCTCCATTGTTTATGCATCACTATGTAAAATTAACAAAACCAGGTGGTTATTCGACAGTTTAATCCCACTTTAGGCTCTTGCTCTGTTGCATTTAACACTCAAGGACAGATGCAAACATAATCCAGTTTAAATACTTTTGAAGACTGTTGAGTCTTATGTCACCAAAGCCAAGTAGCATATACTGAAACAATTACAAATACTGATATTGAGTGAATATCACTGAAAAATATGAAAAGGTACCAAATGTGGCATTTTCTGATGGGGAAAAAAGTAAGGATTGACACTCTTTGGTAATGTTGTTTAAGGAACACAGCGATTATCCCTGAATTCCTCAGGCGCATAAAAACTGTGTGATTGCGTGCTATAATTACCTCAGCCACTCATTAACTAACAGCAACTTGGAGTGCATGTAATTTAAAGCAGCTTAAATCCTGTTTTCCTTCAAACAATCATCACTTGTGGAATAAATAAATAAATGAATGAATTAATAAAAATAAAACAGGTTATGGCCCGAACCTACTGGGCTTCAGTATCAGGGCAGAAATTTAGAAATAATAAACTATAGATTAGTTTAGGCCTTTTGACTAATGTGATGATGTGGCTTCTTACATTGTGTAAATAGGAATGCAGTGTTAACTTACTTGACATTAGATTACAGTGTAAGGAGGGGTGAGGCTGGCCCCTTTTAGGGGTGCTTCATCACCCCTGAACTGAAACTCAGCAACCGTAAAACTTGCAGTAAGTTTTGCTGTTATTCTAAAATTTTTGTTTGTCTTTGCCAAGCTTAAATGATGAGTTGAAGTTTTCCACCTGACAATATTTTTGCATTTTTGTGTTATTTCTACTGTACATGTTACATGTCATGTAAATTGCGTGTGAGTGTGTGTGTGTTTGAGTGCGTGAGTGAGAGAGTGTGAGTGTGTGTATGTTTGTGAGTGTGTGTGTGAGAGTGTGTGTATGTTTGTGAGTGTGTGTGTGTGAGAGAGTGTGAGTTTGTGTGTTTGAGTGTGTGTGTGAGTGAGTGAGTGAGTGAGTGTGTGTGTGAGTGTGTGTGTGTGAGTGAGTGTGTGTGTCTGTGTGTGTGTTTGAGTGAGTGAGTGAGTGTGTGTGTGTGTGTGTGTGTGAGAGTGTGTGTGTGAGTGTGTGTGTGTGAGTGAGTGTGTGTGTGTGTATGTGTGCGTGCGTGAGTAATGGAGTGGAAGAGCAGGTTATGTGGGTTTGTTTACTATAGAGGTGTGTGACATCATCTGCTTTCCGGTTTCCACAGGCCAAAGGCAGAATCGTTGTTATGCCAGGTAAGTCCACTCTATTTCACTTGGATTGAAAAGTGTATCTACAAAATTTTTTTAATTAATTGCGGTTTTACAGCGATCACTACTGACGCATGAAAGTTTTGCATATATCTAAATACCACAATTCGGTGTTGCCAACTTATGCATCATTTAGTCTGTCTGTCACCTATTGATCAACTACTAATTAAAAATTATAAATAAATAGTCTGTTTTTTACTACTGGATAAGCGGAGCTTAAGGAGACTTGAGTGTCCCTCATTAATAGATAAATCAATTTGCTGTTGGCACGACCAGGGGCGGTAAGATTTACTTTAGCCTATCCAGCAGTTAAAGATGGTGTCACTTTGATTGATATAACAAAGCTACTTGGGCCATCAGGTCAAAAAAGGAGGTGCAAAATGTTTAGCATCAGGGCCATCAAGTCCGTTGCCATGCCCATCAGAATTCTGTTCAAACAGGAACTGAAAGATTTAACATCTGCATTGTAAACTGCTTTTTAATCTATTATATCGGTGGTATAACTAGTTTTCAGCATCATATGAAGGCAAAGAATCGTTGCATATCTAACCGCAGCCAACTTATCAGAAATGGTGATAATATGGTTCTTGAGACGGACTAAACATTGAACACGGGGCCAAGACAATATTTCACACGGACAGCAAAGCTACTCATTCAAAATATCAATATGAATGATTGAAAAAAACATTCCAATCTAAAATGTGTCCACAGCCCCAATTTTGTGTTGACATTTGTTAGTTATGGAACTTACAGGGATTAGTGTATGAGTGCTGAGTGTATCTCTGATGTTTATCACTGAGAGATGCACACAGTGGGGATTAGTGTATGAGTGCTGAGTGTATCTATGATGTTTATCACTGAGAGATACACACACTGCGGGGATTAGTGTATGAGTGCTGAGTGTATCTCTGATGTTTATCACTGAGAGATGCACACAGTGGGGATTAGTGTATGAGTGCTGAGTGTATCTCTGATGTTTATCACTGAGAGATACACACACTGCAGGACTTTTTGAGCTCTTCTCTGTGTTTGAGATCTGTAGGTGGGGGCATCACTGAGCGCAATCTGCAGAGGATTCTGGAAGGATCCGGGGCCCAGGAATTCCACTGTTCCGCCCGCACAAGCAGGGAGTCCGCCATGAAATTCCGGTACAGTGACTTCAAGGATTGTTGTCTGTGTGCCTTAACCTTCTCCAGTATTGTGTGTGTGTGTGCGTGCGTGTGCGCGTGTGCGTGAGTGTGCGTGTGTGTGTGTGTGTGACTGCTATTCTTTCATGCGCTCACTGGTTGCGATGTTCTATCAGCTTTCTGTCATAAAGCACAGCAGACTGCTTGGCAGGGATGGAATGTTTGTCCTGGTGCATCTGATACTTTTGCAGAAATGAGCGCCTACCCTCCACAAACCGGAACTGAAGGCCAAGAGGTTATTGAGCAGCTCGTCACTGCAATGTATGACAGGTGTTGTTCTCTAACTGACATAAATGTGGTCAGAATGGGCATGTTTGCTCGTAAACAGAGGCCTTATGATGCAACACCTCCAGGATCGTCTCCAGAGAAGAGCTGAGCTGTAGTGAGTGTGTGTGTTGAGCAGGATACAGAGAAGAGCTCAGCTGTAGTGAGTGCGTGTGATGAGCAGGATACAGAGAAGAGCTCAGCTGTAGTGAGTGTGTGTGTTGAGCAGGATACAGAGAAGAGCTCAGCTGTAGTGAGTGCGTGTGATGAGCAGGATACAGAGAAGAGCTCAGCTGTAGTGAGTGTGTGTGATGAGCAGGATACAGAGAAGAGCTCAGCTGTAGTGAGTGCGTGTGATGAGCAGGATACAGAGAAGAGCTGAGCTGTAGTGAGTGTGTGTGATGAGCAGGATACAGAGAAGAGCTCAGCTGTAGTGAGTGCGTGTGATGAGCAGGATACAGAGAAGAGCTGAGCTGTAGTGAGTGTGTGTGATGAGCAGGATACAGAGAAGAGCTGAGCTGAAGTGAGTGCGTGTGATGAGCAGGATACAGAGAAGAGCTCAGCTGTAGTGAGTGTGTGTGATGAGCAGGATACAGAGAAGAGCTCAGCTGTAGTGAGTGTGTGTGATGAGCAGGATACAGAGAAGAGCTCAGCTGTAGTGAGTGTGTGTGATGAGCAGGATACAGAGAAGAGCTCAGCTGTAGTGAGTGTGTGATGAGCAGGATACAGAGAAGAGCTCAGCTGTAGTGAGTGTGTGTGATGAGCAGGATACAGAGAAAAGCTCAGCTGTAGTGAGTGTGTGTGTTGAGCAGGATACAGAGAAGAGCTCAGCTGTAGTGAGTGTGTGTGATGAGCAGGATACAGAGAAGAGCTGAGCTGTAGTGAGTGTGTGTGATGAGCAGGATACAGAGAAGAGCTGAGCTGTAGTGAGTGTGTGTGATGAGCAGGATACAGAGAAGAGCTCAGCTGTAGTGAGTGTGTGTGATGAGCAGGATACAGAGAAGAGCTCAGCTGTAGTGAGTGTGTGTGATGAGCAGGATACAGAGAAGAGCTCAGCTGTAGTGAGTGCGTGTGATGAGCAGGATACAGAGAAGAGCTCAGCTGTAGTGAGTGTGTGTGATGAGCAGGATACAGAGAAGAGCTGAGCTGTAGTGAGTGACCGGTGATGAGCAGGATACAGAGAAGAGCTGAGCTGTAGTGAGTGCGTGTGATGAGCAGGATACAGAGAAGAGCTGAGCTGTAGTGAGTGCGTGTGATGAGCAGGATACAGAGAAGAGCTCAGCTGTAGTGAGTGTGTGTGATGAGCAGGATACAGAGAAGAGCTCAGCTGTAGTGAGTGTGTGTGATGAGCAGGATACAGAGAAGAGCTCAGCTGTAGTGAGTGTGTGTGATGAGCAGGATACAGAGAAGAGCTCAGCTGTAGTGAGTGTGTGTGATGAGCAGGATACAGAGAAGAGCTCAGCTGTAGTGAGTGTGTGTGATGAGCAGGATACAGAGAAGAGCTGAGCTGTAGTGAGTGTGTGTGTTGAGCAGGATACAGAGAAGAGCTCAGCTGTAGTGAGTGTGTGTGATGAGCAGGATACAGAGAAGAGCTGAGCTGTAGTGAGTGTGTGTGATGAGCAGGATACAGAGAAGAGCTGAGCTGTAGTGAGTGTGTGTGATGAGCAGGATACAGAGAAGAGCTGAGCTGTAGTGAGTGTGTGTGATGAGCAGGATACAGAGAAAGCTCAGCTGTAGTGAGTGTGTGAGATGAGCAGGATACAGAGAAGAGCTCAGCTGTAGTGAGTGTGTGTGATGAGCAGGGTACAGAGAAGAGCTCAGCTGTAGTGAGTGTGTGTGATGAGCAGGATACAGAGAAGAGCTGAGCTGTAGTGAGTGTGTGTGATGAGCAGGATACAGAGAAGAGCTCAGCTGTAGTGAGTGTGTGTGATGAGCAGGATACAGAGAAGAGCTCAGCTGTAGTGAGTGCGTGTGATGAGCAGGATACAGAGAAGAGCTCAGCTGTAGTGAGTGCGTGTGATGAGCAGGATACAGAGAAGAGCTCAGCTGTAGTGAGTGTGTGTGATGAGCAGGATACAGAGAAGAGCTCAGCTGTAGTGAGTGTGTGTGATGAGCAGGATATAGAGAAGAGCTGAGCTGTAGTGAGTGTGTGTGATGAGCAGGATACAGAGAAGACCTGAGCTGTAGTGAGTGTGTGTGATGAGCAGGATACAGAGAAGAGCTCAGCTGTAGTGAGTGCGTGTGATGAGCAGGATACAGAGAAGAGCTCAGCTGTAGTGAGTGTGTGTGATGAGCAGGATACAGAGAAGAGCTGAGCTGTAGTGAGTGTGTGTGATGAGCAGGATACAGAGAAGAGCTGAGCTGTAGTGAGTGTGTGTGATGAGCAGGATACAGAGAAGAGCTGAGCTGTAGTGAGTGTGTGTGATGAGCAGGATACAGAGAAGAGCTGAGCTGTAGTGAGTGTGTGTGATGAGCAGGATACAAAGAAGAGCTCAGCTGTAGTGAGTGTGTGTGATGAGCAGGATACAGAGAAGTGCTCAGCTGTAGTGAGTGCGTGTGATGAGCAGGATACAGAGAAGAGCTGAGCTGTAGTGAGTGCGTGTGATGAGCAGGATACAGAGAAGAGCTCAGCTGTAGTGAGTGCGTGTGATGAGCAGGATACAGAGAAGAGCTCAGCTGTAGTGAGTGTGTGTGATGACCAGGATACAGAGAAGAGCTCAGCTGTAGTGAGTGTGTGTGATGAGCAGGATACAGAGAAGAGCTCAGCTGTAGTGAGTGTGTGTGATGAGCAGGATACAGAGAAGAGCTCAGCTGTAGTGAGTGTGTGTGATGAGCAGGATACAGAGAAGAGCTCAGCTGTAGTGAGTGTGTGTGATGAGCAGGATACAGAGAAGAGCTCAGCTGTAGTGAGTGCGTGTGATGAGCAGGATACAGAGAAGAGCTGAGCTGTAGTGAGTGCGTCTGATGAGCAGGATACAGAGAAGAGCTCAGCTGTAGTGAGTGTGTGAGATGACCAGGATACAGAGAAGAGCTCAGCTGTAGTGAGTGTGTGTGATGAGCAGGATACAGAGAGGAGCTCAGCTGTAGTGAGTGTGTGTGATGAGCAGGATACAGAGAAGAGCTGAGCTGTAGTGAGTGTGTGTGATGAGCAGGATACAGAGAAGAGCTCAGCTGTAGTGAGTGTGTGTGATGAGCAGGGTACAGAGAAGAGCTCAGCTGTAGTGAGTGCGTGTGATGAGCAGGATACAGAGAAGAGCTCAGCTGTAGTGAGTGTGTGTGATGAGCAGGATACAGAGAAGAGCTCAGCTGTAGTGAGTGTGTGTGATGAGCAGGATACAGAGAAGAGCTGAGCTGTAGTGAGTGTGTGTGATGAGCAGGATACAGAGAAAGCTCAGCTGTAGTGAGTGCGTGTGATGAGCAGGATACAGAGAAGAGCTCAGCTGTAGTGAGTGCGTGTGATGAGCAGGATACAGAGAGGAGCTCAGCTGTAGTGAGTGTGTGTGATGAGCAGGATACAGAGAAGAGCTCAGCTGTAGTGAGTGCGTGTGATGAGCAGGATACAGAGAAGAGCTCAGCTGTAGTGAGTGTGTGTGATGAGCAGGATACAGAGAAGAGCTCAGCTGTAGTGAGTGTGTGTGATGAGCAGGATACAGAGAAGAGCTCAGCTGTAGTGAGTGTGTGTGATGAGCAGGATACAGAGAAGAGCTGAGCTGTAGTGAGTGCGTGTGAAGAGAAGGATACAGAGAAGAGCTCAGCTGTAGTGAGTGTGTGTGATGAGCAGGATACAGAGAAGAGCTGAGCTGTAGTGAGTGCGTGTGATGAGCAGGATACAGAGAAGAGCTGAGCTGTAGTGAGTGTGTGTGATGAGCAGGATACAGAGAAGAGCTCAGCTGTAGTGAGTGTGTGTGATGAGCAGGATACAGAGAAGAGCTCAGCTGTAGTGAGTGTGTGTGATGAGCAGGATACAGAGAAGAGCTCAGCTGTAGTGAGTGCGTGTGATGAGCAGGATACAGAGAAGAGCTCAGCTGTAGTGAGTGTGTGTGATGAGCAGGATACAGAGAAGAGCTCAGCTGTGCCTCATGTTTATGCTCCGCTGCTTCTGTTCTTGCTTTAACAGGAACTCTCTCGTCTCCATGAGCGCATCCGTCTCCGTGCCTGAGTACACCTGCAAAGTGGCCGACGTCACCAAGGTGCGCACCCTGAATGCCATAGCGCAGAACACCCTCTAGGGGGGGCCAGACCTCTTCACCATGTGCGGGGGGGGGGGCGCAGGTCACCTGGACAGCCGCGCCGGGTGAGGGCTGTACCATCAGGGGGCTGACGAAGGGCGGAAAATGGCCAGCGAGTGTCAGGAGGCCGGGACGGTGTACGAAACTCACTGGAGCATCCGAGCAGCCGTCAGCGCCCAACTCAGGACTGCCGTACCGCACGAGGCTGTGATCAGTGTGTCGGGAGACTCTGCACTGATTATCAGCTGCGTCCAGTGTGAAATCCACTCGTGAATTTATGGGATGTAATCAAATCCTTGTTCGGTTTCTTTTTATCTCATGTAAACTCATTTTCAGTGTGTGAGCGGTTACATTCAGTAACGTCCTATTAAACTGCACAGCTTCCACGTCTGCGGTGACAGTAATGATTCCTCAGACTGCGGGTCATATCCAGACTGAGCGCTGAACTCCATCTGTGGATATTACTGCTGAAACTGCAACACCATCATCAGATCAGGCTGTGTTGTGGTGCGGCTTTATTGACTGTCCTCACCTCCCACTGCCGAAATAATGCGGAAAACGGACATTTGGAGCTCGACCCTGAATCATGATATGGTAAACACTTCACTGATGTACCCCTAATAAAAGCCCCTGCAGTATGCAGCATAAATGAGCACACCCTCTCTTACATCTATCAGATTCAGTGATGTCTCATTACAAATAATACAGGTGTGGGGGCCCTATATGATGTAATGTCCCTCGGACCATTACAATTCCAGGATTGCAATTCTGGTAGGAACAAAACCCAGTATTCAGTGAGTCCAGGACTGATGTAACGAATCACTGACCTGAACAAGCTTAATCATCAAAATCAACCATATTTGATGGAGGAAAGAGGTTAGAAGTAGAGTCAGTTTATTGTCAGTGGTACAGATGATCACAGAGACCCAAAGACTGCCTGTTCACTGACCACGCATGGAGCTGATGATAGTGTACATACGAACATCGAGCCTGTTCTCTCCTCTGAGTTTGGACACAAGCCGTCATTAATGTACACACACACTCAACACACCACTGTAGTCGTTACAGGAGCCCAGTCAGTCAGCACCAACGACACCACAATCACCTTTAAACCAACATGGTGCGGTAAGGACCACAACCCCACTCCACAATCTTTATCCACACATTGAAGATGTCAGAATTATAAATACAGAATTAATAGTTTGAACATTCAACTTGATCACAAAATGCAAGGCATGCCTGGCCAAAAAAAATAAGTCTCGCACTTTTATATTTCACTGGACTAACCTTAGCTTTGGTCACAGCAAGCATCCGTTGAGACATTTTTTTTTAACTCTCTTATGCAATGTTGCAACTTTAATTTCTGACCCGAGTTGCATAAATTTTTGATCGACATCTTGTATTGATGAGGGGAAAGTCAATCTCTGTAGTTTTCTTTGCTTGATGCAGACTAATAATTTGTAACATCTTTTCTACAAACCTGTGATACATCGTCAAACGTGGTTATTTAATGAATGAGAAGCCTACTTGCTGCATCGTTCAGGATTATAAGAATCGTTTCCAGCTAAAACATTAATCACTGCGATAATGATTCAATCATAGGCTCCTGAGAGTTTGCTTATTTAAATCTAAAAGGCAAATATTTTTGGCTAGGCAGCGTACTCAGTTTCATGTAAACTTGAAGCAACTTTAATATTAATTGATAAGACTTGATCCCAAAGTCTCGTCTAAAAATAGAACCTACAACCAGTTTGACCCTTTTCCGATACGATTGTGGAACCTTCTTGAACCCGTATGCTATTAGTAACATCCTATACTTCTCAGGACAGTGAAATACCCATCGAAAAGAATATTGCCTCTGATCTACTTAAATTAGACAGCATTTCCATTTTTTACAACAGGCGCACAGTGTAGAACAGGGATGCCAAACTGGTCCATAAAAGAGCTGAGGGGCTGCAGGTTGTAATTCCCAGAGACAAATATACATGTAGATGCCGCATTAGCCACTGGAGCGCATGTCAACATCACCGCCACATTTCAGACGGCACCTTTCCATCTGCCCACCACAACCAATATGGAGATGGAGTGGAAAAGTTACCTTACTTAATTGTCAAAAACTCGAAACCCGATCTCGGGGAATTACCCATCATAAGTACGTTAAGCCTGAATAATTGTTTTTGGTTATATCTCGCCTGTCTAACTTAATGTTGAGAGTTAACAAGCCATCAGAGTCAGACAATTAATAGCTTGGCTAACATTATCGATAATGGTAACGTTGGCTAGCAATGAAAGCGGAGACTTTTTACGGGGTCTAGAAAGTATATAGTGTTGATAAATAAAAATAGGGAAAACTGAGGCTCTTAAAGGCATTGAAATTACCATTTTCAGAGATTGGTCTTGGGGTAATGTTCATTTTTTTTTATTTTCTTGCGCTCTGCTGCCAGACAAGCTAGATTTATGCTCGAGCGAGTTTTCATAATTCCTTACAACGGTGATTATTTTCCACTACGTGACTAATTCATTTCATTTAACGAGACTAACGTTGATACCATAATCCTCAGTTGAGCATCTAACAGCTATCATAGCTTAACTACCGAGATTTGAAGTTACTGAAGATGAAAACATATTGTTCAAACTCCATGTAGATCATAAACCCCATATATATGGCTCATTGAAATCAGTTAAAAAGTGTAGACGTTATCTATTTAGCAAAATCCACATCTCCCCCGTTTACATGTATTTGTATACATGCACTCCTTGCCCTGCCTAATATAGCAGATGTTCAGATGTACCGGAGCAACGGGCAAAAGCGGCTAATGCAGCATCTATGGACATATAAATATGGCGATTCCAACCAAGGTGAAGCACATCCTGATATGACTAATATAATCTACTGCTCTCAGCTTTCACAGCTGCTCGGTTGGAATGAAAACCTGCAGCCCCTCGGCCCTTTTATGGACCAGTTTGAGGCCTCGTAAACAGTCAGCAGTTTTCAAGTCAAAATTGATTGTGTCTGTAATGTTTTGCCACAAATTCAATATGTTGCAGCAGAAAGGGAAGGTTGCCAATCAGCTTGACCTGAGGGGATGATACGTTCTCAGCGGCGGCGCCTCACTCACTCGACCATGGTGGCTCATGGTGACTGACAGAGGTCCCATTTGTTCATACACAGTACGTCACGCGTAGCAAGACACTAGAGCTGACAAAAATTGTGATGGCTCTCCGCGGCTAAACTATGAAACGTCACTTCTCCTCAGGTGTAAACCTGGAACTCAGACAAACAAACGGTGAAAGTTCAATAGACGTCTGTGGGAGATCAGTATCGTGACGGGGTTATGAAGTCTTTGCCTACAATCATGGACTAAATCAAACACTGTCGGTATGGAAGGTGTAACAGTGAAAGCAGGTTAAAATATTAGAGAAGTAGGCCTATTTTAGTTAACGATTAAGCATTTTCTCTGCGAATGTGTAAAAAAAAAAACACTTGAAGAGGCCAGGACCCACATGACCCAAAATGACAGTAAGAAACTGAAAACCTTCCATGATTATAACTGATCTTCAGCTGTAGACACTTAAGTGCACAGCCAGCCAGAATGGATGTCATTTAAATGTTTTTTTTAAAGAGTTTTTTTCAAACGTGCCTGAAAGGATAACTAGAATGTTCTGCACTTTCGTGGCAGGTTATTCCCCCTCGTCAGTCAGTTCTTATAGCTTCCCTTTCATGAGAAGCCGTCAGCCTTTAAGCCAACGGTCCGGTCACTCAATACTCTGACGATTCAGGTCATTGTGCCCCTGGAACCTCTTGGGTTGTTTGTGTGATGAGATATTTAATAGGGTCGCTCGTTGCTCATAAACAGACCGTGATAAAGCTGCTTCTAATGTCTGAGTTCCAGGTCGATAGGAGAAACGCGGCGTCATGGGAGACCTCGCCACGGAGCGCCATCAAAGATAAAACCATGAACACAAATGATACCGCTATAAATCCCTCTGCTAGTGGAAGAACACTCAGTAAAACTTTCAAAAAAGGGCTCAGTTTGTCAGAAAATTAGAATCTAGTTAATCATCAGATCTTACCGCAGTTTTTACAAACAAACTTCCAGTTCAAACACTTTCAAGTCACGTCTTCTGGGCTGCTACGATCCAACGGCTGAGCAGCAGTCACTGCTTGGGAGAGCGAATTACATTGCGATTAAAATTAATCTAGTCTTGCTTCTGGATCCGCTTCACTGCGTCAAGAACAGCATCACTGCCGACGATATCGCCAAACTCTCTCTCCCGATGCTCCAGCAGAATTCCCTACAGAACAAACGGAAGGAAAATGTATATATTTACTTACAGCCAATGCAAACGGCCAAATTTAATTTAGTTTCAATTACATATTTCTGCAAAAACTCGAAAGGAATTCATGATTTAGTTTAACTTCATAAAACATTAGGAAAAAAGGAATTTTGGTGTGTTGTGTCTTTGTTATTTGTTTTTAAGCTTTATAAAGCACTTTGATTGAAAGCGCTCTATAAATTAATAATAATATAATAATAATTTTATTTCATACAGGAATTGATGTTTTCAAGCGGTTCTCGTGCAGGGGAGTGTTTATGGGCGATCCTGACGCAGGCCGTGTTCATGAGGTTTACGTCATAATCCCCGTACCTGCTTCCCAGCTCCAATGACAAAAACTCCTCCAAGAACAAAGCCCTCCCCATTCATGTTGCCCTGGTAACCAGCCCTCCACGCCCGTATAAAGTTCTGCCACACCCCCAGCCGGATGAAGCCGACGCCTCCCATTCTCCGACGACGAGGACCATAGAAGGTTTGCTGCAAGAGACACAGAATATTAAGATATCCTCAGGATCCACATGAAGTCAAATTTGATTGGAGGATCGACAGTGTTCTGAGTGGTAAAATAGGGTGATTGATGTTCTTGGCAGGGACAGTCATTGGCAAGGAAAATCTCAAACAAGGGCCATTTGCACCAGCTATATGTAAGTTCTAACTGCACAAGTACGAGTAAACAGGATGAGAACCCACCTGCTCATCCAGGAAGATGTCCCCAGCAAAGTGTGAGCTGAAATCCTGAATCTCTGTGCCCAAGTGTTCCTTCACCACGGCGTACAGAGGGACTCCCAGCTCATCCAGCTGAGGTTTCAGAGAGGACAGCCGGGAGGCCTCCTGTGGAGCAGAGCACAGCAGCCACCAACAGTGCTGCTCGTCAGTCCGCACGTTTACATGCACAGTTAAGCTACGGTAATAGTTTGATTAGGCCGTGTGATTGGACGACTGTCCTTGTCCCAGTATGCATGCACAAGACGAAATTCGATTTATTGGCTGAGGCATGTCAATCTCTGCTGTGATAGGTGGCGATATGCCCCCTTCTAGCTTATTCGTGTTGCATCTTTTTCTGTTAACCTACTACATCACTGACCAAACATCTGACAAAAAAGTCAGCGAGCGGCAAACTAGTAGCATGACAAGCGTATTGATTGTATAAGGTCGAGTCGTGAGAACATGGAAAACTTCATGGCTCTGTACGCTAAATAAGAGCTGTTCGCTATGCTTTTCATGCAATTGAGGTGCATGCTGTCCCCAGTGATTATGCCGTTAGCCGAAGCCAGGCTGAAACGCCGCGATGCCGCTGGTGTCAGCGTACACATGCAGGAATTTGATTTAGTGTGATTGTAGTTGGACTAACATGTTTACATGCATTTCAAAAGTCCGGTTACAGTCAGACTAACACAATAATCTGATTTTCTCTGATGTCAGGTAAATGCACTGACTGTCCATTTTCCAAGATGTAATTACATTCACATGATGAAACCGAACATTAATGTGCTGTTGTGGTGTTTTCAGTATGTTAGCGGGCGAGTGGACTTTAGCAATCTTTCATTTTTGCTTAATTTGCATTTATGCGCTTGCACTGTACCAGTATATATTGAGTCACAGTTGATAGGGAAGAGCATCAGAGGAGCGCAACACTGCAATGCATTTCCGCTGTAATACCGCACCTCTCTGCACAAAAATCATCCAGGTCGCCGGACAGCCATGAGCACCGCCCCCGACTTCTCCCACAGAGCTTTCGCCTTCAGCTTCTTCTCTGCGAAGGCAAACATGCTGTTACACCAGCAATCCAGCCAAGATCACCAGAGCTTGACAGAGAATCACTGGACCAACACAAGTTATTCCTTTAAAGGAGCAGCGTCAGGGTTACAACGCATATTTGGAGTATGAAAAGTGTTCGGCCTGCCATGAAGTCAACAGCAGCAGGAGCCTCATCCATGTTCAGAAACATCCAGTCCTACCCCTCTACATGCATTTGCCCCAGAACTTTATTCAGTTATTCTCCTCATTTTATGAGGTCATTGGTCAGTAATTGATTCCAAGCGATTTTAGAAGGTCTTTCCAGCACCATGCCCGGTCACAAAGCACTATGGCAGCAGTGTGGTGGGAATTTTTCCAGTAAGAAAACACTCAGAGGCAGTGAATAGAATTCTGTGTTTACTGTATGCATATAGGATCCAAGTTACATGCAACGGAATTCTTCCTTTGCTTGGATATTTGTATGCGTACAACGCCTAAAAGGTACGCCCCTGCTTCAGATATTCCCCAATAGTTTGTTATTCTTCCCCCATTATAGGCACTTATTATTCGATTCTCTTCCCTTCGGGGTCTATTCTCCCATTAGCGCGCAAGTCCTTTTTTACACAATTCGAGATAAGCGCTTTTGAGTTACGCGTATTCTCCCCTACGCGCTTCGATCACGCCCACAGCGCTTAACTTCAGAATGTAGGCGGCCTTATGAAAGAGGTGATGATATGCGGCTGTATTAGCAGGCCTATGTGTGTCTGCGCCAATTACAAGAAGTAATGCAGGCATCTCTTTTTTATTTCTTACTCTAGCCACCATGGCATTAGAGCTATGCAAACAAAAAAATTGCCGCGATGAAATAATAAATAAAGAATGTAGCGCTTCTCAACCAGCGTAATCAGAGCATTGAAAATGTGCCCCTCCTAGATCAGCCTGTTTGTTCCGTGGAAGACAGGGAAGAAGACAAAGGGAACATTCTAGTCACACAAAAATAACGAACAAAGACAGTTTATATGATCTCATTTAGAAATTGCGCGCTTGAAATTTCAAAATACTCCGACGTCCAGTTTGCAAATAAAGGAAAATGCTTTAACAAACGAAGGATTCTTACGCCGCACGTAAAAAAATCTGCAGGGCACTGTAAAAGCCAGGCTCTCTGCACACCGGAGAAGTGTGCACGCAGCAGGTGGTGGGCAACCATCATCCCCGGTGCATTTCACTGCACTGGAGAAGGAGGTGGCATCCACTCTTTCTGTAGTGGAAGTGCATGGAGAAGAACTTGGAGTGGATACAGATGAAGGAGGGTTACATAAAATGGTTCTTTTCATTTGCCTATACTCAAAGCATCACTGCAATAGATATTTGAAACCATATTAAGCTTGTTTCCAGTATTTATTGTATTTTTTTTGGCATTTCAAACAGGTGCGCAGTGCATAGGCATTATGGGCCGCGCCAGGGACTTTGGCGCAGATGCTTACTATGCGTATCATGATCGAACACAACCTGAACATTAATGCTGTACCGACGTCTTCGGCCTCTGTACATATTCTTATTAGTGGATGGGGTTCTGATTGCAACGTGAGTACAATCAATGGCTCCCAGAACACTGGGGAACCTGGCGACCCGGTGGAACCCGGTGGAGCTTAACTCTCCGTCTTTCAGCTGGTGTTTCGGGGAATTTTAAAGCGGCTGACGTGGTGCAGCATAGCGTCAACCAACTGTGTCAGACACCTTGACACAGACGCCTGTGATATGTGCATGACATCACCAGCCACTCTCTGGAATGACCCAGATGCCAGGACCGACAGTGCAGTTCTGACCTTGATGACCACCGGTATGTTTGTAATGCGTTTGTAATTGAACTAATTGGAGAACAGGCTGTTGCGTAATATCATATGATGATTTCGTTTGATAATTAATTATGGTTATGAGAAATGTAGTTTAGAAATAAGGATGAACAGTCCAATATTGAATGTCTCCACCTTTACCATGTTACATAAAATAAAATTAATGTTAAAATTCAGCCTATAATCGACATCAAACACAATATTCCATTTCGCCTTATGTTGGCGCTTGACCTTAATACAGCCCTCAAAAGCGCTTAACAGAAAAAGCGCGTAAGCCAGGGGGAGAATACGCGTAAGTGTTATTTGCATGAGAAACGCCCAGAAACGCCCCGATTTTGGCCTTGCTCCACCCCAAGTGCATAACTGCCTTCGGGGCACTTAATGCACAGACTTAAGTCGAGGGGAGAGTACGCGTTGGCTGAAAAGCGCGTTGCTACGTGCTTTTTTCGACTTACGCGCATGGGAGAATAGACCCCTTAGAGACCAATCTATGCAGGAATAGCTTCTTTAAGCAGTCCATAGCTGAATGTACGTGTCCCACGTAGGTCCGACCTCGTCCTTATCAGCTACAGCGGAGAGGAGACTCTCTGCCAGTGTCTTATCTGCAGTCCGACAGGCTGCCTGGGTGCCTTCTCCTGAGAACAGATTAAACTCAACAGCTTGGTCCTGTCGGACCTCGAGATTCAGGCGGAATGGGTAAATAATAAACACGTCTTGCCGCTTCTACTTACGCACAAGCTAGATTACAGAGGTTAGCAATGACGCAGACCTAGGTCACTCAAGGAAAAGCAGTTAATAACTAAATAAGCAATTAACAGCTAAATTTTTTCCACAGGAGGAAGACTCCAGCCACCTATAGAGTTTGGAACGGAGAGATAGCCTGAAGAAAGCACGGGAAAAAGCAGGCATTCTTCACTTGCAAAGGCCAAACACTGCTGTACCTGATCTCACTACACGCTCATGTGGCTTTAGCAGTCAGTGGGAGTCGTGAGGACAGGACCTCGTCACATCAGTCCTGCGTGTCGGTGCTCATACATTCTCAGTATGTTGTTTCTTATGTGCGTCTTTCTGTCGACTGACCTCAAATAATCACACAGAAGATAAATAACTGATAAAAGGTCAGGAACAAAGTTCAGGGCAAATTGGACATAAAAAATGGAAATAAAAGACAACGGAATCAGGTGTTTCCGTTGAATGAAGCTCTAGCTGCTTCTGATTTCTGACTGGCTGATCACTTTTCATATTCCGTACATGCCCAGTAATGGCGAGCTGTAAAACCGCTCGTTTAAGCAGCTCTTCATTCCAGTATTATGCATGAAAATACTTTTATTCAGGTGATAAAGATGTCGTTTTTAAAAAGACTCTGGAAAGGAGTCTAGTTAAGCTGATGACTCCAGAGGAAATTCTTCACTCAAACTTTTGGCCAGAAGTTTAACTCGCTTTTCAGCGCGATCCACAGTAATGCTCACCGTCTCCAACAGACGTCAGGTCTGCATTTTCAAGATACTCCAGGGTTGCCTTTTCTGCACCAGACAGGCAGAAGTCCGTGTTGGCGAGGAAGATTCCAGCAGTGGCCACAGCGATTGCCCCCAGACCCAGGCCCAACGGTACCATCCCCATGGCTGGGGCTCCTCTTCAGGGTATCAGCTGCAGGAGAAACACAAGGGCCAAAGTCAGCTGATGGGTGACAGAAAATACGGAATGTTTGCCAAATAAGACCCAAGATTGCAAAACAATGACATTTTAATTTAATAGATGCGAATCTAATTTCAACCTCGATTTTGTACGGCACTCATACCCTCGCATCCAATCCAGAGGGCAGGACGTGTACAATATCTGCAATCCATGGCATGCAGCACCAACAGCCCACTGTTCTCGTTCCAGACCCCCGAGTCTGACTGCACAATGTTTAAATATGAACCTTTTGGATTGAGAAAAGGCTGAAGACTGAGCAAGCACTTAAACATAGCCATCATAATTAATAAAGCCGAACGAGGCAGTGTGTTTTTTAATTTTATTTAACCTTTATTTAACCAGGCAAGACAGATTAAGAACAAGTTCTTATTTACAGCTGTGGCCTGAGCAAAGGCAGCGCCTCTTGAGGAGAGGGGAGAAGGGTTATAAACAAACCAAACTAAAAAAATTTTACACACAAAAAAAAAAACAAACAAAAAAAAAAAAACAGTATAAACACTACACTAGGTAAACATATTAACAAAGACATTTACAAAGACACAGCTAAACTACACACACAAAGACAGGCCAGCATTCTGTGTTACAAGAACATGCATCTTTAAAAAGGTCTATGATCAAGGCTTTAATGGTCACCGTAGAGATAAAAGAATCCAGCCCGATAGTTTTTTCTAACTCAACGTGACTAAACATGCTGTTGACAAATCAAATATATCTGCATTTATTGCAGCCCCCAGATGAAGTCTGGCAGCTATTATGGATTCAGGCTTGTTGTCTCCGCCACCGCTGCGTCTGATTCTGTAAACACTTCCGTGTGGAGGCTGTACAGGCTTTCATTTTTGATTGATTATTTTCATATTTGGTATGGACATGTGTTTAACTTAAGTTATGACACCTATCGATTTTGGTTGCCAAAATAACGGTATTGGTCAAATAATATGCAAATTAGTGGCAAAACATAGCAATTTCCCTGTGGACACAGACTGGAGCAGTGGGCTACGCACATGCGGTCTGGGGCGACTGGCCTGTCTAGCAGGGTTCTTGTTAATAGCCGGTAACCGTTTATTTTTTCTGGCTGTGAAACGCAAAGTTGCCGGCTATTGCTTTGATAAATATCACCAGGACTCCCTGAAAGAAGAGATCTTGTATCTCAATGGGACCTTCCTGGCTAAGTAAAGGATAAATAAATAAATAAATAAATGGGGAAAAAGCAAAAAAAGAAAAAAAATGTTTTTTTTTTTTCAAAAAGCACATGGACTATATGGACAACGCAAAAGCACAATATCCTGTTTTAGTTTCCCTCTGGAGCTGTCGTCACATTTGTCCGTCGAAATCTTGAATTTCAGGTCCAAATTCTCTACCTTGTGCTCTCGATCACACGTCCACTGGAGCTCCTCGCACAGTATACACAGTGCATGCAGTGCAGTACAGCTAGTAACGTGCCGATGGTCCGCTGCATGCATGCTCCAACACATCCGTATGCATGATGTTCTGTTGTTCCACGCACACATTGTTATACAGCGATCGTTGATTTGAAGCTAGCCAGAGTGTAAGGTTTGTTGCCGTTTTGTATTTGTGAAATTATCCACACTGTAGCATGAACTGAAAGTCAATAAATGAATCATTAAAAATTATCATCGGGTCTCAATGCTGATAGGTCAATGATTGAGATTGCAAATCAGACCAGTTATCCATTTGCACGAGTCAAGTACGGTTAAATTAATAACTAAAAAGAAGGCACCAAAACACACCATATGCACAGTGCATACCTTAAGAACTGGCTAACTTCAATTCAATGATCACTGCATGCACTAATCGTAGTACCAGTACGGCCGTATTGATGTTTGCCTGACCTAGTTGTGGTTGCTCAGCTCAGCTAATGAGCAAAGCGCATGCAGTGCACAGCAAGCACTGTTGCCAACTCCTATGTACGGAAATCATATCAACTAAGCCGCTTAAGCAACAGTAATCATTGACTATATTTTTTACCATTCATGAAAAAAAGTAAGGTGCTAATGGTAAATTTCATCCCTGTCTTTTGCACAAATGAATTTTGTCATAAGCCGATTGTCTGACTTGTGAGCTCTACCACAACTTTATACAGGGTACCCTAGTGGACCAGAGTCTTTTACAGGGATGGGGGTCGTTCATTTTTATCAATATCAGTCTTTGTCAGTCACGTGAGTGACACGCCCCCCGACGGCATTTTGGATGCTGACCAGAGGTAAACAGACGGAGCGAACATGAGAGGAGTGAGCTGGTTAAGTTGTTTTACGATTTTTAGAACTGAAAAATGGAGAAGCAGAAGGAAAAATTAGCGAAAACCATCCCGTAACAAACTCAACAAACATGCCAGGGACCGGTATCTGGCCAAGTTGGCCACTATGAACAACATTGATCCATTCGACCCAAGAGCATCTGAAAAGCAACTAGAGCTGTCAAATACACGTAGAGCACAAGTACTTCTAAACTGCTCTCGGCTAAGCATTTTCTAAAATGAACACAACACACTTGTACAGTATGTGTGTGCGTGCGTGTTATATAGTCGATTGACGAGCACGAACGAATAGATTGCAATCTGTTCCCCTATCCTTCCTATTCATTTGTGCTCGTCAGTCGACTTATCGTGACTTTCAAGATGGAGATGACTGGAAACTACCTCAAGGTACTGTTTGCATAAATAGTCTTTTTAATAAACTACCTGTGCATTTTCGAAGTTCTCAGTGCCTCGTTTTAAATGTCGGGGCCCTCGGAATTCTACCGATGAAGTGTGGAGGGATAAATGGGAACAAATATTGTTTCAATACCCTTGATATTTGAATGAGCCACTCAAATAAGCCAAGAGGGGTGAGGATGTGACCAAAGTTGATGGCTTTCAAACTATGCCTAGCTGCCTCCCGCTTGATGGTACCACCTATTCCATCACTATAAGTGATATTCAATGAAATTTGGTAACTTCTGAGAGTATTCCATTGATATACCAAAGAATATCCTATTCCTTCTGTACATTTACATACATTGTCATGTACATTCTGACAAGGTTCGGTAACTGAAAATGACCCATAAAGAGGGCCCTTGTTTTCCCATCAGGCCACCTAGTTAGAAGTTGGCATTGGTTTTGTTTGAAGTTCTCATCAAGTCCTTTCATTTAACACTAAGAAATCAAATACCAAAGTGTGCCCACATGCTGAAAAGAGGGCGCCAAGTGGGCGTGTCCAGCAGAATTGACCGGAAAGGGGTTAATACTGGGCCACTCCCAATGAAGATATGGAGCAGCTCTTGGCTTCCCTAGGAAGCCCTTTGTAGGTGCTGTCACACTGCCAAATATCATTTGGCAAATCATGAGGCATGTTGGTTTAAATTTATGAATTAGGCTTATTTTAGGAACGGTTCGGCAGATTTCTGGTTTTTGGTCAATTATTGCATGGCCACCAAGGGGTTAATCTCCTCAATTATACATTTCTCATAAACTTTAAGACAGAATAAACAAGTTCTGAAAAAAATGAAGCAGCTATCAATATCCGTTTATGATTGCTAGCCATTTAAAGATGTCTATAAATGGCACACAGAGGGTTAATGCAGACACGCCCCCTTTTTCAAACCCCTCTGAAATCAAAATGGATCAAGATTTGACCTGAAACCAACTGCATTTTACTTCCATCACCACAGGCTACAAAATATATCAAAATCAAGCAAATATGACAACATCACCAGGGGAACTATGGTGATTATGGATGATGTCATACAGATAGACCCTAGCGTATTCATGTCATTACACAGATAATACAGATGGTTCTTCAGAATCTGTATTGATATCTTTATCATGACTCTTGTTGATGAATTAATCAAAAGTTAGTCAGTTGAAGTTTGCCAAACTTGATAACTATTTATCTAATGATCGAAAATAAAAATGCCTTCAGAGCAGACGTACTCTACACATACCAGTATTGCACACATATTGTAAAACAATGCAAAATGCAATGTTTGATAATCAAAATTTTAATGGCAATCATACTAACACTGATACTCTTGTATACCCTCAGAGGCAGAAATGCCAATAAATTATCCTTTTCTGAAGTAAGTTTTTCTTAAAGTAAAAATATCCTTCACACTTAGATTTTGCTTTTGTCATACATTGCAATCAGACGTTTGACACTCAGAATTCATAATTATAGACACATCCTGAAATTGCTAAACTCCAACAATATTGTAACATTTTATCCAAGTAAAAAATGACAGGGAGGCTGTGCACTTACACGGATATTGATTTCTTTAAGTGGCTCTTCTCTACCTTGACTGGCGTGTGTTTTGCACCAACTGCTTGTACAAACTATGAGCTCGTTTACCGCCGTCAACTGCACCAGGAAAAAGTACCTCTTACTACCCCACGTCCCTTTCATTGACATTGCGCCTCAACTAACTCGGATCATTTGCATTTTTGCACCGATTATATAACTATCTTCAAAATTTAACATTGATAACCTTGTTAGGCCAGCTCCAAAAATAGCCATGGCTATCCTCTTTATGTAAGACACATCGTTTCACTGAGGAAAACCAGGGATGTTTCAGCCTGAATGAGGCCGACAGTAGACTGTATTGGTTTCTTAACAGAAACGTAGAACAAGAAGTCAAGTTAATTTGCTGCTATCTAGAAATATGTCTATTTCGCTCGTTACGATCCTATTATTCCTAAATAAAATATTACATAAAACCCAGGCATACTTACGGAACACAGCCGAAGGGATCAAGGTTCACGTTACGCAGTCAAACGATATTTCCCTGATGTAATTTGTCCCCAGACAGCATTCAGGTTATTGCAGGATTATGGTCAGACCCAGATGAATGGATTTGTCTCAGGAAAATGAGTCGCATCAAGAAGCATAGAGCCAAAGATCTTCCGTTCTAACAAGATAGAGCGAAAGAGCCTACTTCCTGATCGGAGAATTAACGACCTCTAGTGGCGGCAAAAAACATTTAGGTGCACAGGCAGCTGTTTCAATGAATTGAGGTCAATGGTAGACGGAAAAGACAGAGCAAAATATCTCATTCATACACTGCTCAAAATAAAGAGAACTCTAAAATAACACATCCTAGACCTGAAAGAATGAAATATTCTTATTAAATATTTTGTTCTTTACATTGTTAAATGTGCTGACCACAAAATCACACTAAAATTATCAATGGAAATCCAATTTATTAACCCATGGAGGTCTGGATTTGGAGTCACACTCAAAATTAAAGTGAAAAAACGCACTACAGGCTGATCCGACTTTGATGTAATGTCCTTAAAACAAGTCAAAATGAGGCTCAGTAGTGTGTGTGGCCTACAACGCCTGGGCATGCTCCTGATGAGGTGGTGGATGGTCTCCTGAGGGATCACCTCCCAGACCTAGACTAAAGCATCCGCCAACTCCTGGACAGTCTGTGGTGCAAGATGGCTTTGGTGGATGGAGCGAGACATGAGGATGTAGAAGATGTCTACATAACTGGATTCATGATAGTAGGTCTGCTATCATTGGGGTTTGGACTGCATTTGATTGATCAAAGGATAAAGAAAATCTGGAACGGCATGGCCACCTTTGTCAGAAAGCTCAATAAAATTGGGCTTGACGTTAAGGAAGGCAACGATGGATTGGACAAACTGCGAGAAGTCATTACATCCGAAATGGGAAGGGTGAACCCAGGTGATGGAAATGATGACTAATCAAGAGATCCAAGGATAGATCCGGTATCTGCTTCCACTCATCTACGCCAAATCAGCTGGAACAAATCAAATGGGGGTCAAGAATGGGGTTTCGGGACAATGTCGCTTTGGATCAAGAGTGACATTTGATTCTAAGTTACATGATCACTCACTTAATTTGCAATTATAATTCTTATGATATTCATAAACTTCACGATCTTATTTTCTGAAGTTAAAACGTAGCGTACATGGACATTAACTCTGCTGTGATTTATAATCCTAATGATATTTTAATCATAACCAAAATGTTTTTTCTGGAAGCTGGGGGCGGGACTCTGATAAGCGATTTCGCTTCCCCCGCGACCCTTTCGGTCATGATACATGCTGTATGTTGAAATTGTCATGAAATGATTTTCAATCATGCCGAAATAAAAAAAAAAAAAAATGATGTCCCAGACATCATGTGCTCAATTGGATTCAGATCTGGGGAACGGGCGGGCCAGTCCATAGCATCAATGCCTTCGTCTTGCAGGAACTGCTGACACACTCCAGCCACATGAGGTCTAGCATTGTCTTGCATTAGGAGGAACCCAGGGCCAACCGCACCAGCATATGGTCTCACAAGGGGTCTGAGGATCTCATCTCGGTACCTAATGGCAGTCAGGCTACCTCTGGCGAGCACATGGAGGGCTGTGCGGCCCACCAATGAAATTCCACCCCACACCATTACTGACCCACTGCCAAACCGGTCATGCTGGAGGATGTTACAGGCAGCAGAACGTTCTCCACAGCCTCTCCAGACTCTGTCACGCCTGTCACATGTGCTCAGTGTGAACCTGCTTTCATCTGTGAAGAGCTCAGGGCGCCAGTGGCGAATTTGCCAATCTTGGTGTTCTGTGGAAAATGCCAAACGTCCTGCACGGTGTTGGGTTGTGAGCACAACCCCTACCTGTGGACGTCGGACCCTCATACCATCCCTATGGACTCGATTTCTGACCGTTTGAGCAGACACATGCACATCTGTGGCCTGCTGGAGGTCATTTTGCGGGGCGCTGGCAGTGCTCCTCCTGTTCCTCCTTGCACAAAGGCGGAGGCAGCGGTCCTGGACAGTTTGATTTCACAGAAGTGTGATTGACTTGGAGTTACATCGTGGTGTTTAAGCGTTCCCTTTATTTTTTTGAGCAGTATATCCCCCTGCATCGTATGGCACCCAATCGATACGACTTTCAGCAGCCAAAGGTCTTCCAATTATTTTTATTCCACACTTCACATGACTGTGATACAAAAATAACTTTTGTTGAGGCCTCAGCAAGTTTTCTTTTTGGCGTTGCTGGGCAACAACAGGTAGACAACGGACCGCTCTCTTCCTGAGTGTATAAAAAGACGGACGAAGCAACTGTGACGTCACCCACTGGTTTCAGCATACGTTTAGGAGGCCTCAATGTCTTAATAATGTTTTCAAAATAAATTGGATCAGACAATTTCTCAGAAATCCAACCTCCATTCGGAACTTCATTCCCAACATTTTATTCTCTAAACTTGGTGGCCTTAACTCTGTTTTATTATGCAACTACAATATTGAAAAAAGGCCCACTGAAACTAGCTAATTTTCATAAACAAGCGCTCCTTTCCTGGTCTTTGATATACAAACATAACATTTCCCCCCATAGATGCTACATTTGGAATAATAGAGACATTTTATATAAACATAAATCTTTTTTTGGAAAACTGGTTTGCCCATGGAATTTATTTGGTTAAGCAACTTATCAGTATTAATGGTACTTGAATGTCTTACCTGAACTGCTAGAGAAGCATAGTATCCCTACAGCACCAAAGGAATACGCAATAGTTTTTGATGCTGAACCTTCTGGTGTTGTAATGCTTCACAGAGACCCTGCAGGGTCTTTATCAGTTTTATCCAGCCTCCACTAATGTGGTTCAAATCTGCTTTTCCTCTAAAAAGGAAAACAACCATGATATACGTATTTTATTTCAAAGAGAAGTTGTCTCTATTCCTAATGTGGTTCCCCACTGGAATAACGTCATCCCTAATCTAAATTGGAAGAAAATATGGAGCCTACCTTCTGAATTTCTGATTATTAATTAGATTAAAGAAGTGTCTTTTAAAATAATTCATTGTTTTTATCCTTGCGAAGTTTTTTTTTTTTTTTTTTTTTTACAAAACAACAAAAAGGTCATTGATTTGTTCATTTTGCCATCAATCCCCTGAAGACCTGTGTAATTTTTTATGCACTTTTTTATGCACTTTTATTTCCATTAATATTGATCCTAATTTCTCACTGTCTTATGAAAATATATTGTCTGGATTCCTCTCCTATATTTCCAATAAAGTCAACCAATATTACATCATTAATTTAATTCTAATATTTGCAAAATATCAAATTCGCAAATCCAAATTTTCCAAACGTAGCCAAACATTTTTAGTCTTCAAAAAGGAATTCAAACAATATATTGACACAATTAAATATTCCAAAAACTGTAAAGCCATCAAAACTATTCATATATGTATTTTTCATAACATTTTTGTTGATTAAGCTGTTGTCCCCTGACATTTTTGTTTGTTTTTGTGCTATATGTTCGTTTGTCGAAATTGATTGTATGAGTTGCTAGCTGAAATAAAATTTTAAAAAAAGGAGGCCTCAATTTTTTGGAAAAAGGAGGCCTAGATTAAGGCAATTTGAACAGCGCCATTTTGTCATTTTGAAACCGGATGTGATTCCTTTTGGACGAGAGCGTGAATTGAAGATCCAGGGAGGAGCGAGGGGTGGATCAACGGGTGAATCTGACGTATCTGACAAGAACCAGAGGATAGCCACGCCCCTAAAGCATGTTCCAGCTTTATCCTTTACTCCAGTCCAAGGGTGGGGAACCTTTTCCAGAAAGGGCCAGTGTGGGTGCAGGCTTTCATTCCAACTAGGTAATTAAACACCTGATTCTACTACAGGTCCTTAGCAAAGATCAAAGATTAGTAGAATCAGGTGCGTAGCTGCTTGGCTGGAATGAAAGCCTGCACCTACACCAGCCCTTTCTGGATAAGGTTCCCCACCCCTGCTCTAGTCTATTTGGGACCATAATTTACCAAAATGAACATCATGATATATCAAAGGAGCCTTGAAACTTGCGATAGATCCCATAAAATAACATGGAAAATCATTACTGAAATACAGTAAATCAGGTGGTGATTTAGGGTCATTTTCTCGTGGACTTCTATTGCATTGACTTTCTTTCTGTAACCACTGACATTGCCCTCTGCGGGCTATTAAATAGAATGTAATTATTCGAGATTTCCGCATTGGCCTCACTTAGCTAGTTAGCTTGCTCGCTTCACTGGGGAGCTAGCTATAAGAGAGTTTGCTATCACATCTCTTTAGCCAGTTAGCTCACGGTTATTAGCCTACAGTACAAGCAAACTGTAACCCTGTTACCAAGCCAGCTAGATAGCTCGCTACACTGGTGTGCAAGCTAATGAGTAAAGACTTCATTATCACTTTTGCTAGCTAGCTATCAATTATTGCTGTAAAAGTAAACTGTAATGCTACTGGCTAGCTCGCTACACTGTTGTGCTAGTGATTCATTAAAGAATTTATCATCACTTTAGCTGGCAAGTGATTACTACTGTAGAAATGAAATAAAACCTTATTAGCAAGCTAGCTGGCTAACTCGCTACACGGGTGTGCTAGCCATTAATTAGAGTTTGTTATCACTTTAGCAAGCGGTTATGGCAGTAGAAACGAACTGTTACCTTATTAGCAAGCTAGCTCGCTACACTGGTGCGCAAGCTATTCAATACAGAGTTTGTTATCACTTTAGCTGCAAGCTAGTCGTTTTAACAATAAAAACAAACTGGAGCCTTATTGGCAAGGTAGCAAGATAGTTACTTCAGTACAAGCGAATGATCTTATAACGTCTGCTAATGTCTGTACTAATAATTGCATTTAAATGCTACGAATTGGCTCATATATTTCAGAGAATACTTCTTTACTATGCAAATCATGTAGATGACTCAAATGATGCGATTTGATGCAAATTAACGTGCAATATGCAACGAAAGTCATGCAGGGGGACCAGATTTTACAGGACACCGGTCTTTCGTGTAGCTCCATACCTAGCAAGCTAGCTATCGTAAATCTAAAATTATGCTGACTGGGTAGTAATAATTCAGGCATAGTCTCTATTTGATAATAAATACATTCTCTGGACAGATCCTGACTTTATAAGCGGCACTTCAGCTGCATTGCATCATATACTGACCAAAAAAAGAAACGCAATTTTGTATTTCTTGATTTTATCGAGTGTAACTGTTATTAAACAACACTTTATTAGTATCAAATGAAAAAGGGAATCTCAGACAATAAATATAACAGAAAATCGGGTTGGAATATCGCCATGTTGCCTTTTATTTAACCCCTTTGCGCAGAAGCCAAATTTGGCTATTTCTGGGTTACCCAATTTAATGCTGTATAATTCAAGATTTAAGCTTCATAAAGAGAAAAAATGTGGCTTTACTCAGAAAAGACACTTACAGCATTTAGAGTTACATTGTATTTTATTTTCATGATTTTGGTACAGAAAATGGATGGCTAACATAAAAAATCTTCATCAGAATTCACCATTAAAATTGCAAAAAAAAAAAAAAAATACTGAAAATTTTAAAACTGCTGGGGCTTAAATCTATACACTTCTTGGATCATAAACTTCTTGACCACGAGTAGAATTCATCTTCAACATTACATTCTAGATTACCTACATGTTATTATCCAAATTACACAGCTATCCAAGTGGCTCCCCAGTCTGCGATCCCAAAAAATGGTGCACTCTCAAATCATCAAATAATCATGTATTTGACACACAAAGTTTTGAGGCATGAAATTTAATATGACCTAATGATTTTCTGGTTGTGTTTTGCATGAATTTATCAATATAAGTGCAGCTGAATATCAGTGGTCACCAGTAACCTCTCCAAACACAAAAAAATGCCTTTTCTCCATAATAAAGTTTAGAGTTTTGTCCATTTTTCTTCTAAGTCCCCCAAGCCAGCACACACAGTCAATAAATAAGCTGCTGATTAAATGGTCAGGACATTCACTCTGCAATGAAACCAGCAGTTCCAACTTCCGAGCTCACAAACTAATTTCAACACTTATAAGGAACAAGTACAACTCACTGACTCAGTAATATCTGAATTTTGAAATATACCTTATTTTAACAGAATAGACATTCCACTTTCAGGGAAGATCAAACAATATACAGGTATTGCCTCCCTGGATTCAACAGAACCGTGCAATGAACGTACCAGGGGGTCCACCCAAATGCATGGGCAGTTGACGTTTTAATCAGGAAAAAAACCTCAGCATTCGACTTTGTTGAATACGGTATTCCTTCCAAAACAAAAAGCAAAAGTAGCAGCCTAACCTTTTTCATGAATTCCTCCTCCAGAGACCAATGTATCCAGTAGAAGGAACCCTCTGGTCCTGTTTCATTCGAAACAATTCCCATTAACCATGTCCTTATCTCATTTAAATCATGTAAATGTAACTGAACACTTAAAGGCCATTTTTGCGAGCCTTTTTTCTATAAATTGCATCTATTTCAGCCGCGTAATGTGCCAACGTAGACAGTATACAACCGAGACTGCTGATACGCATAGGCTTGTATGCTCTGTGTTTGTCCAATAAATGTGTTTCACTCACAGTGGAAAGTTTAATCACTCGGGAATTGGATAAGAAAGGAGCCAATTAATACATTGTTACCGGGGAAGTTTCACAGGGGCGTGAAGTATAACTCAGCGTTTACGCAGAAGAGCCTGAATGTATGATTGATTGAGTGATTGGCTATCAACACCAGTACTCACGTGGATATAAGGAAGCGCTGAATTTGTCAATGAAGGAATCTACACGTAAATTCACGGTAGGGAACTACGCATTTTTTGAAAGAGATGACTGTATTTGACAGTAGAATGTGAGAGAATCGATAACATGTCGAATTTTTTGCTTCTGAAAAATTATTTTTGTGAACCACTAATTGGAATACGCTGGCTCACTGTCTGTAGCTTAAGTGGTTGCCACACAGGCCACGATTTTTTTTTCTGTCGCAATATATCATTTTTTTTAAACAGCTGGATCAATACTATGAGCAAGGATATGGGCCGTGTGTCCAGTGGCATTTAACCTGGTTCCGAGGCGACTAATTGTTGCAGAATGCACGGATTTGACGGGCAACTCTATCTACCCGACTTCCGGCCTGTAGCATCCCAATCACGAGTTCTCGTTGAACTTCCATTAGTCGTGGTATTATAACCCATCTGTCTGATCTTCACTCATTTTTGGTCGGACTTTTGTAGACCCCGGTGTCTACACGGAACTCAAAACAAAAATGGGAGTGTTAAGCAGATGGTAGTACTCGAACCCGAGCACTGCCGATTGTTTGGTTTCGGACGAATGGTGGCTCTAGAATACGCGCTGTGCGCGAAAATTTGTCTGGTAGAAGTACTCACCTCCAAAAATAGCTCAGAGCAAAAGCATCTTCCTCAATGGGTTTGTCAAAATTTGGCACCGGATTGAGTGATTGCATTTCTTTTTTTGGTCAGTATACTTAATATGGAAAAGGACACTGCATCACAGGGTCCTATACAATCCAGTGAGATTGTACATTGCTGTTGATACAAACGAGACGGAATTGAGTCAGAGGGGGCGATCACACCAAATGCGCTTTTCGGCGTGGGACGCCCTTTTTTGTAAATTATCTCAATGATAAGAGGCGTTCAGGATGCTGCTTTGGCGCATCGGGCGCCTCCCGTTTAAGCGCCCCAGGCGCCTCGCAGTTTTTTGATGCACTTCGTTTCAAACAGTCATATTTTGAGGCGCCTTGACAAAAAGGCGTTTCACGTCATTGTAAGTCTGTTCCCTGCTGTCCGGTCATGTGGTGATGGTATCCCCCTGCGCAGTTTCGTGACCCAGATTGAAAAAAAGTACAAAATAAAAGGAGATCATTCTCTAAAAGAGCAAAAGCAAGACATAAAACATCAACAATTAACACAAAAAACCTGAAATCCATTCGCTTTTGACTAGTTCATTGAAAGGGTTAATTTCAGAACGTTGGCAAAGATGAGTGACAGGAGCGTTACATAGCAACGCAGAAAAAAACGTCATTACGCACGTTCCCTTCAGTCATCATGCATGTTCTCTTTAGTCATTATGCATGTTCCCTTCAGTCATTACGCATGTTCCCTTCAGTCATCATGCATGTTCTCTTTAGTCATTACGCACATTCCCTTCAGTCATTACACATGTTCCCTTCAGTCATTACGCACGTTCCCTTCAGTCATCATGCATGTTCTCTTTAGTCACTACACACGTTCCCTTCAGTCATTACGCACGTTCCCTTCAGTCATTATGCATTTTCTCTTCAGTCATTACGCATGTTCTCTTCAGTCATTACGCATGTTCTCTTCAGTCATTACGCACATTCCCTTCAGCCATTACGCACGTTCCCTTCAGTCATCATGCATGTTCTCTTTAGTCATTACGCACATTCCCTTCAGTCATTACGCATGTTCCCTTCAGTCATCATGCATGTTCTCTTTAGTCATTACGCACATTCCCTTCAGTCATTACGCATGTTCCCTTCAGTCATTACGCACGTTCCCTTCAGTCATCATGCATGTTCTCTTTAGTCACTACACACGTTCCCTTCAGTCATTACGCACGTTCCCTTCAGTCATCATGCATGTTCTCTTTAGTCACTACACACGTTCCCTTCAGTCATTACGCACGTTCCCTTCAGTCATTATGCATTTTCTCTTCAGTCATTACGCATGTTCTCTTCAGTCATTACGCACGTTCCCTTCAGCCATTACGCACGTTCCCTTCAGTCATCATGCATGTTCTCTTTAGTCACTACACACGTTCCCTTCAGTCATTACGCACGTTCCCTTCAGTCATCATGCATGTTCTCTTTAGTCATTACGCATGTTCCCTTCAGTCATTACGCATGTTCCCTTCAGTCATCATGCATGTTCTCTTTAGTCATTACGCACATTCCCTTCAGTCATTACGCATGTTCCCTTCAGTCATTACGCACGTTCCCTTCAGTCATCATGCATGTTCTCTTTAGTCACTACACACGTTCCCTTCAGTCATTACGCACGTTCCCTTCAGTCATTATGCATTTTCTCTTCAGTCATTACGCATGTTCTCTTCAGTCATTACGCATGTTCTCTTCAGTCATTACGCACATTCCCTTCAGCCATTACGCACGTTCCCTTCAGTCATCATGCATGTTCCCTTCAGTCATTACGCATGTTCCCTTCAGTCATCATGCATGTTCTCTTTAGTCATTACGCACATTCCCTTCAGTCATTACGCATGTTCCCTTCAGTCATCATGCATGTTCTCTTTAGTCACTACACACGTTCCCTTCAGTCATTACGCACGTTCCCTTCAGTCATTATGCATTTTCTCTTCAGTCATTACGCATGTTCTCTTCAGTCATTACGCATGTTCTCTTCAGTCATTACGCACATTCCCTTCAGCCATTACGCACGTTCCCTTCAGTCATCATGCATGTTCTCTTTAGTCATTACGCACATTCCCTTCAGTCATTACGCATGTTCCCTTCAGTCATCATGCATGTTCTCTTTAGTCATTACGCACATTCCCTTCAGTCATTACGCATGTTCCCTTCAGTCATTACGCACGTTCCCTTCAGTCATCATGCATGTTCTCTTTAGTCACTACACACGTTCCCTTCAGTCATTACGCACGTTCCCTTCAGTCATTATGCATTTTCTCTTCAGTCATTACGCATGTTCTCTTCAGTCATTACGCACGTTCCCTTCAGTCATCATGCATGTTCTCTTTAGTCACTACACACGTTCCCTTCAGTCATTACGCACGTTCCCTTCAGTCATTATGCATTTTCTCTTCAGTCATTACGGATGTTCTCTTCAGTCATTACGCATGTTCTCTTCAGTCATTACGCACGTTCCCTTCAGTCATTACGCACGTCGCACGTTCTCTTCAGTCATTACGCACGTTCCCTTCAGTCATTACGCATGTTCACCTCGGTCATTGCTTGTCCGCAAGAGACTGAAAATTCAGCCTTCACCCCAGAATCTGTTAAATGGGCTTTGTTTGGTACTTATGTGGTCTGTCACCACAGCGCGGGTGAGACCCCAGAGTCACTGGCTGTGACTGAAGATCAGCTCAGGTATCCTGTATCCCTCTGGCAGCTGGACACTCACTTCAGGAGGACACAAGAGGACAGGCCGACACGCTCCAAATAAGGTCTGTAAACACGGGAAGGATTATCTGCTGATGAGAATGACAGACTCATCCTTTCCCATCAATAACTTCACTTACTGAGGGAACCCACCTGCCCTGAAAACACTCTGAGGACAGAGTAAACTTAACTCCTGAAGGAGTCCTGCTTTGGTCCATCACACACCACTCACCATCCACGTTACAATGGTGAATTCAGCGCTGTGATCTTCCTGCCATCACAGCAGAGGGACTCAGACCAGCACCTCTGGTCATTTATTTCATGGAGAGAGTTCAGTCAGTTTTTACTGTCCAGCAGGGCCTGTGGTGGACACAGGTGGGACTCAATAGCTGGGACATGCTAAATGATGGCCCCTCTCTGGATGTGTCAATCAAACAGGTGCTCCCCAAGTGTGCCAGTTCAGGATGGTACAGAAGCCTTTCTTCACACGAACAGGGTTTTGGATTCTTGACTGAGGTGATGCCGAGATGCATTAGTGAGGTCTAGTGGAGTCACATGCATTATTCACAAGGCACCGCAGTGATTAACAAACCTTCATTTCCAATGAATTATTCACTCATGCAACTACAGTGCTATTGTTCAACTCCCCTTGCAGATATTAAAATGGTGTGTATGCTTTTGAGCATTTCAACATTCTATAATAAACCTGCTTCATGCTTCAAAAAAAACTACAAGCCATTGCAGAGCACATACAATCAGCTGGCTTTTATTTTACAGAATTTACACAATGCATTGCATGAAAATGTTAGGACTGTGGAAAGGACTACTAGTAGTTTGTAGTTATCACACCTATATATGGAAAGATTATTGCATTCCTATGCAATAATTGCGTAGTGTGCATTTCACCATCTTTGTGTACAGATAATATCCTAATAAAAGTCTATTTACCGACCTGCATTCAAAGGAATCCATAAGTTTAAGACAAAATTGCACGAGGTAGAGACACGCAACTCAATTTGGCCATATCTTAAAAAATACTCATATTTTGGCGTAACATTACAAATGTGAAACAGAAAGTTAATCTCAGAGTTATGACCAACGGAAAGGCATGTTTCCAATCCATTCACTCCCACAACAGGCCTGCATTATTGCAGAGATTGTGAGAATTACCATTTAAAATATGCCAGATATGGTACCACAGCTATGCACCGCAGTTTACCACAGTTCTGAAGGTTTAGAACAGTTCGGTCAGTAACAGAACCAACTGCTGCTTATTTTACAATCTACAGTGAAAAGCAACATTAGTGTCACAGGTTTTGAGTACATACCTTGGAATATAGATGTTTATACCCACACGCACACATGCCACACAATGGGAAGTTACATATACCTATATAATATATGTAAGTATATGGTTTACACGTGAATAAACACATATACATTAAAATCACATTTTTTCAAAAGCTTTTGTGCAAATTCTTACACCAGTGTATTCCACAGAATTGAAACTCAATCAATATGGTAAATGGCTTAAAGATTAAAAGCTTTGAATTTAGGAAGTATTTAATATCTGCAAATCATAAAACAAAATATACAACTGTGTCATAAGGGTCAGCATTTCCTCTTCCCTCCATCACAGCCAATACTTGAACAGAACTGGGTCCAACAAATTATGACTTCGCTGGACCAGCCTGCGAGATGCTGCCCCCAAATGACCATTTCCAACACTCTAAAAACCTTTACAAATGTACAGTCAGCACCTGTACAACATATATGCATCAATATCTACATAACCAGTCATAAGTGTTATTTCACTTCCTTCAAAAAATACTATATTTATATTTACAATTAAATAATTCAATAGAGCACTTGAGTGGAAAAGATGGTACACCCTGCAATGGCAAAAAGAGAAGAAATAAAAAATATTAAAAGGAAAATGTCATCTGCTTGTGTTACATGCCACAATAAATAAAAATTAAAAGAATACTAGTGTGGAAAGAAAACTGGAAAGTTGGAAAGCGCCGAGTGAGCCTTCGATGAAACAGGGTACCACTGCTCTGAGGCCAGTGCTGTAGTGTTCTCCACGCTGGGTTCTATTCCCATGATGCATTGGGCTCAGTAGCTGTTCTCGTGCCCTGCTAGGATGTACAGGTTGCTGTCAGCTGTGGGGTTGTCTGTCGGTCGGCTCTCCAGCACCACGACCCTGAGAGAAACAGCAGAGACCGACACCAGTAAATACAGCCACAGGGACGGAGTGGCTGAACGGGGACGGGGCAGGACGTCCGAACTCTGGCCGGGGAGCCAACTGCAGTTATGCAAATTTTCTGAAATTAGCTGCGCTGCTCAGAAACACACGCTAATTTCAGAAAATCTGCATGCTGCTCCGTTTTGGGGTCCAGGAACACACAGATGGGGACACATTATACTGCAGCACACCCAGGCATCACATTAAAGACGTGTAAACAGAGTTCTGGTGGCCTGGATGTTATTTACTGGTCACTGCTGTCAGTGTGGAGCTCACCGTCAATCCAAAGAATCTTTCTCAATCAGAAGAGACCAAAGAGGAGTCACGTGTGTAGGAAAGAAAAGCCTGTAAACCGCAACACTCACAAAACTGCCAACGGAATACTGGACCTGTGTAGTGTTTAACTGGGCAGGAAAGAGGTTCAAAACCATAAAAATTAACTAAATGAGGGATCAAGAAAGAATAGCAAACTGAGAGCTAATGTGGACTCTTTAATCAGTGTGGGAAAGCGTTTCACAGCAGCCAAACCCTGAGCTTTAGTTTGAGGACAGTGAATCTCCGGCCTCACAGCACACTGCAGAACAGAGCGATGCCGCCCCGTCCCTCAGCCGCATCAACGGGGCCAGGGTTTCTCCTCGGGTCTGTCTTTCATGCTCTTGCTCGAAAAACCATCAAAACTGCTGTGTCCTCAGAATGGGCACCATCTGCTACATGCACTGTTAGCTTCTGCCTATAGATGGGCTGTTTTTCACAGCAAAATGGAGATGACTCCGCATGAGAAGGTTGTAAAGCTACGCAACACCTTCTGCTTTACTTCAATCCAATGACTGCTCTCATGTTTCAGTGCTCTGGTAAGTAGGAGGGGCAACACCTTCCGAAGAGTAAACTTTACTCCGAGTCTCAGCCATATTTGTGTGCCAATCACCGCCAGGAGGAGACATGTTCCTTTTATTATACAGGCAAACGTACGACAGCACATCCGTCCCGTCTGAAATAATGCATCGGAGAAATCTGAACCATTTCAATCGTACCAATAGATTTGGGCAGGGCCACGCTCCGCTAAACCACAATCATGCATCATTGGTCACTAGTTTTAAAACACCAGCAATGAGCAAGCAGTCAGAAATGGAAAAATTTAATTTTAAAGCATTCAAATTAAATGTAAAAGATTTGATCTAAATCTTTTTTGCTCGAAGAGGGCACTTTTAGTCGTAATAACTACAAAGCAGCTTCATGTTTCTCAGAGTCACTGACGAAAATAAGAGTGAGTAAACCGATTGTGGTTGCGGCCACAGAGGACGGAGATCCACAGCACCCCCCACAGGACATGGTGGGGGGAGAGACCACAAAACACACAGCTCAGGAGGGGGTTGATGATAATAATGATGCATCAATTTTATATAGCGCTTTTCTGCTTACTAGGCACTCAAAGGCGCTTCACAAGGATACATTATTCATTCACTCACACATTCACGCTCTGATGGTGGTAAACTACGTTTTTGTAGCCACAGCTGCCCTGGGGCAGACTGACGGAAGCGTGGCTGCCAGTATGCGCCTACGGCCCCTCCGACCACCACCAAACATTCATACACACCGGAGTACCCGGAGAAAACCCACGCGAACACGGGGAGAACATGCAAACTCCACACAGAAAGGCCCCAGGCCGGATTCGAACCCATGACCTTCTTGCTGTGAGGCAGGAGTGCTAACCACTGTGCCACCGTGCCATTCGGTTGACCGCGACCTGAACAGACTCTGGGCGGCACCACAGCCAGACCACTGCAGCACTGATGCGTCCTGATTTTACAGAATCGAAACAAACCAGGCGCCAGAACACAGAGACCCTTCACCTCAGTGTCGCTCAATCAAGTTTCGTTTTCGGTGAAATCTTCACCCACATCACGTTATTCACAAGTTTCAATGAAACAACACCGCGGGGAAAAAGACAAATATCAGGCGTAATTCTTGGTATACAAACCTGTCAGATCCCAAAAGCCGGAAAATTCTCGAGTTGTCCGAAATTTCTTGCGTGATCTGGAGCATGAGAGAAAGAATTAACAATAAAAACAGGAAGATGAATCCCTCTGAATGCAAACTGAGGCTGCGTGCAGAACACACACTTGTCCACTCATTATATCGGGTTTTCCCACATAAAACCTTCACAATGCCGTGCTCCACAAAATGAGTTAGTGCACAGTCGCAACAGCCTGGGTCTTTCCCATCTCCATGCTGCTGTCAACCATTTACACAGCTGTGACATGAGGATGCTTTTACAGAGACAACAACAAAAAATAAAGAGCTGTATGTAGGCTTATGCCATCCAATCTCATTGGCAAAGGGCCAGTATTTTTGACAGGAATCAAAACACCTGATTCAACAAATTAGAGGAATAAGGACTTCAGTCAAGAGATTGAGAAGTAGAATCCAGTGCAGCAGTGTTGACCTAATACAAAAAAACTCCACTCCCATTGGCCCCTCTTAGATAAAACAAATCCCCCCAGCGAAGGTAAATCATCGCATCGCACAGACTTTAAGTTCACTGATGGGCCTGATTACTGATGAACAGTGAAGACATGCCAGACAATGTAGACTCTGGACAACTTGTTATTAAAAACATGAATGAAAATAAAGAGATTTTGTACGGATAGAATGAAAGAGCAAAAAATGAAAATGAATGAAATGAAATGTGATACTGCACCTCATTAGATTTGAAGCTCCGACCCTGCATCCCGTGCTTCCAGAAGGCAAGGACACTGTCCTGCAAACACACTAAACACAGAGCAGCGTCTCAGAGAAATCACAGGCGAACACCGAACAGTGTCCTGCAGAGACGGTAAATACAGGAGGAGTGCTATTCCCCATGTACTCGATGAGGAAGTTAAAGGAAGAGTGCTCTTATCCATGTACTCGATCAGGAAGTTAAAGGAAGAGTGCTCTTACCCGTTTCCTCAACCAGGAAGTTAAAGGAAGAGTGCTCTTACCCATGTCCTCGATCAGGAAGTTAAAGGAGGAGTGCTCTTACCCGTATCCTCAACCAGGAAGTTAAAGGAGGAGTGCTCTTACCCGTTTCCTCAACCAGGAAGTTAAAGGAAGAGTGCTCTTACCCATGTCCTCGATCAGGAAGTTAAAGGAGGAGTGCTCTTACCAATGTTCTCGATCAGGAAGTTAAAGGAGGAGTGCTCTTACCCGTTTCCTCAACCAGGAAGTTAAAGGAAGAGTGCTCTTACCCATGTCCTCGATCAGGAAGTTAAAGGAGGAATGCTCTTACCCGTTTCCTCAACCAGGAAGTTAAAGGAAGAGTGCTCTTACCCATGTCCTCGATCAGGAAGTTAAAGGAGGAGTGCTCTTACCCGTTTCCTCAACCAGGAAGTTAAAGGAGGAGTGCTCTTACCCGTTTCCTCAACCAGGAAGTTAAAGGAAGAGTGCTCTTACCAATGTTCTCGATCAGGAAGTTAAAGGAGGAGTGCTCTTATCCATGTACTCGATCAGGAAGTTAAAGGAAGAGTGCTCTTATCCATGTACTCGATCAGGAAGTTAAAGGAAGAGTGCTCTTACCCGTTTCCTCAACCAGGAAGTTAAAGGAAGAGTGCTCTTACCCATGTCCTCGATCAGGAAGTTAAAGGAGGAGTGCTCTTACCCGTATCCTCAACCAGGAAGTTAAAGGAGGAGTGCTCTTACCCGTTTCCTCAACCAGGAAGTTAAAGGAAGAGTGCTCTTACCCATGTCCTCGATCAGGAAGTTAAAGGAGGAGTGCTCTTACCAATGTTCTCGATCAGGAAGTTAAAGGAGGAGTGCTCTTACCCGTTTCCTCAACCAGGAAGTTAAAGGAAGAGTGCTCTTACCCATGTCCTCGATCAGGAAGTTAAAGGAGGAGTGCTCTTACCCGTTTCCTCAACCAGGAAGTTAAAGGAAGAGTGCTCTTACCCATGTCCTCGATCAGGAAGTTAAAGGAGGAGTGCTCTTACCCGTTTCCTCAACCAGGAAGTTAAAGGAGGAGTGCTCTTACCCGTTTCCTCAACCAGGAAGTTAAAGGAGGAGTGCTCTTACCCGTTTCCTCAACCAGGAAGTTAAAGGAAGAGTGCTCTCACCCATGTCCTCGATCAGGAAGTTAAAAGAGGAGTGCTCTTACCCGTTTCCTCAACCAGGAAGTTAAAGGAAGAGTGCTCTTACCAATGTTCTCGATCAGGAAGTTAAAGGAGGAGTGCTCTTACCCGTTTCCTCAACCAGGAAGTTAAAGGAAGAGTGCTCTTACCAATGTTCTCGATCAGGAAGTTAAAGGAGGAGTGCTCTTACCCGTTTCCTCAACCAGGAAGTTAAAGGAGGAGTGCTCTTACCCGTTTCCTCAACCAGGAAGTTAAAGGAAGAGTGCTCTTACCCATGTCCTCAACCAGGAAGTTAAAGGAGGAGTGCTCTTACCCGTTTCCTCAACCAGGAAGTTAAAGGAAGAGTGCTCTTACCTATGTTCTCGATCAGGAAGTTAAAGGAGGAGTGCTCTTACCCGTTTCCTCAACCAGGAAGTTAAAGGAAGAGTGCTCTTACCTATGTCCTCAATCAGGAAGTTAAAGGTCAGCTCGGCAGACAGCTTCCTGCTGGACTTCATCCGCCCCTGCAGGTTCACGATCTTAATGCAGCCTAAAGGGTTAAAAGGACCAGATACTGAAAACACCTGTAGGCCATTTCACACACATCCCAAACAATTTATAATGACAGCAGAAGGTTAATTCCAATTACCATTCATGCCATAAAACGGAAATAATTAGATGAATTATTAACTCGACAGGTGCAGTTCCATAACTCCAGAAAACTCATTCCAACTTCAACAATAAAAAAAAAAGACCTATGTGGCCAACGTCCGTAAGGGGATTTATAGTTAAACATTTTTCCAAGATATTCACTTTTTAAACTAAGGATTTTTATCAAAATAATTCTATTAGAAATGCCACTTAAAACACTGAGATCCTGTAGCATCACACCAGTGGTCACCATGACAACAGCTGTTTTAATGAATATATAGATACTTAGAGAAACACAGTTATTGAGATAACTAAACACTGTTTGGTTATAATTTCAGCTGTAATGTAAAGGAAAAAACTACCTAAAACTACCTACTGTCACTACAGTGATTTTTTTTCAGGTTTCTGTGTTCTAGTGTTGATTTTGACCCCCCTTAATCAATTTCGGTGGGACTCTGCTAATTAAATATGCATACTGATTTTCTCATACTCAGAGGTACATATTGCAAAAAGAGCTCTGTGCGCTTCTTCAATCTGTTCCTGCAACCAAACATCAGAGGCCATTCAAAATGCTTCCGCCAAAGAAATTGAGTTGAGCGGTCAGCTAATCCCCAGTGAGGTTGGACAACCTCAGTCACCTTTAAAGGCATCATCTGTCAACACTAATGCAGTGAGGTTGGACAGCCTCAGTCACCTTTAAAGGCATCATCTGCCAACACTAATGCAGTGAGGCTGGACAGCCTCAGTCACCTTTAAAGGCATCATCTGTCAACACTAATGCAGTGAGGCTGGACAGCCTCAGTCACCTTTAAAGGCATCATCTGCCAACACTAATGCAGTGAGGCTGGACAGCCTCAGTCACCTTTAAAGGCATCATCTGTCAACAGTAAAGCAGTGAGGCTGGACAGCCTCAGACACCTTTAAAGGCATCATCTGCCAACACTAATGCAGTGAGGCTGGACAACCTCAGTCACCTTTAAAGGCATCATCTGCCAACACTAATGCAGTGAGGTTGGACAGCCTCAATCACCTTTAAAGGCATCATCTGCCAACACTAATGCAGTGAGGCTGGACAGCCTCAGACACCTTTAAAGGCATCATCTGCCAACACTAATGCAGTGAGGTTGGACAGCCTCAGTCACCTTTAAAGGCATCATCTGCCAACACTAATGCAGTGAGGCTGGACAGCCTCAGTCACCTTTAAAGGCATCATCTGTCAACACTAATGCAGTGAGGCTGGACAGCCTCAGTCACCTTTAAAGGCATCATCTGCCAACACTAATGCAGTGAGGCTGGACAGCCTCAGTCACCTTTAAAGGCATCATCTGTCAACACTAATGCAGTGAGGCTGGACAGCCTCAGTCACCTTTAAAGGCATCATCTGCCAACACTAATGCAGTGAGGCTGGACAGCCTCAGTCACCTTTAAAGGCATCATCTGCCAACACTAATGCAGTGAGGCTGGACAGCCTCAGACACCTTTAAAGGCATCATCTGCCAACACTAATGCAGTGAGGCTGGACAGCCTCTGTCAACTTTAAAGGCATCATCTGTCAACACTAAGGCAGTGAGGCTGGACAGCCTCAGGTCAGGTTTGATTCATGTTAGGAAGAGAGCGAGCTCTGCCCCCCACGGCAGCAGTTATTCATATTCTGCTAAAAAAAGAGCCGCAGTGCAGTGCACAGGCGCTGCCATCATTAGCAGCTGTAGAAATGTTATACACAGGTGACACACGGAGGAGATCAGAGGATTGAGAATGAGGATGTGGAGACTTACGATCGAGGCAGACCAGTATCGTATCTCTCTCCAGCTGAGTGACATGGATCACACAGGACTGAGGTGCATCTGAAATAAGGGAGGAACACAGCAACACACAGAACTTCACCACAAAGCCAGAGAAATCACGGCCAAAATTCCCATTTCGCTCATTTTCTTTTCGCCATTTCCACGTGTGAAGCTCTACGACATTCATTCCCACATCATGACGTTTTCTTCTGCCCTAAGCAAAGTGATGGATGACAGAGGGAAAGTGGCCTGCGTGTCGCCCCTGATGTACCGCCCAGCACAGCAGAAATCACCTGATGTACCGCCCAGCACAGCAGAAATCACCTGATGTACCGCCCAGCACAGCAGGAATCACCTGATGTACCGCCCAGCACAGCAGAAATCACCTGATGTACCGCCCAGCACAGCAGAAATCACCTGATGTACCGCCCAGCACAGCAGAAATCACGGGTGACCCGCATGTTTTCCTCATTACAGCGAACTTAAAACCAGGAAAATATGAACAGCAATTTACAGTACTTCAATAACATTTTCAATTTTCTACAGGTGCCAGTGATTGTGTCCCTACATCTTTGGGGGAAAAAAATAAAAATCGATATTTTAGAAATAGTTTGAGTAGGATTTCTCGAAAAACACAATGTTTAGACTCATAAAAATGTAATGCGCTTCAATCATCACTTTAGACCCTCTAAAAGTGTGTACTGGCGTCTGTCCTCAGAAACGCTGCCGTCAGCCTGCATTTCCTTATTTTTCTTTTGATGACAGGTTTCTGGGCGTCGATCTTTGGGCAGTGGGTGTGTAGCTTCAGCCAATGACAGCGCACAAGGTGTGACGGTGCGACACAGCTCTGTAGGGTGGCGCTTCTGATGTCATCGGGCTGGAGAGGAGGGGCCCACTTTGAATGCTGTGTTCACTAACTACGACAAATTCTACTCAGTATGCCTATAAGATAATGATGTTTCTACTTAATTCTTTCCTTGAAATTAAAGGACAGACTTTGGTTAATATTTCAGGAATAAGATGCCTTTCAGGCAATAGTTACCACCATTGGTATTCTGTTGCTTGTACTATATTTGCTGGTATTTAGTGAAAATTCATGCCCACAGCATTTGCCTTTTTGAAACCCCTGCATCCGGACAGCATTGTCAGTATTATCGTCCTGACCAGTCCTTTCTGCAGTCCAGTGACCGATGCGCCAATGCAATGCTGTCTATGACAGCTGTCAGTCGCAGATCCATACAGGGCTAAAGGTGTGTCTGTAGTGTTGAGTTAGTGCAGTGCATTGTGGGAGCTGATGTCTTTAAAGCAAATGTACAAGAAATGTACAGGGGTGCTCAATACAGAACTATCTAAAGCTGCTGTGGAAAAATGATGTGCATCACTTACTTATAAAGAGCTGACACCTTTAAACAAAGCATAAGGCTTAATCGATGGTGTATTGCGCCCTTAAATGTAGCATATCCTTCATTGAAAATATATATCTTTTCATTATTTTATAATAAATATATTATATATGTTTGTATATCTCAAATTGCTTTCGGCACATGGTTTATTAAAAAGCACTCTCACCAGTAAATGTCTTTTATAACAATGTCAATCTAAACATGATGTACAGCAACCTCCTGTGGTGCGCTTTTCGGCAAAGACTGTTTGAACATTTACCAATGGCTACAGCTAGAGTGACGCAAGCGACCTCTGAACGGGGGGTCTGTGCTACTCTCAGGTCAGGGCATCAGGCCGAAAGAGCAACAGGCGGCAGAACAGCGGGAGCTGACAGCTGATTGGCTGAGAGAGCTACAGAAGGCAGAACAGTGGGAGCTGACAGCTGATTGGCTGAGAGGTACAGAAGGCAGAACAGCGGGAGCTGACAGCTGATTGGCTGAGAGAGCTACAGAAGGCAGAACAGTGGGAGCTGACAGCTGATTGGCTGAGAGAGCTACAGAAGGCAGAACAGTGGGAGCTGACAGCTGATTGGCTGAGAGAGCTCCAGAAGGCAGAACAGTGGGAGCTGACAGCTGATTGGCTGAGAGGTACAGAAGGCAGAACAGCGGGAGCTGACAGCTGATTGGCTGAGAGAGCTACAGAAGGCAGAACAGTGGGAGCTGACAGCTGACTGACAGAGCAGCAGGTATGACGGCTGATTGGCTGTGAGAGCAGCAGGTGTGCTTGCTGATTGGCTGTGAGAGCAGCAGGTGACTGCTGACTGGCTGTTGGCGCTCACCTGACTGGGCAAACCAGGAAGAGGTGGAGCTGGGGTTGATGGTCTCGAAGCGCACGACCTGGCTCTGCTCGGAGCCTTTACTGACAGCCACACAGATCAGGGGGTACTCCTGCTCGGGGACCACCAGCATCTCGAACACCTCCAGCGGGCACGGGAGAGGAACTTCAATGCTCTGCAGGGGAGGGGTACATGAAGAAGTTAACTGTGAACAGAAAAACCCCTTTCAGTAAACCCCAACAGCATTCCTACAGCTAAATCTAAAGAGATGCTGAGCTAAAACTCAGATCTCTCAGCATCTACGGTTCCTCCTGAGATCCTTTATTCCCCAGTCCGGCAGCATTCCCACCTTCATTTGAGGGACGAGTCATGTGCTCATCGTTAGGGGGTTTGGCCCCTCAAACCCATCTGCTACTCAGTCAGCCATCTTTGCAACAGATTTCTGAAATTAAAAGCGCTATGCAAATACAATTCCATTGAAGATATTACCTAACAATCCCCCCCCACAGTTTAAATGGATTAATAATTGAGTCCATCCTTGCTCATGTCAGTTCCATTTTGATTGGTCTACACTGAAGGGGATCTTCTCTTCACAGTAGAGAAATTCTCCAGCATGATGACACCGTCCATGATTACAATCAGACAAACCGCATTCAACTGAATGCCTGTGACTGACAGCCGTACCACAGACTCACCCTGACGAGCATGAACTTCTGCATGGGCTCGACCCACTCGAACAGAACCACACTGGACTGAAACGCCCCACACAGATATTTGTGTCCAGTGTACGGATTCCTCACTGTAGCCGAAAACAAAATCATCTAGTTAACAAGCTGATGCCCTTAAAATGCAGGACCCACACACTCCTCTCAAATCCTTCCAGTCTTTCATTGTATTCCTCTCCGCATCTTATTCTATCAAGTGGCACGTAAGCCAGTGGTTATTTATAAGTAATATTTTATTAACCTCTGACATGGAACCAACACTGAACACCATTCTTGAGGCTGGATCTCATATTTTTGCAGCCATGAAATCAACCCAAAACTCTGACACACTCACCTATACAGCATTTTTGGCACCCTTTTGTATCTGGAATCTTATTGGACACAGCAAACTTCCTGAAATGACGTGATAATGATGTTAATTCTTTCCTTCATGGATGCCCTTGGCAAAGGTGATAAATTTTTTTTAAATGGCACTGAAGGCTCAGAAACAGGAGGAGGACGTACCTGGGGATGATTTTGTCGGGAAGCTTATGAGTTGGAATGGCGACGGGTAACTTCTGCATTTGGCGGGCGTGTTCAAACAGGCCCGACAGGCTGTGGGAGTAAAGCTGGGAGGCTTTACCTGGGAAATCCAACAATAGTCAGACAGAAACACACAGCAGCCATTTCACAAAAACAATTAAGTGGAAATTAATCAGAAAATTCACAAAAACAACCAAAGTGATCATGTGGGATTTTACGGTCTTCGCTGCAGTCCATAACTGGAGGGAGACCGCGCATTAACACAGCAGTAACTGCGAAGAAAATCATCCGCTGTGGATGTTCAGCTGAAACTTCAGACAAATGTCCTTCATGGTCATTTTTGCATTTTAATTTGCATAATTCAGAACCAAAAACACAAGCTACGGTCAAAATACTAATAGACTGCAGCGTATATTTTCGCGGTGTCCAGCACATAAGCTCGTCTCCTCAGTTAGTTGTAGTTATAAGGTAGAATGTTTAGGTCCCAGTACAGTCTCTGCATACAAAGCATCAATTGGCATCATTTAAATTGCTTTCAGGCATTGCTAGGGTTTCACAGCAACATAATACAACAACTCGACATTGAAAAAATTATTTAATAAAGACATTTCATGTGGAGGTGAATTATTCAGCTTGTGGTTGGAAGTGCCACGTTGTGAGCATAAACAATGGGGTCACTTCAGTTATTGGCCAAGACTGATCACCAATGTCAAGGTTTAGTTAATCAATTTTATGCCACAAGTTTTCCAACTGCATGCTAGTTTCTGAAAATGCGTTTATTTTTCCTGTTTTTAATGTTCACTAAGCCTCACAAAGTCAAGATCCACCTGGCCAACTAAAAACAGTCAGATTTATAAGTATCTGAACATGGTCATGATGTTAAACGGACCTCAATTCAGGTGATTTGAGTTAAAATACTTTGAAACTAAAGCTGACAATCTCTACTTTCACCTCATATTCATAGTTTTCACTGTACCTGGCAAGGGCACCAAGGCGAAATGCAAACAGTGTGTCACTATCGAAGCGTAAAATGACTCCATAGTGTCTATATTATGATGTCCCACGGTGAGGTCAAGCACAGGAGTGTCCATTAAAAAAATAAACAGATACTTATATCCCTCACTCAGAGAAATGGCTCCAGCATATTGGCAGCAGCATGTATGGGTGTAAAAGCACAGTACACAGGAGGCCTTACCTGATATAGAGAGCAGGCTGTTATTCATGACATACAGCCACGTGCACCGGCGCGGAATCAGCTGAAGAGAACAGAGCACAGCAGTCAGATTTCAGCTAACAGAGCAGAGATCTTTCAGATTTCACCCAACAGGCCAAAGATCTTTCAGATTTCAGCTAACAGGGTAGAGGAATTTCAGATTTCAGCTAATAGGCCAAAGATCTTTCAGATTTCACCCAACAGGGAAAAGATCTTTCAGATTTCAGCTAATAGGCCAAAGATCTTTCAGATTTCACCCAACAGAGAAAAGATCTTTCAGATTTAAGCTAAAAGGCCAAAGATCTTTCAGATTTCAGCTAACAGGGCAAAGATCTTTCAGATTTCAGCTAACAGGGATAAGATCTTTCAAATTTCAGGCAACAGGACAAACATCTTTCAGATTTCAGCTCACAGGGCAGAGATCTTTCAGATTTCACCCAACAGGCCAAAGATCTTTCAGATTTCAGCTAACAGGGTAGAGGAATTTCAGATTTCAGCTAATAGGACAAAGATCTTTCAGATTTCACCCAACAGGGAAAAGATCTTTCAGATTTCAGCTAATAGGCCAAAGATCTTTCAGATTTCACCCAACAGAGAAAAGATCTTTCAGATTTCAGCTAAAAGGCCAAAGATCTTTCAGATTTCAGCTAACAGGGCAAAGATCTTTCAGATTTCAGCTAACAGGGATAAGATCTTTCAAATTTCAGGCAACAGGACAAACATCTTTCAGATTTCAGCTCACAGGGCAGAGATCTTTCAGATTTCACCCAACAGACCAAAGATCTTTCAGATTTCAGCTAACAGGGTAGAGGAATTTCAGATTTCAGCTAATAGGCCAAAGATCTTTCAGATTTCACCCAACAGGGAAAAGATCTTTCAGATTTCAGCTAATAGGCCAAAGATCTTTCAGATTTCACCCAACAGAGAAAAGATCTTTCAGATTTCAGCTAAAAGGCCAAAGATCTTTCAGATTTCAGTTAACAGGGCAAAGATCTTTCAGATTTCAGCTAACCGGGCAAAGATCTTTCAGATTTCAGCTAACATGGCAGATATATTTCGGATTTCAGCTGACAGAGCAGAGATCTTTCAGATTTCAGCAAACAGGGCAGAGATCATTCAGATTTCACCCAACAGGGAAAAGATTCTTCAGATTTCAGCTAACAGGCCAAAGATCTTTCAGATTTCAAATATCAGAGTGGAGATATTTCACATTTCAGCTAATAAGGAAAAGATCTTTCAAATGTCAGGCAACAGGGAAAAGATCTTTCAGATTTCAGGCAACAGGACAAAGATCTTTCAGATTTCAGCTCACAGTGCAGAGATCTTTCAGATTTCAGCTAACAGGCCAAAGATCTTTCAGATTTCAGCTAACAGGGAAAAGATCTTTCAAATTTCAGGCAACAGGACAAAGATCTTTCAGACTTCAGCTCACAGGGCAGAGGTATTTCAGACTTCAGCTAACAGGGGAAGGATCTTTCAAATTTCAGCTAACAGGGCAGAGATATTTGACATTTCAGCTAATAAGAAAAAGATCTTTCAAATTTCAGGCAACAGGACAAAGATCTATCAGATTTCAGCTAACAGGGCAGAGAGCATCCAGATTTCTCCCAACAGGGAAAAGATGTTTCAGATTTCAGAGAACAGGGCTGAGATATTTCAGATTTCAGTTAACAGGACAAAGATCTTTCAGATGTCAGGTAACAGGGCAGAAATATTTCAAATTTCAGCTAACAGGGCAGAGATATTTCACATTTCAGCTAACAGGGAAAAGATCTTTCAAATTTCAGGCAACAGGACAAAGATCTTTCAGATTTCAGCTAACAGGGCAGAGGTATTTCAGATTTCAGCTAACAGGGCAGAGATCTTTCAGATTTCACCCAACAGGGAAAAGATCTTTCAGATTTCAACTTACAGAGAAAAGATCATTCAGAATTCAGCTATCAGAGTGGAGATATTTCAGATTTTAGCTAAGAGGGTAAAGATCATTCAGATTTCAGTTAACAGGGAAAAGATCATTCAGATTTCACCCAATAGGGAACAGATCTTTCAGATTTCAGCGAACAGAGAAGAGATCTTTCAGATTTCAGCTGACAGAGCAGAGATCTTTCAGATTTCAGCAAACAGGGCAAAGATCACTCAGATTTCACCCAACAGGGTAGAGGTATTTCAGACTTCAGCTAACAGGGAAGAGATCTTTCAGATTTCAGCGAACAGGGCTGAGATATTTCAGATTTCAGTTAACAGGACAAAGATCTTTCAGATGTCAAGTAACATGGCAGAGATATTTCAGATTTCAGCTAACAGGGGAAGGATCTTTCAAATTTCAGCTAACAGGGCAGAGATATTTCACATTTCAGCTAATAAGAAAAAGATCTTTCAAATTTCAGGCAACAGGATAAAGATCTTTCAGATTTCAGCTAACAGGGCAGAGATATTTGACATTTCAGCTAATAAGAAAAAGATCTTGCAAATTTCAGGCAACAGGACAAAGATCTTTCAGATTTCAGCTAACAGGGTAGAGAGCATCCAGATTTCTCCCAACAGGGAAAAGATGTTTCAGATTTCAACGAACAGGGCTGAGATATTTCAGATTTCAGTTAACAGGACAAAGATCTTTCAGATGTCAGGTAACAGGAAAGAAATATTTCAGATTTCAGCTAACAGGGCAGAGATATTTCACATTTCAGCTAATAGGGAAAAGATCTTTCAAATTTCAGGCAACAGGACAAAGATCTTTCAGATTTCAGCTAACAGGGCAGAGGTATTTCAGACTTCAGCTAACAGGGAAAAGATCTTTCAGATTTCAGCTAATAGGCCAAAGATCTTTTAGATTTCAGCTATCAGAGTGGAGATATTTCAGATTTTAGCTAAGAGGGTAAAGATCATTCATATTTCAGTTAACAGGACAAAGATCTTTCAGATTTCAGTTAACAGGACAAAGATCTTTCAGATTTCAGCAAACAGGGCAAAGATCTTTCAGATTTCAGCAAACAGGGCAAAGATCATTCAGATTTCAGCAAACAGGGCAAAGATCATTCAGATTTCACCCAATACGGAACAGATCTTTCAGATTTCAGCGAACAGAGCAGAGATCTTTCAGATTTCAGCGAACAGAGCAGAGATCTTTCAGATTTCAGCTGACAGAGCAGAGATCTTTCAGATTTCAGCAAACAAGGCAGAGATCATTCAGATTTCACCCAATAGGGAACAGATCTTTCAGATTTCAGCGAACGGAGCAGAGATCTTTCAGATTTCAGCTAACAGGGCAGAGATATTTCAGATTTCAGCTAATAGAGCAGAGATCTTTCAGATTTCAGCTTACAGGGCATATATTATCCGTATTTCAGCTAACAGAACATGTATCACTCAGATTTTAGTACATACCATACAGATTTCAGCATGCAACATATTTAGGCATAGTACAGTCTGATTTCAGCATTAGCCAGTCAGATATCAGTATGAAACATACAGAGGTCAGATTTCAGGATAAAACAGAGTTCAGAGAAGTCAGACTGATGCTCTCATCTGTTTTTATCGAGTTCAGGGGTACAGAACCCAGCTCCAACAGAGCCATGACTCCACATGATTTAGAGAGGTCTCTCTGCCCTAACACACCTGATTCTAGTTATTGTAGCTTCTCAAGGGTCGATACTCAGGTGATGGTTTGAATCAGGCGCCTCAGAGGAGAGAGAGATCTCACACATGCAGGGATATGGACCGGCAGGGGCCGGGCGCCCCGCTCCTGATTGCAACCAACATCTCATCCACAGAACAGAACGGCCAACACTAACCTGTTCCATGGAGGTCTCATGCAGCTCGTTTAAGTTCAGAGTATAAATGCCTTCCTCCGCTCCAAAAATCAAATACTGGTCTGGAAAACAAAACCGTTTTAAAGTGAACAAATGTTGATGAAGGATTACTGGTATAAAAATCTGAGCGAAAGAAGCAAGCTGGGCACTAACAGGGAGAAGTCAAGGATCTGAATAAAACGGGGAATAATCTACACACAAATATTGATGTTAAAAAGTCACATAAATGTATTTACCACACAAATTAACAGAGCAATCCCCATCCTGACCACAGAGAAGTATAATATAGTTTTTAGTATTTCATTTCACTGAAAAGTGTTTGTCAGATCAGAGCCATTCAAAAACTTACTTTATGGCCCTAAAACTAAATTCAGTTCTTTATCCATCCTGCCGCTCAGAGAAGAAAGGACGAGGCCATAACTTACCCCTCGTGTCGGGGTTGATCCAGGAGGTGGCACAGTGTATTTTTAATGGACATCCATTGAAGACTTTTGAGAAACAAGCTCCCATCTATCCAAAGAGAAGCGAATAAAAATTACTCAAAATAGCCGACATATTAAAAATATATGAATGGGAACGAGTTCTGCACAAAATTAAAGCCATTAACAACTGTCTTCCAGTATTAGAACCACAGAAGCGGTGTTTCCATCCAACTATATCGCAAATCTTATAGCTGCTGAGACTCATTTGGTCGTTTCATCCGAAGACGAAGTGAGCTTATATAAGCCTGATGAAAAGAAAAACAAATGGGAAAAGCTGGTGGCAAAAAAAAAAAAAAAAAAAAAAAAAAAAAAAAAAAAGGGGGCCACACTGAAGCGGGCAATACCCCTCAGCCCCGAAGGTCACTGCTGCAAGGTCAAAGGTCAAACTGGGACGAAACCTCGAAGTGGCACACCTACCCCCCATGGGGAGTCTACATATGCAAAATGAACTTCCTAACCCCACTGGTTACAGAGAAATAGCCCGGACAGAATTGGCAGCCCCCCGCCCGCCCGGACGCCCGCCGAAGGGACGACAACACCCCTCGTGCCCGAGTCGGGCTGAGGGGTAAAAAAGCGGTAAAAGAGAGAAGAGGAAACTTTTGAGCAGATAACATTGCAGATGTGGGTTACAATAACAGCCATGTGTGCTCAGTGGGCCATGTTCACAGCAGTCCAGAGACCCCGCCGGACGCTCGCTGAGGCGTAGTTAGTAACATCATCACTTATTGCAAAACTTGTTCTCAGACCTGTTTCCACTGCACTAAAGCGCATTCATCTTTATCAATACACTGAATTTTCCACCTCCTCCTTGAGCAAAAAAAAAATTGATTCAATATTTCAAGTTGATGCACATTTTGTGCTTTTCCCACTCAGGTTCTTTGAAGAACGAATTCAAAATGCGCATTAAAAAGGGTGGATGGAAACAGGACTGGAGTGGATGTTCTTTTTTCCAACAAGACATACTCACATGAACCTTTGGAGTCGGTGGGAGGCCATTACTGATGGGCTTCTGCAAATAAAACAGAAGCAGCACTTACAACGAGCGTCAGCACTTCAAACCAGCTCAACTTCAACAGCATCAAGAAGCAAAACCATGGAGCAGGTCACCAAACCAGGCAAAACACTGGCTACCGATGTCAGCAATCATCAAAAACCCATCATGCAGCACAGTTCCACACAGGCATTTCTCAGAGGACACCAATCCCCGAGAATCAGCAATCCCAAACAAACAGGAAGCCTACAGGACTACACATTCACTCATTATTCACATTCCTGACCTACAGGTCAATCAGGGTCTAAGAGTGCAGGTCAGTCTGTTAGACTTTCACAATGAGATGCACAGCACTTCTACAGGAACAGTTCACCGAGTGGAGACAGACGGTCACGTCCAGAGATTCCTCGGTGGCGATTTCTCAGGTTTCTCCACGGAAAAGACTGCTGCATCCAGACTAAAGAAAGGCGTGATAAACCCATAGAGCTTTATTTCTGGAGGCCTTCAGTGAGCTTTCACTCAAACGCTAAAAAGCACACTTCATTCAGCAGGAACAGAGCCGGCTGAGCAGAGCCAAGCGGGCTGAATCAGAGCCGAGGTGAAACCTACAGGACAGCAGATCTCCAGGGAAGAGCTACAGCTGAGGATGTGTGGTCATGAGTCTAAGTGAATGCAGCGGAGTGACGTCCTTACAGGAATGTCCTTTTTCTCTCTCCGTATGGGGACCGATGGGGGCATCGTGGACTGCCTCTCCACCTTCGCACCAGCCCTCTCTCCATTCAGCTGGGAGGGGCTGATCCCGTTACCTGCACAGAGGAGTCAAACCCAGGCGTAACTCAACTGCTCCAGGCCGAAATACACCAGAGCCTTCTGATCAGTGTTAATCCACTATTGACCACTCTTAATTTCCAGGTCATGAATATTCATTTTCGCCCTAAGCGAGGCGCATAACTGTGATTGCCGGCTTTGTTTACATGGTGTTTGCTATGGATTACCCGCGGAAGAAAACCGTGATTTGGCATTTGTTCCAGATTTCTGTCATGCGAATTACAGTAGTTTTCCCATAGCCCAAGTCACGAAATATTTTTGAAATTACTCTTTTTGAAGTAACGTCATTTTTGAGAAAATTCCATAGTCTGAGAGCATGAGGAGAGAAAAAATAAACCATGTTAAGTTATGCTGTTAATATTTAGCCAAACTGAATGACAAGTGTAATGTTGTTAAAGTCGGTATCAGCACAGGTTGGCTCAGCGCCTCTCATAACCAAGTTACGTTACTTAGTGTGCCAGCACTACTGCTCCATAACCATTAGTTTGTTAGCTAGTAAACTAACGTTCACTAGCCACTCAGTTGACAGTGGAATAAAACCGATTTGGCATCTGCTCCATATTTTTCTCCATCAGATAACTGTATTACTTTTCCCATATTCCAAAACATGAAGTAAAAGTGATCAATACAGTCACTGGTTCAAATGCGAAAGTGACGGCTTGACCGCAGAGTAAGTCAGCAGAATGATGGTGTAGATCAGTGCTAACATATATTGGGAATTACTATTCAGGCGCTTACGGAAATTACATTTGTTTTCTATAACATTGCACGATTCAGCTTTGTGACAAACAGTATCTTATTCTCGTAGTCGTGACCTAATCAGGCCACCGCTGATGCCTCGATAAATAAAACTACTGGAAACGCGTATCGCAACCACAAAACCCCCTCTAGTTCCGGTCCTTCAGCTCTCCTCATCTGATTCAACCATTTCCCTCTATGAAGATAAACTTTAGGAAAACGATGGAAAATAAGATCAGTGTGCAAACTAATATCCCCATTACAATGTGGGACACAACACTGAAATGGCGAACTGGGCGTGGCCAGTCCTTGTTTTGCTTGTCAAACCTTGTTTTGGCATAGAATTTAAAAGTTGTACGTGTCATCAATGACTGACATCTGAAGTCCTCCCCCTCACCATTTCTTCGCAGCCAACGTACTCAGAATTCCATCACAGTGAAATCACATTATGACTTCATCTTATTGATAAAATACGGACAATAATCAAATCAATATAAAATTAGAAATATTCAATAGCACAGTCTCCACCAAAAGTACTGTAACAGCAAAGCAAAGGTCCTAACTTTCTCAATACAGTAAATACACCTGGGGTAGAGATAGAAAGATGAAAACCAGACAAGAGTTCAGAATTTCAGCTTTGATTTCACACCACTTACACTAAAATGTGTTAATGTACACACAACATAGCACCTTTGCGGCAAGACCACACAATATTTCGGTGAGCAGGTGTACTGAAACAGAGTGAGGAAGTTAAAGAAAGTAAATGACACAGTGTGTTTGTTGCATATCCCTCGCTTGCAATAACCACATCAAGCCTACAACCGCCCCCACAGATAGACCAGTTTCTCATGTCACTGCAATGCCGCCCATTACACTGCCACAGGTGCGTACGGTGAGAGGGAACGAACAAGCCCAGCAGGATCAGGGTGCTAATATTTATGACAGAGGAATTTCACTGTGTCACTTCTGGAAATGCCTACAAGTCCCATAATGCTCTCTCCTGCATTAGGAAGCCCTTGTTACCGAGGCTGCTGAGCTTGTGAGGAGGCAGTCTCGGGGGCGGGGGGCGGGGGGGCACGCTGGAGGCCGGCCGGCTGGGGCTGTCGGCGGCGGGACAGCGTTTGATGGTCCCCTGACTCCCCTCCTCCCCTCCGGAGAGGTTATCTTGAGGGACGCAGATGGATTTGGGCTGAAAAGCAGAAGAGAACAGAGGGAAAGAGAAATGAGAAAGGTGTTCTCACGTCATACTGAGTACACGAGCTGTCCTGCATCCCGCAATGAGTACAGAGAGAATGTGAAAAACAAATAAAAATCCTGATATAGGACAAAAACTCTTACTTCCATAAAGAAGACTAGATTTATAGGAGACTGTATTCGGCAGTATGTCATTATAACCATAAGGGGTGCACATGATGAAGGGATAAGAACTGAAATGCTTTGAGCCCAAAGTCCTCTCTGAACAGCACAATCTCAGCTGAATGACACCAGCACATCCTGTCAGAATGAGCCGGATGGAGCCGGCGGGCACTGCGTTGATATCAGTCAGTGTTTATGTGGCTCTGATACCGAACTCATCCTCAGCCTTACCTTAGGGGGAAGGGGCGGAGGCTGTTTCGGCCTGATAGTTGCGCTGGAGGAACAGAATGCAAACATGATGAGGAAAGTGACCTCAGTGAGCGTCAGAGGGAGAAGCACGGAAAATGGTGGCAGGAGAGCTTGTGTGCAGTGTGTGAGCGACGCCTGAGTGTGGATCCATCTTACCTACTGCCTGACTGCACAGACCCGCCCACAGAGCCATCAGTATGATCCGGGGGGCTGTCCTAACAAACAAACACACACACACAGGCTTCAGTACCAGCTTCCTGCCCCTGTCACATGACCGCAAACAGCACCTTACCATGCTGAGAGAGCTCAATGGCTCAAGCAAGGAACCCAGGATAAACGAGCAGAGATACGAAACATCATCCTTCCCTGTCACATGACCCTGTAACAGCCCTCAAGCATGCTGGGAAAACATAATGACACATGCAGACAGAGCCACATGGTAACATTAGCCAGCAAAAACGCACAAGCGGGTGTAGGCACAAAGAGATGGAGCGTCCAATGATCTGCAGCTCAGCACACATATACAAAAACATAATGCTCAACTGATTAATCGGGACGATAATCAGGCTAATGGGATGATGAGCATCAGCCGATCATAGCGCTCGAAAGAACGATTATAGAGTTTTCGACTGCAGAGCACCGGCAGAACTGTAGGCTGCCTGTCAGTACTGCTGTGATCAGTCACTCAGGACAATGCAGTCAGTAACATCACATTCACTCAGGACATACAGCACCCTCTATAATTATGGGCACCCCTGGTTAAGATCTGTTCTTTAGCTACTAATAAATTCAGTTTTTTTTTCTAAATAATGTTGGACCACCATGAAAAAAAAGAGGAAAATCCAACCTTCAATTCAAGTGCATTTATTCAGTGGGAAAAAAATCCCACATTAAGAAATTATTCTTTTACATCAAATCATTTGTACAATTGTTAGCACCCCTGATGTCAATATTTTGTACAACCCCCTTTTACCAACAAAACAGCGCCTAATCTTCTCCTATAATGTTTCACAAGATGGGAGAATACAGAAAGAGGGATCTTCGACCATTCCTCTTTGCACAGTCTCTCTAAATCATCCAGCGACCTGGGTCCTCTCCTCTGCACTCTCCTCTTCAGCTCACTCCACAGGGTTTCAATGGGGTTGAGGTCTGGGGACTGAGATGGCCATGGGTGGAGCTTGATTTTGTGTCTGGTGAACCATTTCTGTGTAGATTTGGCCACATGTTCGGGGTCATTATCCTGCTGAAAGACCCAGTGACGAACCATCTTCAGCTTTCGGGCAGAGGCCACCAGATTTTGATTTAAAATGTCCTGGTATTTCAAAGCGTTCATGATGCCATGCACCCTAACAAGGTTCCCAGGGCCTCTGGAAGAGAAACAGGCCTACAGCATCACTGATCCTCCCCCATACTTCACAGTGGGCATGAGGTGCTTTTCTGCATACTCATCTTTTGTGTTCCGCCAGACCCACTTAGAGTGTTTGTTGCCAAAAAGCTCTATCTTGGTCTCATCTGACCAAAGCACATGGTCCCAGTTGAAGTCCCAGTACTGCTTAGCGAACTCCAGATGTTTGCATTTATGATTGAGAGTGAGAAAAGGTTTTTTCCGTGCATGCCTCCCAAACAGCTTGTTGGCATGTAGATAGCGCCTGATGGTTGTTTTGAAGATTTTCTGACCCTAAGATGCTGCCATTTGTTGCAATTCTTTAACAGTGAGTTTTGGAGAACTTTTTATTTCTCTTACCATCCTCCTCACTGTGCGTGGTGGCAAAATAACCTTGCGTCCTTGTCCAGGCTTGTTTACCACTGTTCCAGTTGTTTTAAACTTCTTAATGATTCCTCTGACAGTAGATATGGGCAGGTGCAGGCGAGTGGCTATTTTCTTGTAGCCATTGCCTGACTTGTGAAGGTCGACACACATCTGCCTTACTTGAATGGTGTGTTCCTTTGTCTTTCCCATGTTGAAGAGTGGATAAGAGAAATGGCCTCTGTGTCATGTCATATTTATACCCCAGGGAAACAGGAAGTGATGAATTACAAATTAAATGTTCCTGGATACTCTAATCAACTTTGTAAACTACTGTAGAAATGACAGGAATACTTCAATTACATTTGATTCCTAGGAATTGTTGGGGGTGCCAATAATTGTGGAACAGGTGATTTTATGAAAAAATAGTTATTTCTTCGTCAGGGATTTTTTCCCCCCTTAAAATTCACTTGAATTGAAGGTTACATTTTTTTCAATTTTCAGAGTGAGTGTATGCTTCTGCTATAAAAATTGAATTTATTTTAAGGCTGTTAACACATCTTAAACAGGAGTGCCAATAATTATGGAGGGCGCTGTAACAGTGCATAACATCACATCCACTCAGTATAGTGCATAACATCACATTCACTCAGTACAGTACAGTGCATAACATCATCCACTCAGTACAGTGCAAAACATCACATCCAGTCAGTACAGTGCAGTGCATAACATCACATCCACTGAGTACAGTACAGTGCATAACATCATCCACTCATTACAGTACAGTGCATATCACATCCACTCAGTACAGTTCATAACATCACATTCACTCTGTACAGTACAGTGCATAACATCACATCCACTCAGTACAGTACATACATCACAATCACCCCGTACAATACATAACATCATATTCACTCAGTACAGTACAGTGCATAACATCACATTCACTCAGTGCAGTGCACATCATCACATTCATTCAGTACAGTAAATAACATCACATTCACAGAGTACAGTACAGTACAGTACATCACATCCACTCAGCACAGTAAAGTACATAACATCACAGTCACTCAGTACAGTACATAATATCACATTCACTCAGTACAGTACAGAGCATAACATCACATTCACTCAGGACCGTACAGTGCATAACATCACATTCACTCAGGACAGTACATAACATCAGTCACTCAGTACAGTACATAACATCACATTCACTCAGTACTGTACAGTGCATAACATCACATCCATGCAGTCCAGTGCATAACATCACATTCACTCAGGACAGTACATAACATCACATTCACTCAGTACAGTACAGTGCATAACATCACATTCACTCAGTACAGTGTAGTACATAACATCACATTCACTCAGTACAGTACAGTGTGTGACATCATCGGGCGGCACAGTGGCACAGTGGTTAGCACTCCAGCCTCACAGCAAGAAGGTTGTGGGTTCGAATCCGGCCTGGGGCCTTTCTGTGTGGAGTTTGCATGTTCTCCCCGTGTTCGCGTGGGTTTTCTCCGGGTACTCCGGTTTCCCCCACCCACAAAACATGCAATATATAGGAATACTGTATGGCTGTGTATGAATGTTTGGTGGTGGTCGGAGGGGCCGTAGGCGCATACTGGCAGCCACGCTTCCGTCAGTCTGCCCCAGGGCAGCTGTGGCTACAAAAACGTAGTTTACTACCATCAGAGTGTGAATGTGTGAGTGAATGAATAATGTATCCTTGTGAAGCGCCTTTGAGTGCCTAGTAAGCAGAAAAGCGCTATATAAAATTGATGCATTATTATTTCATTACCACATTCACTCAGGACAGTACATAACATCTCAGTACAGTACATTCACTCACACATTCACTCAGTACAGTAAAGTGCATAACATCACATTCACTCAGTACAGTACAGTGCATAACATCACATTCACTCAGTACAGTACAGTGCATAACATCACATTCACTCAGTACAGTGTAGTACATAACATCACATTCACTCAGTACAGTGCAGTGCATAACCTCAAATTCACTCAGTACAGTACAGTGCATAACATCACATTCACTCAGTACAATACAGTGCATAACATCACATTCACTCAGTACAGTACAGTGCATAACATCACATTCACTCAGTACAGTGTAGTACATAACATCACATTCACTCAGTACAGTGCAGTGCATAACCTCAAATTCACTCAGTACAGTACAGTGCATAACATCACATTCATTCAGTACAGTGCATAACATCACATTCACTCAGTACAGTACAGTACATAACATCACATTCACTAAGTACAGTACAGTGCATAACATCACATTCACTCAGGACAGCACATAACATCACATTCACTCAGTACAGTACAGTACATCACATCCACTCAGTACAGTACAGTACATAACATCACATTCACTCAGGACAGTACATAACATCACATTCACTCAGTACAGTCCAGGACATAACATCACATTCACTCAGTACAGTGCATAACATCACATTCATTCAGTACAGTGCAGTGCATAACCTCACATTCACCCAGTACAGTACAGTGCATAACATCACATTCACTCAGTACAGTGCAGTACATAACCTCACATTCACTCAGTACAGTGCAGTGCATAACATCACATTCATTCAGTACAGTGCAGTGCATAACCTCACATTCACCCAGTACAGTACAGTGCATAACATCATATTCACTCAGTACAGTGCAGTACATAACCTCACATTCACCCAGTACAGTACAGTGCATAACATCATATTCACTCAGTACAGTGCAGTACATAACCTCACATTCACTCAGTACAGTACAGTGCATAACATCATATTCACTCAGTACAGTGCAGTACATAACCTCACATTCACTCAGTACAGTACAGTGCATAACCTCACATTCACTCAGTACACTGCAGTGCATAACCTCACATTCACTCAGTACAGTACAGTGCATAACATCACATTCATTCAGTACAGTGCATAACATCACATTCATTCAGTACGGTGCATAACATCACATTCACTCAGTACAGTACAGTACATAACATCACATTCACTAAGTACAGTGCATAACATCACATCCACTCAGTACACTGCAGTGCATAACCTCACATTCACTCAGTACAGTACAGTGCATAACATCAAAATTCTCATTTTTTTTTTTTACCATGAAGCAGGCTCTGCAAGAACTGGTCACATGACTCCACCCTCTATGTCCAAGGAATGTATGTAAATGAGCCTAGCACAGCCAATCATAGCCAAGAACTCCACAACCAGCAAAGCAGGGTCACAAAAATGAGAGCCGACCCTTTCACATACACTGAGCAGGCGCAAACAATAAGGAAGACAGGGACGCAAGCAACTGAAAAACAAGCAGACAGGAAAAAGAGACCCGAAAATAAAGTGGAAGGAGGAAATACCAGATTAGATCTTGCTGGGTAGTAAACGTCCTCCACACAGTCCAAAAAATCATCAGTGTCAGGCTGTTAGACAGGATAGATGAGGAAACCAAGTTATTTACAGTGCAGGGAGAGCAGCCCAGACCCAATCACAGGGAGAGCAGCCCAGACCCAATCACAGGGAGAGCAGCCCAGACCCAATCACAGGGAGAGCAGCCCAAACCCAATCACAGGGAGAGCAGCTCAGACCCAATCACAGGGAGAGCAGCCCTGACCCAATCACAGGTAGAGCAGCCCTGACCCAATCACAGGGAGAGCAGCCCTGACCCAATCACAGGGAGAGCAGCCCTGACCCAATCACAGGGAGAGCAGTCCTGACCCAATCACAGGGAGAGCAGCCCTGACCCAATCACAAGGAGAGCAGCCCTGACCCAATCACAGGGAGAGCAGCCCTGACCCAATCACAGGGAGAGCAGCCCTGACCCAATCACAGGGAGAGCAGCCCAAACCCAATCACAGGTAGAGCAGCCCTGACCCAATCACAGGGAGAGCAGCCCTGACCCAATCACAGGGAGAGCAGTCCTGACCCAATCACAGGGAGAGCAGCCCTGACCCAATCACAAGGAGAGCAGCCCTGACCCAATCACAAGGAGAGCAGCCCTGACCCAATCACAGGGAGAGCAGCCCTGACCCAATCACAGGGAGAGCAGTCCTGACCCAATCACAGGGAGAGCAGCCCTGACCCAATCACAGGGAGAGCAGCCCTGACCCAATCACAGGGAGAGCAGCCCTGACCCAATCACAGGGAGAGCAGCCCTGACCCAATCACAGGGAGAGCAGCCCAAACCCAATAACAGGGAGAGCAGCCCAGACCCAATCACAGGCAGAGCAGCTCAGACCCAATCACAGGGAGAGCAGCTCAGACCCAATCACAGGGAGAGCAGCCCTGACCCAATGACAGGGATTGCAGCCCAAACCCAATCACAGGGAGAGCAGCCCAGACCCAATCACAGGGAGAGCAGCCCTGACCCAATCACAGGGAGAGCAGCCCAGACCCAATCATAGGGAGAGCAGCCCAGACCCAATCACAGGGAGAGCAGCCCAGACCCAATCACAGGGAGAGCAGCCCAGACCCAATCATAGGGAGAGCAGCCCAGACCCAATCACAGGGAGAGCAGCCCAGACCCAATCACAGGAGAGCAGCCCTGACCCAATCACAGGGAGAGCAGCCCTGACCCAATCACAGGCAGAGCAGCCCAGACCCAATCACAGGGAGAGCAGCTCAGACCCAATCACAGGGAGAGCAGCCCAGACCCAATCACAGGAGAGCAGCCCAGACCCAATCACAGGGAGAGCAGCCCTGACCCAATCACAGGGAGAGCAGCCCAGACCCAATCACAGGGAGAGCAGCCCTGACCAAATCACAGGGAGAGCAGCCCTAACCCAATCACAGGGAGAGCAGCCCTGACCAAATCACAGGGAGAGCAGCCCAGACCCAATCACAGGGAGAGCAGCCCAGACCCAATCACAGGGAGAGCAGCTCAGACCCAATCACAGTAAGAGCAGCCCAGACCCAATCACAGGGAGAGCAGCCCTGACCCAATCACAGGGAGAGCAGCCCTGACCCAATCACAGGCAGAGCAGCTCAGACCCAATCACAGGGAGAGCAGCTCAGACCCAATCACAGGGAGAGCAGCCCAGACCCAATCACAGGGAGAGCAGCCCAGACCCAATCACAGGCAGAGCAGCCCAGACCCAATCACAGGGAGAGCAGCTCAGACCCAATCACAGTAAGAGCAGCCCAGACCCAATCACAGGGAGAGCAGCCCTGACCCAATCACAGGGAGAGCAGCCCTGACCCAATCACAGGGAGAGCAGCTCAGACCCAATCACAGTAAGAGCAGCCCAGACCCAATCACAGGGAGAGCAGCCCTGACCCAATCACAGGGAGAGCAGCCCTGACCCAATCACAGGCAGAGCAGCTCAGACCCAATCACAGGGAGAGCAGCTCAGACCCAATCACAGGGAGAGCAGCCCAGACCCAATCACAGGGAGAGCAGCCCAGACCCAATCACAGGCAGAGCAGCCCAGACCCAATCACAGGGAAAGCAGCTCAGACCCAATCACAGGGAGAGCAGCCCTGACCCAATCACAGGGAGAGCAGCCCTGACCCAATCACAGGGAGAGCAGCTCAGACCCAATCACAGTAAGAGCAGCCCAGACCCAATCACAGGGAGAGCAGCCCTGACCCAATCACAGGGAGAGCAGCCCTGACCCAATCACAGGCAGAGCAGCTCAGACCCAATCACAGGGAGAGCAGCTCAGACCCAATCACAGGGAGAGCAGCCCAGACCCAATCACAGGGAGAGCAGCCCAGACCCAATCACAGGCAGAGCAGCCCAGACCCAATCACAGGGAGAGCAGCCCTGACCCAATCACAGGGAGAGCAGCCCAGACCCAATCACAGGGAGGGCAGCCCAGACCCAATCACAGGGAGAGCAGCTCAGACCCAATCACAGGGAGGGCAGCCCAGACCCAATCACAGGGAGAGCAGCTCAGACCCAATCACAGGGAGAGCAGCTCAGACCCAATCACAGGGAGAGCAGCTCAGACCCAATCACAGGGAGAGCAGCCCAGACCCAATCACAGGGAGAGCAGCCCTGACCCAATCACAGGGAGAGCAGCCCAGACCCAATCACAGGGAGAGCAGCTCAGACCCAATCACAGGGAGAGCAGCCCAGACCCAATCACAGGGAGAGCAGCCCAGACCCAATCGCAGGGAGGGCAGCCCAGACCCAATCGCAGGGAGAGCAGCCCAGACCCAATCGCAGGGAGAGCAGCCCAGACCCAATCGCAGGGAGAGCAGCCCAGACCCAATCGCAGGGAGAGCAGCCCAGACCCAATCGCAGGGAGAGCAGCCCAGACCCAATCGCAGGGAGAGCAGCCCTGACCCAATCACAGGGAGAGCAGCCCAGACCCAATCACAGGGAGAGCAGCTCAGACCCAATCACAGGGAGAGCAGCCCAGACCCAATCACAGGGAGAGCAGCTCAGACCCAATCACAGGGAGAGCAGCTCAGACCCAATCACAGGGAGAGCAGCCCAGACCCAATCACAGGGAGAGCAGCCCTGACCCAATCACAGGGAGAGCAGCCCAGACCCAATCACAGGGAGAGCAGCTCAGACCCAATCACAGGGAGAGCAGCCCAGACCCAATCACAGGGAGAGCAGCCCAGACCCAATCGCAGGGAGGGCAGCCCAGACCCAATCACAGGGAGAGCAGCCCAGACCCAATCGCAGGGAGAGCAGCCCAGACCCAATCGCAGGGAGAGCAGCCCAGACCCAATCGCAGGGAGAGCAGCCCAGACCCAATCACAGGGAGGGCAGCCCAGACCCAATTGCAGGGAGGGCAGCCCAGACCCAAACACAGGGGGCGCAGCCCAGACCCAATCACAGGGGGCGCAGCCCAGACCCAATCACAGGGGGCGCAGCCCAGACCCAATCACAGGGAGCACAGCCCAGGCCCAATCACAGGGTGAGCAGCCCAGCCCCAATCACAAGGGTGTGGGGTCAAGGGTTAAATACAGAGCACCCTGCAAAAGCCACTGCATTTGTGTACCTCACACCTCAACCCTCACACACAAACAGCTCAACCTTCACACACACACACACACACACACGCACACACACACACACGCGCACACAGACACACACACCTCAACCCTGAAACACAAGTAAACCCTCACACAGACACCTCAACCCTCAGACCTCAACCCTCATATACATACCTCTATCCTCGCACACACCTCAACCCTCACATAAACCGCAACCCTCACACACACACCTCAACCCTCAGACCTGAACCCTCATACACACCACAACCCTCGCGCACACATACCTCAACCCTCGCGCACACACACACACACACACACCTCAACCCTCACACACACACACACACACTTCAACCCTCACACACACACACAAACCTCAACCCTCACACACACACACACACACACACACACACACACCTCAACACTCACACACACACCTCAACCCTCATACACACACCTCAACACTCACACACACACCACATGCCTCACACACACACCTCATCCCTGAAACACAACTCAACTGTCACACTCACACCTCAACCCTCAGACCTCAACCCTCACACACACACACACACACACACACACCTCAACCCTCATACCTCAACCCTCACACACACGCACACACACACACACACACACACATTTCAACCCTCACACACACACACCTCAACACTCTCACACACACTCACAACTCAACCATCAAAAACACACTCAACCCTCACACACACACACACACACACACCTCAACCCTCACACACACACACACACACACACCTCAACCCTCACACACACACACACACACACACACACACACACACACACACACACACACACACACACACACACCTCAACCCTCATACATACACCTCAACACTCACACACACACCTCATCCCTGAAACACAACTCAACTGTCACACTCACACCTCAACCCTCACACACACACACACACACACACACACACACACCTCAACCCTCTCACACACAAGCCTCAACACTCACACACCTCAGCCCTAACACACATCAACCCTCACACATGCACCATAACCCTCACACACACACCTCAACCCTCAGACCTCAACCCTCATTCACACCTCAACCCTCACACACACACACACACACACACACACAATGACACACACATCTCACTCTACGCACGCACCTTAGACCTCACGCAGACTGATGCTGTGTGACTCGGTGTGATTTGATTGGCCTACCAGCTCATGATGAGGCTCTGTCTCCTTTCTCAGGGGCGGATCGAACTTCACCTGATCGACTGAGGGAGGGGGGGGTGGGGGTGGGGAGAGATATGGGGACAGATGGAGGAAGAGGGGAGGGCAGAAGGAGGGGGAGGGAGGGAGGGACAGCGCTTTAGTGTGAATATCCCAGCAACTTTTAGAGAATTGGTAAAAATCATGGTTTTTTTCACTGCCGATTCCTCCACCGATTTTGGGGAACACACAGATCACATGATTAAAAGACAAAACTGCGGTCAATGTCCTGAAGTTCCACATATGATTCAGAGGTGAGAATCATGAGCCAGAACTCAAAGATAAGACTCCCATCCTGAACTAAACACAAAGGGCGCTTTCACACTGGGTACCATTGTCCCCCCTCTGGTCAGCTTTCACACTAGTAATATCGTCCCGTGCCAGAGTACACTCGCATATGTCAAAACTGATACAGCGTGTCGCCGTATGCAGGTCGTACGGCGAAATATACGGAAAGTAGCAGCAGCAAACTCTTGTCTGGAAAGAAATCCGAGTCCAACCTCCACTTTTTTCAGCTTTTTATAAGCCAGAACAATTTTAAATGGAGGGGCAAATATATTTTGCAGGGGTTTATTAGGCGAAAGGGGGGTTTAGCAAATTAATATTGAGTATTAATATCCTGAATGCGGAGGCTGCGCATGACCTAGCAACCCAGTGCGTCATCAGTAACACAGCTGCCACCGTTACATGCTATTGCCGCATACAGCAGTAGAAGAAATTAAACTCCTTATTTCTTGAATGGATGTGCGCTTGACATTCTTATGCACCCGAATGTTTCTCTGGGAATCCAAACATCACGGTAAGCTGAAAAAGTGCTGATTTCATTGGATATTGGTGGAGGTTGAAAACAGAATGTTTTTCTCCTTGAGTTTTTGGCCAATTATGCTGTCCACAGCATCATACCACGAACATTGAACTCTCATACTGTAACTTGAGTTACCTGACTTCAGCATCGCATCCCGCACTTTGGAATATCGCAGCTGCATTTACTTTAGTTTGTCACAGCACTGCCCTATGGTTCTGTGATAACCACGCGAATGAAACCACTCAAAAATTATTCCAGAAATCTCTGAGTTTTGTGTGTAGTATCCAGCTGTGATTGTATATTTTTGTCCGCCTAAATTTCGAACAAGGGTTGCATTTCTTTGTTTGAATGGGGAGATCCTTTTGCCGCTGCTAAACATAATCTTCCGCGCTCAAGTGCAATTGCTTTCACATTTGGTACTACAGATGAACCGTGACCAAGACCACCTCTTTCAAGCGGACTCGCCCAAGCATATCCGAGGACGGTAAGCTTGTGTTCACACTATGATCTGGACTTTGGGGTCAAGTGTTCTTGGATCCATGCCCGAGTCCTCAGTGTGAAAGCACCCAAACTGTCCAAATACACATAAAGCAAAGCACCCTGATCCAGAACACAGGTACACCCTGATCCAGAACACAGGTACACACTGGTCCAGAACACAGGTACGCACTGATCCAGAATACAGGTACACACTGGTCCAGAACACAGGTACGCACTGATCCAGAATACAGGTACACACTGGTCCAGAACACAGGTACGCACTGATCCAGAATACAGGTACACACTGGTCCAGAACACAGGTACGCACTGATCCAGAATACAGGTACACACTGGTCCAGAATACAAGTAAACACAGGCACATTGATACGTGCCCAAAGCTGCTGGCACGTGCACAGAACTCACAGTTAATTTCGGACAGTGTCTTCCCCTCCCGGGCACTCCGGCTGGTGGAGCGGATTCGATGCGGCACGGAAACTGGACTCTAAGAGGACAGGCAGAGGAAAGTGATCAGACGGACACAGTGCGACACCATCCATGTTCCTCTCAGACACCAGGGCACACAGAGCCATGATGGCAGAATGCAGGACCATGTGACAGTATTTACCCCTGGTAGATTTCTTGTATTGCTGTATAATTGTCGCTAAACATGGCATCAGGACTTCAGACAAAATGTAATTTTAGGCAGAGGAACACAGAACAGGGGTGAAATGGTGACTGATAATTTTAAACATGCGTTCTGTCTGTACTCCGGTTCAAATTTTGCACGTCATTCAAAAAAAATTGGGCTTTTATTTTTTAAACAGATACAGCTTTTCATTTAGAGCTAGAAAATATCTTGTATCATCAACCTTCTTGCCTTTGAAAGACTATGAGGATGTGTTGTACATGGGTGCTTCAGCCCAATGTTTGCGATCGTTGGATTCTGCGCATCATTGCGCTTTAAGTTTCATCACTGGATGTAAACATCTCTCCCATCATCGTATCTTGTGTGCAGAATCTGATTGCAAATATACAAAGAAGTCCAGACGCACACATTGGTTGGGTTTTATATATAAAAATCTCCTTGGGCTGGTCCCCTCGTATTTGTGTTCATATATCCTGAGAAGCCAGAGCCGATATGGCCTTTGCTCAGAGGACGCTCCGCAATTGATTGTTCCGCGTGTCCACACGGAGTTGGGAAAAAGAACATTCCAATTTACCACCCTTGTTACATGGAACACACTCCAGAAGGATTTCAAATTGCCAAAATTTACTTTGTTTCATGCCTTCGCTTTCATTTTAAAGGATCTTAAGCGCAAATCCATCGGACAGTGTTGCTGAACTTGATTGTCATCAGTGTCTCGAAAGAATTTGCATCTTATTTGATCACAATTCATTATTTTAATTTCTGCTCTCTACTTAGCTACATTTTGGTTCTCAATGTTGTGTATATTATTTTTAATTTTGAGTGAAAGATGTGTGTCGCTGCCTTTCTTGGCCTTTCTCTCTTGTGAAAGAGATCCTTGATCTCAACGGGCTAATTACCTGGTTAAATAAAGTAAGTATGACCTTGACAAAAAATGCTGCAACAATCTCATGTCACATAAAACCCCAATGCAAAGTGTGGACTGAATATAAAATGCACATAACAGAAGGAAGGTATATCTAAACATGCTTTGACTTGCAATTTATTGCTGACAATATTTAGACAAGATCTTTAATGTTGGGACAGGTCAACTTCATTACATCTGTAAATACTGTGTACATCCCTTCCAGCCATTCAGGCCTGCAACACATTCTAAAAAAGTTGTGATAATGGCAGTTTAGGACAAGTAATGAGGTAAAAGGAAATGAAAAGTCATGTGATTTAAAACTACAGATATCAGCAGGTAAATATAATCATGATTTGGTACTAAATCAGCATCCAGGAAATTCAGAAGCAAAAATGGGCTGAGGATCGCCAATTTACCCACAAGTGCACAGGAAAATCATTTTCAGGTTTAAAAACAATGTTACTCAAACACAGATAGTATACTATTTTTATATTTCACCCTCGATGAAAAAATTTAACAGATTCTGGAATCTGGAGGAATTTATGAAGGGCAAGGACACAGGCTTCAGCTGAATACTGCTGATCTCTGATCAGTCAGACGAGACGCATGATGGTTCTTGATGCAGTGCCAAGTCCTGTAACCACATGGGCTCAGGATTATATTGAGCCAAACTTTACCAAGAACTTAAATATGCAGCTACATCCCCGTGTCAGTTAAGACTTCACCGTACAAAAAGGTGACGGAAGGATAAGCGTCCAGAAGCCCTGTCCACTTCTCCGGACTCGGATGCATCTGCGATCACAGAGAAAACTTGTACTGTTGTCCAACTAACTAATATTTAAGGCCTTTTTTGGTAGAAATGGACACAATGTGCTCCAGACAAAGGCAAAAAAAGGGTTATTTGCGCCGTTACCAGCAAAGTCCAAAACCCATTTTCCTTTTTGGTATAGAGTTGAGTTAGAGCCTTTGAATAGGGTAACTTGACAGTATAAGATAAGAGTGTGGGTGCTGTCCAGGTCAGCCTGCCATCCTGACTTGCCCGCAGTCTCCAGCTGAGATTGTGTTGCACATTTTGAAACACAAAATGCGGCGAGGACTTTTGTGGACCTCAAGCCTTTGCAGGAAAAATGGGACAAAATTATGCCCAAAATATTTAATCACTTGACATCTTCAGTCCCTAAGCACTTCAGTGTTGTGAAAAGAAAGTGCAACATTTCAAAGCGATAAATGCTGTCCTGACTTTTTAAGGAAAAATTGAAAGAGACAAAATTAAAATCAATATTTGTTTAATCATTTGAATTGCGTCATTTTGTACTTTTGAAACCGAATGAGATTCATATTGGACGGGAGCGTGAAATGAAGATCCAGGAAGGAGCGAGAGGTGGATCTATGGGTGGATCTGACCCTATCTGACGTGGACCAGAGGATAGCCACGCCCCTAAAGCATATCTGGAGTTATCCTTTATTCTCGTCTATTTGGGACCATGTTTGCCAAAAATGAACATCATGATATGTCGAAGGAGACTTGAAACTTGTGATAGATACCATAGAATAATGCGTAAAATCACTATTGAAATAGTAAATCAGGTGGGAAAGTAAGGTCATTTTCTCACAGACTTCTATAGCATTGAACCTCTTTCTGCAACCACCGATGTCGCCATCTGCTGGCCATTAAATAGAATGCAATTTTTAGAAATTTCCGCCTCGGCTTCACTTTTCAGACCTGGGTTCTGCGTCCATCTTTTTACACAGTCTATGGTCCAAATAGCAGCTAAATATTCACAGTAGTAACTGCACCTTCTGTATAAATTTAGTGTTTTTAGAAAGTGAGATGTTTAAACAGACTAAGGCAACAAGCGTTTATTGATGGCCAAGGTTTACAAGCAAATTTGAGAAACTTACTGCAATTATTTAGAGATATAGATTTTGTTGATTTGAATAATTGCCTCACATGAAGTGACATTAAAAACCCTATTCCTTTGGAAGAAAGCAAAAATAAAAAAACACTTTTATGGCATACTGCAAACTTCAGACCTGCGACCTTTAAGCACAAGAAGCTGAAAGCAGAAGGAAATGTCACCTCCGGCTCAGGGTCGTCATCATCAAAGTCTGGGTACAGAGAATGATCTGGGTTGCTCGCCTTATCCAGCAACTCAATGGCAAGAGTCCGACTGAGAGGCTGGGAGATGAAGGGGTGCTGAGAGAGAGAGAGAGAGAGAGAGAGAGAGAGAGAGATTTGATTTTCAAAGTCCAATTTCTTGGACCATTACATTCAACACAGTAATTTGCCAAAGGATAACTCAAAAAATTCCAAAACCAAGCTAAAACAGGAAAATATAAAGTAAAAATTCAATAAAAAAAACATACTGAATAAAAACCATCTAAAAACCTGCTAAAGGAATCAATAATTTATTTTAATATCACAAATAAATAGTGTTGAACATAAGTAGTTGAAGGATCATTTAAAAACCCAGACGAAAAGACAGTAATACAAACATGAACAGTATCTCACTCCATCTGCAGGGCCACTCAAGCCCAGAAACACTCCGTCGCCCCCTTCACCATTAACACAGCATATGGCATCACAGACGCACCAAACTTTTTTGAATTAACAAACATTATTTGTCAAATTAAAAAACATATATTCAATATGCAAACGTTCTAAAATCATTCCCCTAAAAACCATCAGCGGCTCTGTGACCTGTCCCTCTCGTACCCGGTGTCTCCTGGTTACCCAAATCGCAAGTTTTACCTGCCCAAACAGAAAATTAACCAGTGTGAGCTTCTGTTTATTATCTCCGCCAAGGAGTTTATGCGATCGAGTCAGTTTATTACCTTCGCCAGCGACTTCGCTGACGAAGGTAATGTTTTGATCCCCGTGTATTTATTTGTTTGTGTGTCTGTCTGTATGTGTATCGAATAACTCAAAAAGTACCAAACGGAATTTCATAAAATTTGGTGGGTTGATTTGGCATGACCTGAGGATCAATCGATTAGATTTTGGGAGTGATCGGGTCAAAGGTCAAGGTCAAGGCCACGAAAAGGTCAAAACAGACTTTCGGCCATATCTCGGTCAATTTTTATCCGATCGGCATGAAACCAACGCCAAAATGTGCAGAATTATATACCCGATCCTGATGTGAAACACGGTACAATGGGGTCAATACCCTTCTTAGCGGTTGGGGGTCAAAGATCAGGGGGGTCATTACCTTTCTAACTTAAAGGCGTATTGATGTAAAAAAAAAATATATCGTACTCTTGTCATTCATCGATCATTTAAAAAAATAAAAATTGGTCCTCAGAGTTATGTGGCGAGGGATTCAGTGGCGTTGGCGAAGGTATGCGCTCTACCGAGTGCCCGTTCTAGTTTATTTATTTATTTGTCTGTGGACAGGATTTCTCGGAAACTACGGGACGGATCTTCATGACATTTTCACCAGAGATAGATCTTGGTCCAGGGATGACTCCATTAAATTTTGGTGATGATCCGGATCCGGATCCGGATTCTGGATCTGGTCCTAAAATCTTCCCAAGAGACAGATCTTGCATTTGTATCAATGTCATCCATTGGCGGAGATCAGAAATCTCGGATTGCTCTTGTTTTTAACATTATATCCAGGACCCAGGTCCCAGCCAACCTCAAGCCTCCCACAAAGATCCTCCATTAAAGCAAACAGCAGATTCAGCCGGGTACAGCGCAAAACAGGTGAGCAACAGATTCCTCCTCCCCACAGAACGGACAGGCTGCCCCAAGCGCCCGGTCAAGATGCGCCAGGTGTCGATTACTGGCTATGGCTCCATGGATAAGCCTCCACTGGAGGTCACCCGACCTTTCTGGTAACGGAGGTTAATAAAGCAGCCTCCAATTTTTAACAGCAGGAAAGAAATTCTGCTCCAAACCCTGCCAATCGCCCGCCCTCACTTCACCCATGGGGAGGGAGTGCTGAACCTTCACGCACACCACAGACAAACACTTCTTACGAATAGCATCAAATGCACCCAGTACAGTGTGGTGAAAGGTAAAATTTTACCCGGATCCTCCTGCCCGTCCCCCCACACCGCCTGCACTGACTGAAGGGAAGGGGGGGGCTCTGTACCCCCTGACACAAGAGCAGCACCCCCTCCGTCAGGAGAGGAGGACACAGCTGCCTGGACGCCTCGCAGGATCTGCTCCGACAGCCGCAGCGAGCGCACTGCCGGCCCTGAAGCGATCTCCCGCAGCGAGTGCACTGCCGGCCCTGAAGCGATCTCCCGCAGCGAGTGCACTGCCGGCCCTGAAGCGATCTCCCGCGGCGAGTGCACTGCCGGCCCTGAAGCGATCTCCCGCGGCGAGTGCACTGCCGGCCCTGAAGCGATCTCCCGCAGCGAGTGCACTGCCGGCCCTGAAGCGATCTCCCGCAGCGAGCGCACTGCCGGCCCTGAAGCGATCTCCCGCAGCGAGCGCACTGCCGGCCCTGAAGCGATCTCCCGCAGCGAGCGCACTGCCGGCCCTGAAGCGATCTCCCGCAGCGAGTGCACTCCCAGCCCTGAAGCGATCTCCCGTGGCAAGTGCACTGCCGGCCCTGAAGCGATCTCCCGCGCGTCTCTCCCACAGCGAGTGCACTGCCGGCCCTGAAGCGATCTCCCGCAGCGAGTGCACTGCCGGCCCTGAAGCGATCTCCCGCAGTGAGTGCACTGCCGGCCCTGAGGCGATCTCCCGCGGCGAGTGCACTGCCGGCCCTGAGGGGATCTCCCGCGCGTCTCTCCCACAGCGAGTGCACTGCCGGCCCTGAAGCGATCTCCCGCAGCGAGTGCACTGCCGGCCCTGAAGCGATCTCCCGCAGTGAGTGCACTGCCGGCCCTGAGGCGATCTCCCGCGGCGAGTGCACTGCCGGCCCTGAGGCGATCTCCCGCGGCGAGTGCACTGCCGGCCCTGAGGCGATCTCCCGCGGCGAGTGCACTGCCGGCCCTGAAGCGATCTCCCGCAGCAAGTGCACTGCCGGCCCTGAGGCGATCTACCGTGGCGAGTGCACTGCCGGCCCTGAGGCGATCTACCGCGGCGAGTGCACTGCCGGCCCTGAGGCGATCTACCGCGGCGAGTGCACTGCCGGCCCTGAGGCGATCTACCGTGGCGAGTGCACTGCCGGCCCTGAAGCGATCTCCCGCAGCGAGTGCACTCCCAGCCCTGAAGCGATCTCCCGCGGCGAGTGCACTCCCAGCCCTGAAGCGATCTCCCGCAGCGAGTGCACTCCCAGCCCTGAAGCGATCTCCCGCGGCGAGTGCACTGCCGGCCCTGAAGCGATCTCCTGCAGTGAGTGCACTGCCGGCCCTGAAGCAATCTCCCGCAGCGAGTGCACTCCCAGCCCTGAAGCGATCTCCTGCGTGTCTCTCCCGCAGTGCACTCCCAGCCCTGAAGCGATCTCCCGCAGCGAGCGCACTGCCAGCCCTGAAGCGATCTCCCGCGTGTCTCTCCCGCAGCGAGCGCACTGCCGGCCCTGAAGCGATCTCCCGCAGCGAGTGCACTCCCAGCCCTGAAGCGATCTCCCGCGTGTCTCTCCCGCAGCGAGCGCACTGCCGGCCCTGAAGCGATCTCCCGCGCGTGTCTCCTGCAGCGAGTGCACTCCCAGCCCTGAAGCGATCTCCCGCGTGTCTCTCCTGCAGCGAGCGCACTGCCGGCCCTGAAGCGATCTCCCGCGTGTCTCTCCCGCAGCGAGTGCACTCCCAGCCCTGAAGCGATCTCCCGCGTGTCTCTCCCGCAGCGAGTGCACTCCCAGCCCTGAAGCGATCTCCCGCGTGTCTCTCCCGCAGCGAGCGCACTGCCGGCCCTGAAGCGATCTCCCGCATGTCTCTCCCACAGCGAGTGCACTCCCAGCCCTGAGGCGATCTCCCGCGCGTGTCTCCCGCAGCGAGTGCACTGCCAGCCCTGAGGCGATCTCCCGCAGCGAGTGCACTGTCGGCCCTGAGGCGATCTCCCGCAGCGAGTGCACTGTCGGCCCTGAGGCGATCTCCCGTGCGTGTCTCCCGCAGCGAGTGCACTGCCGGCCCTAAAAAGTACCCACCTTCCCATCCGAGTTTCCAGTCCGCCTCATTATCTGGATCACTATGTGTTTCTTGTAGGAAAAATACGCTCAACTTCTTTTGCTTCGCTCCTCAAAAGCTGCGTCCCTCTTCACCCCGTCTCTAGCGCCGTTAAGATTGAGGGAAACGACAGTCAATCCCTCCATTAATGAGTTAATTGATGAATCCATTCAAGCCTTTAATGATGCTAACACTTCCAAACAAAAGTACATAGTTTCTTAAGCCGAAATCTTTTTTGAGCAGAGAGCATGTCAATGCTTAACGTCTTCATATAGTGCCTATCCGATCGCAAAAATGTATCTCCGTCAGGAAAGAAATTTAAAACATTAATCGTTTTTCCTTTAGTTGAGTCCAAATAGTTGCTTATTTTGGAAAAACTATAAAACGTTCCGTCACTCACTTGAGTCATATTTACATCCGACACGATGACAGAGAGCTCCCCCTCCTGCTCCTGTACACTGACAGTGCGTCACCTAACGCGGGTCAGGGCATTATTTTCAACATCTGTTTTCGGTGAGGCCAATCCATCAAATTTCTAATAATTTCTTGTCATGAGTTATCATTTATTCAGAAATCTATCGCAGACTCTCCTGCCCGAGGTGGCGTTGGAGGATGGAATCTAACGCCGAGCCTCCGTGCCCCAGCACATGCTTTGCTCCACCCACCATCATTGGACAATATGTGAGGGTGGAGTTTTTCAGTGTTTAAACAGCAAATTGGGAAAATAACTGTTTGATTAGAAATTGAGCAAAGAAAATGGGAGCAGGGTGACAGCCATCGTCAGCTAGAACCTGATGATTCTGTCGACCTTAACGTTGCTCTGTTCAGCACGGCGCTGATATACGCTGCAGCTTGTTGTTTTCTGGAGGCATTTCCTATGGCCTCTGATTTTTTGCAATGTGTCTTAACCCCTTCATGCAGAGGCCAAATCTGGCTATTTATGTGTTACCTTATTTAAGGCTTTATAATTCAAGATTGCAGCTTCAAAGAGAGGGAAGGGAATGGCTCAACTGAGTCAAGACACTTAGTTTTTAGAGTTCCATCGAATTTCAGTTTATTTTCATGATTCTGGTAGAGAAAAAAGGGCTTCAAACATAAAAAAATCTTAATTAAAATTCAGCATTGAAATAAAAAAATAAAAAAAAATCCTGAGAATTGAAAAATAATAATAATAATAATAATAATGCATCAATTTTATATAGCGCTTTTTTGGACACTCAAAGACGCTTTACAATGGAGGCATTATTCATTCACACTCTGATGGTGGTAAACTACGTTTTTGTAGCCACAGCTGCCTTGGGGCAGACTGACGGAAGCATGGCTGCCAGTATGCGCCTACGGCCGCTCCGACCACCACCAAACATTCACACACAGCCATACAGGAGGGAGGGAGGGTTCCTATATTGCATGTTTTGGATGGGTGGGGGAAACCGGAGTACCCGGAGGAAACCCACGCGAACACGGGGAGAACATGCAAACTCCACACAGAAAGGCCCCACGCCGGATTCGAACCCACGGCCTTCTTGCTGTGAGGCAGTAGTGCTAACCACTATGCCACCATGCCGCCCAAAAAAATAAAAAATAAAAAATAAATAAATAAAAAAAAAAAACCCTTAATTAAAATTCAGCATTGAAATAAAAAAAAAAAAAAAATCCTGAGAATTGAAAAATGGCTGGGGATCATTTCTGGGATCATAAATTCCTTGACCACAAGGATTCTGCATCTGAGCATGAAATTCTAAATTATTTACACTTTAGGAGCCAAATAAGACAGCTATCCAGGTGGCTCCCCAAACTCTCAGATCCCTCAAAATGGTGCGCTGTCTAATCATAACATAAACTTCTGCCGCATGAAATTCAATATGAATTCATGATTTTCTGGTTGAATTTAGGTAGGTGCAGTTGGACATCAATGGTCACCAGTAACCCCTTCAAACCCAAAACATGCATTTTCTCCATGATAGAGTCGAGAATTTTGTCAATTTTTCTTCAGAGTCCCACAAGCCAGCACACATACTCATGAAAGGAACTGTTATTTAACGGTCAGACCATTCACTCTACTATTTAAAACCTTTTACATACACTTTCCACACCTTATAAGGAACAAGTATAACTCACTCAATAATATCTGACATATACCTTATAATAACAGAACAGACATTCCACAATAAGGAAAAAAAGATTGGACAGAATGGGGAAACGAACGTAGCGGAGGGTCTATAGAAGTGCTTGAGCTGTTTGTATTTTAAACTAGCCAAAAACTTGGCATTCCATTTTGTGGAATACGGAACATATTACAAAACAAAGAGCCACATTGAGCAAAATGCCACCACACGTAGTATTATTAGGAAAGACTAACGGTTACTCTTACTAACCAATGTGGCAAACAAGCTCTGTGATCGTCATGGCTATGGTAAATCAATAATAAAAAACAGCCAGCCATAAGTTTAAAAAAAATATATAAAATTGCACATACTCAAAAAATGAACAAAAACCTTTCTTCATCGAATTCCTCCAGAGACATAGATGTATTCGATAGAAGGGACCCACCAGTCCTGTTTCATTGGGGATAATTCCCATGACCAAGTCCTCATCTCATTTAAATCACATAAAGGTAAATGAGCACTTCTGGCCAGTTTTTGAAGACTTTTTTTTCTGTGCAATTGCATTGTTTTCAGTTGCACAACAATAAAAGAATACAACCTAACTCCTGTTATGCAAAGGTTTAAATACTTTTCTGACAGTCCAATCAATATCTCTCAGTAACCGTGGACAGTTTATACTCCCTGGAATTGGATAAGAAATGGGTAAATCAATAGATCATAACCAGGAAAGTTTCACGTGAGTGTGAACTATAACTGTGGTTTACACAGATGAGTCAAAGTAAGCCTTTGAGAGCCTGGCTAATCAAGGAGAGTACTTAGGAGGATCCAAGGGAGTGCTAAATTCGTCGATGGAGTTAACACGTAAATCCACGGCAACGAATTATGCGTTTTTGATTCGTGATAACTATAATTGATAGCAGAATGACATAGTATCAATACAATGTCGAATTTTTGCATCAGAAAACTGATTTTTCTTAACTACTTAATTACGATTGGCTCACCATAGCTGAAGTGGTTGCTACAGAGGACAAATTTTTTTCTGTCACAAGAGATTATTTTTTGTTACTGCTGGATAGATACTATGAGCAAGTACACTGCCCGGCCAAAAAAAAAAGTCGCTCACTCAAATATTTAGTTGGAACCCCTGTGGCTTTGATTACAGTGCATATTCGTCTCGTCATTGTTTTGACAACTATATGCAATGCCAGAACATTTAACTTCTATCAGAAATGCCATAATTTTTGGCCGAGATCTTATCCTCTCGACATAATGGTTGAACCACTCGGTGGTCTTTCTTGAGCACATCCCAGTAACTTTTAATGTGTTTAAAGTCAGGACTTTGTGGTGGCAAATTTGTTTGTGAAAATGATTCATCATACTTGCTTTTGTCATTCATGGTTTTCTTTGCTAAATACAAGCCAATAACTTGCCCGTTCTGAAATACTGTAACATCTTTTCCACCATCAAGGGATGTGTCTTCCGACATGATTTTTTAAGAAATGAGTAGCAACGCGCTTCATCAGTCAGGGTTAAAATGATTATTTCCAGCTGAAACAAATTAATAACCGCAATAATGATCCAATTATAGAATTTGTTCATTAGTTTCCAAACGGTGACTTTTTCTTTGGCCGGGCAGTGTATATTGAGCAGTTTGCACATCAGGCTTATATGAGGAGTTTAATTCGTGCAACTCCAGGGAAACGGGGATGGAACTGAACTCGTCCATATTCTAAACCGTGTTCGAGCTCGGCTTGCTAATGAATATTCAATAACTGATCCAAGTGATCTAGTGATAGAATAGTGTAATTGCGTGCATAAATACAGCAGCTCCATGTCTGCTGGCGGACACATCTGCGCAGATGGGTTAAAATGTTAAACATGGGCCCTACTCTTCCCTGCCACTATGATGTAGACCATTGTGCTGCATTCTAGCAATTAACTCACAATGGCTCTTCATCTATCCTTCTGTCACTGACGAACGATAACTTTATCACAGTATGCCTAATGCCCACCGGCTAAATCTTCTGCTTTTAACTCTCACATACCTGCAACAGTTTTTCTGCTGTCGGCCTTTTCTTCGGATTTTTCGTCAGCGCCATTTTAATAAAGTGATGAAAGTTGTTCGACCTGCAGAAGAGCGAGCAAGATTATCAACAAGAGGCCTGTCGGCCTACAGAGCTCCGCTAAAGATGAGTGAAATGTCCATGTCATAACTTAACTTCAGAAATCCTTGAAAACTATTGCAATATTAACACATATGACACATTTGTTGAGATATTACTGAAAAAAATGAACACAAACATCGATTTTCTAAGTCGAAAATGCTGAATTTCTCAAAAACCGGGATGTAGAATTTTCTAATTTTCACAGTGAATATTCAGAATATCATAAGGAAAGCAGGCAACAAAATAGAAAAAAGTTACCAGACTGTTTTTTAGATATTCAAATTTGAAGGGAAAAGTTGGCGCTAGATAGACAGACAGACGGACGGACTACTCGGCATTAGAGAAGCTTCACTCTCTGCTGACTCGTCACAGCGAAGCTAAAAAGTATAAATTGCTATTATCCCCTCATCTTGGAAGTAATGCAGTCTAAAGTTGTTAATCTATAAAATATCTGAACACACAAAAAAGAATTCAAAAGCCAAGAATTCCCATCAACAATGTAAGAAAACGTGCATCAACGACATTGGTCCTCAAACTTTTTATAATATGGACCAAAAACAGAAATTCTTTATGATACTGGAACCCAAATTAGAAATGTATATATTCACCGGATCCATGAAATACAAGCACAGTGTAGCACACAGCATGTTCACACAGAGCCCTGCGCCCTGCACCCCTGTAACGCATTTCATGTCCCGACCTCCAGTTTAAGAGCCACAGGTCTAAGGTACAGCAGTAGGGGACACGACAGACTTTGACAAACAAAGAGATTTCTGACTCTGGACAGCGATCCCTTACCACTTCACCCGGTCCTTCAGTTTGGGGGGCTGGAAGCTGCTCTTGGTCATGAGGAAGAGAGCCCTGAGACAGAGGCACAGAAACACAGCTTTACTGCCTGAGCAGCTCTCATTCAGGAGCTGAAACTGCTGCTCTCAGCTCTTCAGGGACATAAACGGTCTCCTCAGCTGCTGAACATGGGCACCAAACGTCATTGACTGATCAAACATTACCCCTAAAAATGCAATAGCAATCAAAGTCAAGCACGAGGATTCCCCAAAACAAAGCCATACAGAACATTCCAATTTGACTCCATGGATTTATAGTGGGATGCAAAAATTTGGGCACCCCTAGTTTAAATGTGATTCCAAGTGATTTAAAGCAAATAGACAAGTATGGAGGGCTGCAGCGTAGTTCTTCTAGTAATTGGTTAGTAAGCGTAAAGGTGCTCTTTGAAATAAATAGTCGTGGGTTATTAAGATGAATCGCCCAAGGCACTCTTCAAAAAATTAAAAAAGCTTTAATAAATGGGCTTAATCATACTTGAAACAGTAAAACTGCCAACATGTTTTGGCCATGGCAGGCCTTCATCAGGGCAAAGTCAATTACAAAGTGTTCTGACAGGTATTTCAAGTCAGCTGTTGAACTAACTACAGCTGGAGTAGGCGGAGTCGGCAAATTGCATAATCAGATCTAAATCTTAAAATCTTATCACAAATGCACATACAAACACAGAATAGATCCAGTGTCAAATCACAAACATAGTATCTCAATTATAATAATTGAAATAATTTAACTAGTCATATAGCCTACTGCTCATCAAGTCTACAGGAATGTCACCATATCTATAGAATCATTCAACCCTGGGAATGTCATGGCATTTAGTTTATAAATCCAGCGACTTTCTTTTTGTTTAATATTTTTTGTCTATCCCTCCTAGAGATAAAGGGCATATGATCAATTCCTATGGCGGCGAATAAAATAACTTTATCATTATACGCTTCTTTGAAGCGTTTCGTCATAGCATAATAGCAATTTCCTATTTTTGAGGCATATCTAAGTTCAGCCAAGCAGTCCTGTAGCTGTCGTTTTGAATGCCCTACATAGAAGGCGTCGCACAGAGAGCATTCCAAAATGTAAATAACAAATGTGCTCTTGCGATTTATGAAATGGTTGGTAGAGAAAGTAAGTTGTGTGACTGGGTGGGTAAACCCTTTTGCCATTTTGCATAATTTACAGTGCCAACATTTGAATGTACTGTTAGGTACTTTGGGTAGCCATGTAGACTTTCCTTTAGCTGGTAAATAAGTACGCACTACGCCATGATTTAAAGCAGACCGGAACACAAAATGCTACGAAGTTAAACACGACACATCTCGTCACATTTTAAAGCAAGAATAATTTTTATTTTTGACTTTATACAAAATATATTTATTTCAAAATAATGAAACAAGGAAAAAGACCTTGTGCAAAAGTTTGGGAACCCTGACAGCTAGTGCTTTGTAACTCCTCCTCAGGCAGCCCTAGAATGCCTTGATATCTGGCGGAATCCATTCTTCCTTCTCCCCGCAGTATTGCCTGTGACCCCAGCTGTTACACAACCCCAAAGCATCATGGGTCCACCTCCAGCTTAACAGTTGGCAACTTGTCTTCTCTACAAATGCGTCACCCTTTTTCTCCCAACTGACCTTCCTTCTTTGTGGCCAAAAAGATCAGTTTTGGTTTTGTCAGTCCAAAGCACATTGTTCCAATAGGCTTGAGGTTTCTCAAGGTTTTCTCCTCCATATTTCCGACGCTGAATTTTGTGTTGAGGTTGTAGGAAAGACTTCTTTCTTGCAACTCTGCCATGTAGGTCTTTGTTGTTTAAGGTTCGCTGTACTCTTGGCCTGTGAACAACTAGACCTGTGTCTGCGACTCTTTTTCGCAGCTCTTTTGCAGTGATGTGTGGTTCTTCTGAGCATTTCTCACCAGATCTCAGGTCGTTCAATCTGAGATTTTTCTTCGTCTTCCAGATCTTGCCTTGACTTCATTTGTTTCATTTATTTTTCATTTTCTTACAATGTTTCTGACAGTAGAAGTGTGAGGTTTGAAATGTTGCGAGAGTTTTTTGTAGCCCTCTGCTTGTTGGTGGAACTTAATTATCTTGTTTTTGACATCCTTGGACAACTGTTTAGAGGAACACATGATTTTAAACACCAGACACAACAGCCACCACAGTCGGATACTTTAGAAGGATGGAGTTACTTCAGAAAGAATATATAGTTCAACCCTGGAATTATACACACCTGACTCACTGAAGCCCTAACGAGTAAATCACCTGGGTCTGGGCCTTCGTAATCATCTTCTTAAAAGGTAACAAAGAATAATCCAATAAGGTTCCCAAACTTATGCACAAGGCTCTTTTTCTTTTCCTTATCATTCAAAAACTCGTAAAACTTCAAATAAAAAGAAACCTTCTTAAAAATTTGCAGAAAGTCGTCGTTTTTAACTTTGTAGCATTTAGTGTTCAGGTTTGCTTTCAATCACTTGGAGATTAATTGTAACAGACATTTAAACTAGAGGTGCCCAAATTTTTGCACCCCACTGTATATCCACGATGCTCGAGGGCGCTACTCACAGAAGGACTGGGCACGGAGATCACCGGGCGCTAGAGTACAGAGTAAATGAGAAAACAGCAAAGCTCGAGCACATACCCCCCTGCATGTGATCAGGGTCACACTAACCTCATTGGATGCAGGTCGAACATGGGTGGCTGCAGCTCCGCCAGCTCGATGGCGGTAATGCCCACGGCCCAGATATCGCACAGCTGATTATAACCTCCCTTCCGCTCCACCGCTGCCACTTCAGGGGCCATCCTGACCGGAGACACGTCGCGTTATTATGACATCATAAATAGAGCAGTTAGGGCGTGTCCAAATACCCAGACATGTTCGCTGTATATCAGACGAGAAGCTGAAACTGGGAACTAACACAAGAGTTTGGGTTTGAGTGAGAGAACGAGAGTGTGACAGAAAGAGAGAGAGAGAGAGAGATAAAGGGTAGAGGGTAACGGGGACGAGAGGACGTTACCAGTATGGTGTTCCAATGAAGGACTTCCTCTTTGCTAGTGTGGCCGAGATCTGGGCTGAGACGCCAAAATCCGCTAAAACAGAGAGAACCGCCAGTTTCATCTCATGCGCACATGCAGAGTACGACTTCAACACCGCCATTTCACATTATTCTCTACATTATCATCCGCACATGCAGAGTACGACTTCAACACTGTCATTTCACACTATTCTCTACATTATCATCCGCACATGCAGAGTACGACTTCAAAACCGCCATTACACAATTCTCTACATTATCATCCGCACATGCAGAATACGACTTCAACACCGCCATTTCACATTATTCTCTACATTATCATCCGCACATGCAGAGTACGACTTCAACACTGTCATTTCACACTATTCTCTACATTATCATCCGCACATGCAGAGTACGACTTCAACACCGCCATTACACAATTCTCTACATTATCATCCGCACCTGCCGAGCAGGACTTCAACACCGCCATTTCACACTATTCTCTACATTATTATCCGCACATGAAGAGCACGGCTTCAACACTGCCATTTCGCAGTATTCTCTACATTATCATCCGCACATGCAGAGTACGACTTCAACACCACCATTTAACACTATTCTCTACATTATCATCCGCACATGCAGAGTACGACATCAACACCGCCATTTCACACTATTCTCTACATTATCATCCGCACATGCAGAGTACGACTTCAACACTGTCATTTCACACTATTCTCTACATTATCATCCGCACATGAAGAGTACGACTTCAACACTGTCATTTCACACTATTCTCTACATTATCATCCGCACATGAAGAGTACGACTTCAACACTGTCATTTAACACTATTCTCTACATTATCATCCGCACATGCAGAGAACGACTTCAACACTGTCATTTCACACTATTCTCTACATTATCATCCGCACATGAAGAGCACGGCTTCAACACTGCCATTTCGCAGTATTCTCTACATTATCATCCGCACATGCAGAGTACGACTTCAACACCACCATTTAACACTATTCTCTACATTATCATCCGCACATGCAGAGTACGACATCAACACCGCCATTTCACACTATTCTCTACATTATCATCCGCACATGCAGAGTACGACTTCAACACTGTCATTTCACACTATTCTCTACATTATCATCCGCACATGAAGAGTACGACTTCAACACTGTCATTTCACACTATTCTCTACATTATCATCCGCACATGAAGAGTACGACTTCAACACTGTCATTTCACACTATTCTCTACATTATCATCCGCACATGAAGAGTACGACTTCAACACTGTCGTTTAACACTATTCTCTACATTATCATCCGCACATGCAGAGAACGACTTCAACACTGTCATTTCACACTATTCTCTACATTATCATCCGCACATGAAGAGTACGACTTCAACACTGTCATTTCACACTATTCTCTACATTATCATCCGCACATGAAGAGTACGACTTCAACACTGTCATTTCACACTATTCTCTACATTATCATCCGCACATGCAGAGTACGACTTCAACACTGTCATTTCACACTATTCTCTACATTATCATCCGCACATGAAGAGTACGACTTCAACACTGTCATTTCACACTATTCTCTACATTATCATCCGCACATGAAGAGTACGACTTCAACACCGCCATTTCACATTATTCTCTACATTATCATCCGCACATGCAGAGTACGACTTCAACACTGTCATTTCACACTATTCTCTACATTATCATCCGCACATGCAGAGTACGACTTCAACACCGCCATTACACAATTCTCTAAATTATCATCCGCACATGCAGAATACGACTTCAACACCGCCATTTCACATTATTCTCTACATTATCATCCGCACATGCAGAGTACGACTTCAACACTGTCATTTCACACTATTCTCTACATTATCATCCGCACATGCAGAGTACGACTTCAACACCGCCATTACACAATTCTCTACATTATCATCCGCACCTGCCGAGCAGGACTTCAACACCGCCATTTCACACTATTCTCTACATTATTATCCGCACATGAAGAGCACGGCTTCAACACTGCCATTTCGCAGTATTCTCTACATTATCATCCGCACATGCAGAGTACGACTTCAACACCACCATTTAACACTATTCTCTACATTATCATCCGCACATGCAGAGTACGACATCAACACCGCCATTTCACACTATTCTCTACATTATCATCCGCACATGCAGAGTACGACTTCAACACTGTCATTTCACACTATTCTCTACATTATCATCCGCACATGAAGAGTACGACTTCAACACTGTCATTTCACACTATTCTCTACATTATCATCCGCACATGAAGAGTACGACTTCAACACTGTCATTTCACACTATTCTCTACATTATCATCCGCACATGAAGAGTACGACTTCAACACTGTCATTTAACACTATTCTCTACATTATCATCCGCACATGCAGAGAACGACTTCAACACTGTCATTTCACACTATTCTCTACATTATCATCCGCACATGAAGAGTACGACTTCAACACTGTCATTTCACACTATTCTCTACATTATCATCCGCACATGCAGAGTACGACTTCAACACTGTCATTTCACACTATTCTCTACATTATCATCCGCACATGAAGAGTACGACTTCAACACTGTCATTTCACACTATTCTCTACACTATCATCCGCACTTGAAGAGTACGACTTCAACACTGTCATTTCACACTATTCTCTACATTATCATCCGCACATGAAGAGTACGACTTCTACACCGCCAATTCACTGATTTAACTAGATTTAGTCAGTAAGCATGGCTTACAGGATACCCCCCGCAACAACAAGTAGTCGGGCAGTACCACAGTCAATAGACCTTCCAGCAAGAAAAAAAATTTTCAAAATCGAATGAGTAGGTTAGGAGATCTAGGTCCGGACGCACAGACGCACGCACACACACACACACACACACACACACACACACACACGCACGCACGCACACACGCACGCACACACGCACGCACACACGCACGCACACACACACACAGACAAATGCACAGACACACGCACGCACGGACAAAGCAAATCCAGTATACCCGCCTAAACAAGCAGCAGTCACAGATAAAACGGAGAGACGGCCAACAGTCCCTCTGACCTACAGTGGGAAGGGAACGCAGAGGCAACCTTGGCTGCACCTGCCAGCCCAAAATACTCTGAACATCATGAACATGGAAACACGATGGACAGAACGATAATCAGCTGATTTTGTGAAGTTTTTTTTGTGACACAGAAGGATTCACGGCTGGAAGTTTATTTTAGTGTCGGAATATAGAGATGAGTTCGTATAAGATGAGTTTGTTCAAATGACACAGCTTCCATTGACCAAAAAGCTATCCCACATGGCATTATGTCTTCTTCAAACTTGCCCAAAATTAGGTTTTTCAAGTTTTCAGACCTTCCTGCAATTACAAAATGAATCCTTAATGCAGGCAAATCATGCTGATTTTATTTTTCTGTATCCTAGGCATTAATTTGATGATAGCTCTGTTATCAAACTTACACATTTCCAAAAACAAAGATGCTTGAAGTTGGCTGCCAAGAAAATTGCAATCACAAATTTTCAAAGTTTGACTTCATGCTGTGGAGCCACAAATGCACACGGTAGTCTGATCATCGATGTTTCAGCAGAGCTGATATGGGCTTTCAACCCTGAAATTTTCATTCATCTACCCATATCACATACAGATTTATGAGGACTCAAAAATGGCTGAAAAAATGAAGCCTCTAAATTTCGACTTGTACCTTGTACTTCAAAAGTCAGTAACTCAAATACTTTTTGCATGATCCAAGAAAAATTAGGCATGGGCTCATTAAGTATGTCGTAGTTACTGTGCTGAAATTTTCAGCTGAATCTGAAGGGCTTGCGCAGGAGCCACTTGTTGAAATTATATGGAATGACTCAGACTTTTTCTACAGCATGTTTTGAAAAGCGCCCCCCACAGGCCATTTTTTCAGAGGCCCATAAAATTCGAACCGGAGGGCCGTTTGCGAAAAAATTAGAGATACCCATCATTTGAGTCCAAATGATCAAATATACAAAGAGAAAAATCCGAGACCATGATGGCCCAAAAGGTACCTTAAGCGTTTCCACTTGTCATGGAATGACCCTACATTATTCCCCACATTATCATCCGCACATGCAGAATACGACTTCAACACCGCCATTTCACACTATCCTCTGCATTATACTCCACATTATCATCAACGTTGGTAACTGAAATATGTCAAAAACTAACTATATGAACTTTCTGATATGAATCATATGAAACCAGAGAGGATTAATAGACCACAACCGCATAATGACCATTCAATATTCCACAATAAACCCCATAACGACCATTCAATATTCCACAATGAACAGTTTCTAACCACAGCTGTTCTTTACATTAAAACTTATTTCCCAGGACATATAGGGAGAGTGGAGCTCATCATTAGTCTTAAGTGTGAATTCTTAAATATTTACGGGAACCCAGTTATTGCTTTTAAATCCAACCCATATCATTTTAATTTGCTTTACATAACAATCACTGCATTCTCAGAGCAGCAGCACAGGACAATGAGGAAGGTTAAAATAAGCAAAGTTATCTTACCTAGTTTCACGTATCCACTGTCTGTTAAAAGGATATTGGCTCCCTACGGGAAAAACACAAACGCACATAGAGGGCAAAAGGTATCGAAATCAGAAAAGCTCTGATGCGCAGAAGCACTGGCAGCTTATCAAATACCGAGTCATGAGTAAGTGCCTTCCCTCCGAGCACAGACAGGAGGTGAAAAACGACAATAAGTCATAAAAACAATATTAAAAAAAAAATAAATAAATCAATCAACCTGGTGAAATCGAAAGAATTAAAAGAATCAAAAATGAACACTCATACTTTGCAGATGCAAAATTAAATTGACCAGATTTAATAACTGACTAAAAACAAATCTTCGGCCAGGTATACTGCGTATCGACTGCTTGGAACACAAGGTAATAAAAGGTTAAGCGCATTTTTTTTGCCGGAAAAATAAAATATGCTTTTTGTCCAATTATTGACACAAAATTATACTGACCTGAAACATGATTATTCAACTATGTTAACTAGATGCAAATCATATTTTTCATTGTTTCAAAATTTTAATAGCTTTTTTCAAAACTTAAAAAATGCACTTAACCTTTTAGTGCTGCAAGCAGTCGATATGTCTGCATTAACAGAGGACTGTTCTGCAAACAGGATTAATATCAGAATGGACCAGCAGGAGAATGACTGTTACCTTTATATCTCTGTGCATTTTTCCTTTGTTGTGGAGATAATACAAACCCTGACAGAAACAAAGATAAATGTAACATGATGTGTACTCTAAGGAGGCAAAATATGACAATATCATCTTACAAAATTTAAAGAGGGTCTAATAGAACAATAACATAAATGGAATTTTGTGTTTATTAAGATACTGGGTGAATCTGTCAGGAATGTCCATTTTAGTGTTTTAGCATATTAAACACAAACTAGCCTTGATTGCTGAATAGCACTGTATGGTGATCAGCGCATGTGTAACATACCTGCAGGGTTTCTCGCGACATGTAGGCGATCTGTGACTCTAACAAAGGCCCAGTTACTATACAGAGAGACAGTGTCAGAGCAAAGGAATGTAAGGCGCTTGCTGACAAAACCAGAGTGAGCTCATCGATAAACTGGTATCTGTGCCTGTTAGACCTTGATGTCATAGTATCAGCTCTAGAGTATTTTCACAGTATTACAGTACTGCCTGAGGTAAATCAAATCATTTTACTATGCAGAAAAATGAACTGTGTATGACAGCCTGTGACACTGCCTTAGTCAGTCAGCATGTCAACATTGTCAGAATTCATCATTCTTCTCTCAGGGAGTGGGTTATGAGTTATGAGTCATGAGTGAGTTATAAGTGGGTTATAAGACATGAGTGAATTCTGGGTTATGAGTTGGTTTTGAGTCATGAGTGGGTTATGGGTTATGAGAAGAGTCATGAGAGGGTTATGAGTTGGTTATGAGTTATGAGAGCGTTATGAATGGGTTATGAGTCATGAGTGGGTTTTGAGAGAGTTATGAGTGGGTTATGGGTGATGAGAGAGTCATGAGTTGGTTATGGGTTATGAGAGAGTTATGAGTGAGTCAATAGTCATGAGTGGGTAATGAGAGAGTTATGAGTGGGTTAGGAGAAGGTTATGAGTGGGTTATGGGTTATGAGAGAGTTATGAGTGGGTTATGAGTTATGACAGAGTTATGAGTGGGTTATGAATTATGAGAGAGTTATGAGTGGGTTATGGGTTATGAGAGAGCTATGAGTGGGTTATGAGTAATGAGTGGGTTTTGGATCCTTACTGTGGTAAATATCCTGTAGAGACCCCCCTCCGCAGAACTCCATGCTGATCCATAGTTTATCTCTCCTGTAAGGGAAAGAAAGCGCCACGCGCTCAGAAACACTAAACGGTCAGGAAAATCAGTTAATGTGGGAAACGGGATGAAGCATTTCCATAACACAGAGGGGGAGAGTTTCAGAGCTCGAACCAAAACACCAATCAGCTCCACTGAGCACAGGGCGACACTCTCATTCAGCACTTACACGGCACACCTACAATGAACTTCCCATCAGCCTGAGCTCTGTACACGATGCCGTCCTCCAGCGTTAGGACAATGAAACATTTCGCCGTTTTGCCTCAGTAACAATGAAAGCTCAGGACGCGGCAGATAGACAGGACAGCCAACCCTGATCCTAACCTGAGGTAACTGCCGAAATACGCCACGATGTTGGAGTGCTTACAGTCCTTCATCATGATGATCTCCTGCTGCACCACTGCAAAGTCCTCACCTGCGGGGAGAGAGGGAGAGAACAGCAGTGAGAGGAAGATAGAGGGATGAGAGAGGGAGAGAACAGCAGTGAGAGGAAGATAGAGGGATAAGAGAGGGAGAGAACAGCAGTGAGAGGAAGATAGAGGGATGAGAGAGGGAGAGAACAGCAGTGAGAGGAAGATAGAGGGATGAGAGAGGGAGAGAACAGCAGTGAGAGGAAGATAGAGGGATGAGAGAGGGAGAGAACAGCAGTGAGAGGAAGATAGAGGGATAAGAGAGGGAGAGAACAGCAGTGAGAGGAAGATAGAGGGATGAGAGAGGGAGAGAACAGCAGTGAGAGGAAGATAGAGGGATGAGAGAGGGAGAGAACAGCAGTGAGAGGACGATAGAGGGATGAGAGAGGGAGAGAACAGCAGTGAGAGGAAGATAGAGGGGTGAGAGAGGGAGAGAACAGCAGTGAGAGGAAGATAGAGGGATAGAAGAGGGAGAGAACAGCAGTGAGAGGAAGACAGAGGGATGACAGAGGGAGAGAACAGCAGTGAAAGGACGATAGAGGGATAGAATAGGGAGAGAACAGCAGTGAGAGGAAGACAGAGGGAAGAGAGAGGGAGAGAACAGCAGTGAGAGGAAGACAGAGGGGTGAGAGAGGGAGAGAACAGCAGTGAGAGGAAGATAGAGGGATGAGAGAGGGAGAGAACAGCAGTGAGAGGAAGATAGAGGGATGAGAGAGGGAGAGAACAGCAGTGAGAGGAAGACAGAGGGGTGAGAGAGGGAGAGAACAGCAGTGAGAGGAAGATAGAGGGATGAGAGAGGGAGAGAACAGCAGTGAGAGGAAGATAGAGGGGTGAGAGAGGGAGAGAACAGCAGTGAGAGGAAGATAGAGGGGTGAGAGATGGAGAGAACAGCAGCGAGAGGAAGATAGAGGGATGAGAGAGGGAGAGAACAGCAGTGAGAGGAAGATAGAGGGGTGAGAGATGGAGAGAACAGCAGCGAGAGGAAGATAGAGGGATGAGAGGGGGAGAACAGCAGTGAGAGGAAGATAGAGGGATAGAAGAGGGAGAGAACAGCAGTGAGAGGAAGATAGAGGGATGAGAGGGGGAGAACAGCAGTGAGAGGAAGATAGAGGGATAGAAGAGGGAGAGAACAGCAGTGAGAGGAAAATAGAGGGATGAGAGAGGGAGAGAACAGCAGTGAGAGGAAGAGAGAGGGGTGAAGAACGAATAGTTCTCAATTCTATTGTTGCATTATTACCGATAAATTGTCGATTTTTTTCCCTTGCGTGTTTATTTCATGGGCTATGTGTAGGGTAACCATTTTATAAAAGCAATAAGCCCCTGAAGCAGTGGGTTACAGAGATTTTATAATGGCGGAGGGGCACTAAGGCACTCCGCTGCGGGTTGTGCCTTCGAACACCCCTCCGATGTTATAGAATCACTGTAACCCACTGCTTCAGGGGCTCATTGCTTTTATAAAAAGGTTACCTGACATACACTGTAACCCACTGCTTTTCCTTTCTTATTTTAGACTGATATCTTCCATAATGTTTGGGATTTGGGCACAAGAAAGTGGAACAAGGACCTCATTTCAGCGCAGGAATTTTCGGCCAACTGAAGGAAGCATTCCAACACTGAGGTTCAGTCGCGTGAGTTATTTTTGAGTGCATCCATTACAGAGGAGATTTTGGTAATAATAAGTGTTAAATATATATTTTTCCAAGTTTTCATTTTATTAAATATGTTTTAAAGGGGAAATGCCTGTATTTTGATGCCTAGCTTAGCATTTTGCTGAAACCATGTCTGAAGTTATGGGCAAATAAGTAGTGGCTCAGTGCATCTTTTACCTCCTGACTGAGCGCTCTCATAACTTCAAAACTATACATTCAAGTTCTGTGAAATTTTCAGAATTTGTTTTTAATTATTTGTCTTCTAAAATTTCAGAGGAACATCACTCCATATTGATATTTGTGAAGTTACGATCCATCAAAATGTGTGGAAAAGGGTCACTTTTTTACACATTTTAAGGACTTTGGCGCCACCTGCAGACTGGATCATGTCCTTTTTCAAAAGGAAATGAAAGATGCACAGTGAACAATTGGTAGCAGAATTGAACAATTATCAGGATCATGATTGTGATGCATTTGCAGCAGATACCTGTCCACACACTTGTGTTAATACAGCACACATGAACACACACCGTAGGAACAGCAGCAGTGATTTGTGTCCGTCTCAGTCAGGTCAGCTGGCTTCACTCACAGCTCCATTTTAGACGCAGCTTTACAGATTCAGTCACTGTTGTACGTTACATTTTTTGGAAAACAGTCGCTCAAAAGCCGGATCACAAGCAAAACTCACAAACCACAAAGATTACAACATATGATACAGGATTAATGCTGAACACAGTTTCAAGCACAAACTGTGGGGGAGGGGATGGCTGTCATTTTTGGGTACTAAAGAAGAAATAAAGCAAAATTCAGGAAATTTCTAAAGCTACCTGTAGACTATCTGCCCAATTTGCCAAAAAGCTCAGAAAGATTCATTGGCGGTGATTCTACAGCAGAGAAAACGTTGGATTCACACAGTGACAACAGACCACCACCCCACCCCCCACACCTACAGCTGTGTGGGGAGAGCACAGGCCAGGGCACAGTCATAGCAGTGTGGGGAGAGCACAGGCCCAAGGGCACAGTCACAGCAGTGGGGGGAGAGCACAGGCCCAAGGGCACAGTCACAGCAGTGTGGGGAGAGCACAGGCCCAAGGGCACAGTCAGAGCAGTGTGAGGAGAGCACAGGCCAAGGGCACAGTCACAGCAGTGGAGGGAGAGCACAGGCCCAGGGCATAGTCAGGGCAGTGTGGGGAGAGCACAGGCCCAGGGCACAGTCAGAGCAGTGGAGGGAGAGCACAGGCCCAAGGGCACAGTCACAGCAGTGTGGGGAGAGCACAGGCCCAAGAGCACAGTCACAGCAGTGGGGGGAGCGCACAGGCCCAAGGCACAGTCACAGCAGTGTGGGGAGAGCACAGGCCCAAGGGCACAGTCACAGCAGTGTGGGGAGAGCAAAGACCCAGGGCACAGCCATAGCAGTGTGGGGAGAGCACAGGCCCAAGGGCACAGTCACTGCAGTGTGGGGACAGCACAGGCCCAGGGCACAGCCACAGCAGTGTTAAGAGAGCACAGGCCCAGGGCACAGCCACAGCAGTGTGGGGAGAGCACAGGCCCAGGGCACAGTCACAGCTTTGTGGGGAGAGCACAGGCCCAGGGCACAGTCACAGCAGTGTTAGGAGAGCACAGGCCCAGGACACAGCAACAGAAGTGTGGAGAGAGCACAGGCCCAGGGCACAGCCACAGCAGTGTTAGGAGAGCACAGGCTGAGGACACAGCCACAGCAGTGTGGGGACAGCACAGGCCCAGGGCACAGCCACAGCAGTGTGGGGAGAGCACAGGCCCAGGGCACAGTCACAGCTGTGTGGGGGGAGCACAGGCCCAGGACACAGCAACAGCAGTGTGGGGACAGCACAGGCCCAGGGCACAGCCACAGCAGTGTTAAGAGAGCACAGGCCCAGGGCACAGCCACAGCAGTGTGGGGAGAGCACAGGCCCAGGGCACAGTCACAGCTTTGTGGGGAGAGCACAGGCCCAGGGCACAGTCACAGCAGTGTTAGGAGAGCACAGGCCCAGGACACAGCAACAGCAGTGTGGAGAGAGCACAGGCCCAGGGCACAGCCACAGCAGTGTTAGGAGAGCACAGGCTGAGGACACAGCCACAGCAGTGTGGGGACAGCACAGGCCCAGGGCACAGCCACAGCAGTGTGGGGAGAGCACAGGCCCAGGGCACAGTCACAGCAGTGTGGGGGGAGCACAGGCCCAGGACACAGCAACAGCAGTGTGGAGAGAGCACAGGCCCAGGGCACAGCCACAGCAGTGTTAGGAGAGCACAGGCTGAGGACACAGCCACAGCAGTGTGGGGAGAGCACAGGCCCAGGGCACAGTCACAGCTTTGTGGGGAGAGCACAGGCCCAGGGCACAGTCACAGCAGTGTTAGGAGAGCACAGGCCCAGGACACAGCAACAGCAGTGTGGAGAGAGCACAGGCCCAGGGCACAGCCACAGCAGTGTTAGGAGAGCACAGGCTGAGGACACAGCCACAGCAGTGTGGGGACAGCACAGGCCCAGGGCACAGCCACAGCAGTGTGGGGAGAGCACAGGCCCAAGGGCACAGTCACAGCAGTGTGGGGAGAGCACAGGCCCAAGAGCACAGTCACAGCAGTGGGGGGAGAGCACAGGCCCAGGGCACAGCCACAGCAGTGTTAGGAGAGCACAGGCCCAGGGCACAGCCACAGCAGTGTGGGGAGAGCACAGGCCCAGGGCACAGTCACAGCTTTGTGGGGAGAGCACAGGCCCAGGGCACAGTCACAGCAGTGTTAGGAGAGCACAGGCCCAGGACACAGCAACAGCAGTGTGGAGAGAGCACAGGCCCAGGGCACAGCCACAGCAGTGTTAGGAGAGCACAGGCTGAGGACACAGCCACAGCAGTGTGGGGACAGCACAGGCCCAGGGCACAGCCACAGCAGTGTGGGGAGAGCACAGGCCCAGGGCACAGTCACAGCTGTGTGGGGGGAGCACAGGCCCAGGACACAGCAACAGCAGTGTGGAGAGAGCACAGGCCCAGGGCACAGCCACAGCAGTGTTAGGAGAGCACAGGCTGGAGACACAGCCACAGCAGTGTGGGGAGAGCACAGGCCCAGGGCACAGTCACAGCTTTGTGGGGAGAGCACAGGCCCAGGGCACAGTCACAGCAGTGTTAGGAGAGCACAGGCCCAGGACACAGCAACAGCAGTGTGGAGAGAGCACAGGCCCAGGGCACAGCCACAGCAGTGTTAGGAGAGCACAGGCTGAGGACACAGCCACAGCAGTGTGGGGACAGCACAGGCCCAGGGCACAGCCACAGCAGTGTGGGGAGAGCACAGGCCCAGGGCACAGTCACAGCAGTGTTAGGAGAGCACAGGCCCAGGACACAGCAACAGCAGTGTGGAGAGAGCACAGGCCCAGGGCACAGCCACAGCAGTGTTAGGAGAGCACAGGCTGAGGACACAGCCACAGCAGTGTGGGGACAGCACAGGCCCAGGGCACAGTCACAGCAGTGGGGAGAGCACAGGCCCAGGGCACAGCCACAGCAGTGTTAGGAGAGTAAGGCCCAGGGCACAGCCACTGCAGTGTTAGGAGAGCACAGGCCCAGGGTACAGCCACAGCAGTGTGGGGACAGCACAGGCCCAGGGCACAGCCACAGCAGTGTGGGGAGAGCACAGGCCCAGGGCACAGTCACAGCTGTGTGGGGGGAGCACAGGCCCAAGGGCACAGTCACAGCTGTGTGGGGAGAGCACAGGCCCAGGACACAGCCACAGCAGTGTGAGGAGAGCACAGGCCCAGGGCACAGTCACAGCTTTGTGGGGAGAGCACAGGCCCAAGGGCACAGCCACAGCAGTGTGGGGAGAGCACAGGCCCAGGGCACAGCCACAGCAGTGTGGGGAGAGCACAGGCCCAGGGCACAGTCACAGCAGTGTTAGGAGAGCACAGGCCCAGGACACAGCAACAGCAGTGTGGGGAGAGCACAGGCCCAGGGCACAGCCACAGCAGTGTTAGGAGAGCACAGGCTCAGGACACAGCCACAGCAGTGTGGGGAGAGCACAGGCCCAGGGCACAGCCACAGCAGTGTGGGGAGAGCACAGGCCCAGGGCACAGCCGCAGCTGTGTGGGGAGAGCACAGGCCCAAGGGCACAGTCACAGCTGTGTGGGGAGAGCACAGGCCCAAGGGCACAGTCACAGCTGTGTGGGGAGAGCACAGGCCCAGGGCACAGTCACAGCTGTGTGGGGAGAGCACAGGCGCAGGGCACAGTCACAGCAGTGTGGGGAGAGCAGAAGCCCAGGGCATAGTCACAGCAGTGTGGGGAGAGCAGAGGCCCAGGGCACAGTCACAGCAGGGTGGGGAGAGCACAGGCCCAAGGGCACAGTCACAGCAGTGTTAGGAGAGCACAGGCTGAGGACACAGCCACAGCAGTGTGGGGAGAGCACAGGCCCAGGGCACAGTCACAGCTTTGTGGGGAGAGCACAGGCCCAGGGCACAGTCACAGCAGTGTTAGGAGAGCACAGGCCCAGGGCACAGCAACAGCAGTGTGGAGAGAGCACAGGCCCAGGGCACAGCCACAGCAGTGTTAGGAGAGCACAGGCTGAGGACACAGCCACAGCAGTGTGGGGACAGCACAGGCCCAGGGCACAGCCACAGCAGTGTGGGGAGAGCACAGGCCCAAGGGCACAGTCACAGCAGTGTGGGGAGAGCACAGGCCCAAGAGCACAGTCACAGCAGTGGGGGGAGAGCACAGGCCCAGGGCACAGCCACAGCAGTGTTAGGAGAGCACAGGCCCAGGGCACAGCCACAGCAGTGTGGGGAGAGCACAGGCCCAGGGCACAGTCACAGCTTTGTGGGGAGAGCACAGGCCCAGGGCACAGTCACAGCAGTGTTAGGAGAGCACAGGCCCAGGACACAGCAACAGCAGTGTGGAGAGAGCACAGGCCCAGGGCACAGCCACAGCAGTGTTAGGAGAGCACAGGCTGAGGACACAGCCACAGCAGTGTGAGGACAGCACAGGCCCAGGGCACAGCCACAGCAGTGTGGGGAGAGCACAGGCCCAGGGCACAGTCACAGCTGTGTGGGGGGAGCACAGGCCCAGGACACAGCAACAGCAGTGTGGAGAGAGCACAGGCCCAGGGCACAGCCACAGCAGTGTTAGGAGAGCACAGGCTGAGGACACAGCCACAGCAGTGTGGGGAGAGCACAGGCCCAGGGCACAGTCACAGCTTTGTGGGGAGAGCACAGGCCCAGGGCACAGTCACAGCAGTGTTAGGAGAGCACAGGCCCAGGACACAGCAACAGCAGTGTGGAGAGAGCACAGGCCCAGGGCACAGCCACAGCAGTGTTAGGAGAGCACAGGCTGAGGACACAGCCACAGCAGTGTGGGGACAGCACAGGCCCAGGGCACAGCCACAGCAGTGTGGGGAGAGCACAGGCCCAGGGCACAGTCACAGCAGTGTTAGGAGAGCACAGGCCCAGGACACAGCAACAGCAGTGTGGAGAGAGCACAGGCCCAGGGCACAGCCACAGCAGTGTTAGGAGAGCACAGGCTGAGGACACAGCCACAGCAGTGTGGGGACAGCACAGGCCCAGGGCACAGTCACAGCAGTGTGGGGAGAGCACAGGCCCAGGGCACAGCCACAGCAGTGTTAGGAGAGTAAGGCCCAGGGCACAGCCACTGCAGTGTTAGGAGAGCACAGGCCCAGGGCACAGCCACAGCAGTGTGGGGACAGCACAGGCCCAGGGCACAGCCACAGCAGTGTGGGGAGAGCACAGTCCCAGGGCACAGTCACAGCTGTGTGGGGGGAGCACAGGCCCAAGGGCACAGTCACAGCTGTGTGGGGAGAGCACAGGCCCAGGACACAGCCACAGCAGTGTGAGGAGAGCACAGGCCCAGGGCACAGTCACAGCTTTGTGGGGAGAGCACAGGCCCAAGGGCACAGCCACAGCAGTGTGGGGAGAGCACAGGCCCAGGGCACAGCCACAGCAGTGTGGGGAGAGCACAGGCCCAGGGCACAGTCACAGCAGTGTTAGGAGAGCACAGGCCCAGGACACAGCAACAGCAGTGTGGGGAGAGCACAGGCCCAGGGCACAGCCACAGCAGTGTTAGGAGAGCACAGGCTCAGGACACAGCCACAGCAGTGTGGGGAGAGCACAGGCCCAGGGCACAGCCACAGCAGTGTGGGGAGAGCACAGGCCCAGGGCACAGCCGCAGCTGTGTGGGGAGAGCACAGGCCCAAGGGCACAGTCACAGCTGTGTGGGGAGAGCACAGGCCCAAGGGCACAGTCACAGCTGTGTGGGGAGAGCACAGGCCCAGGGCACAGTCACAGCTGTGTGGGGAGAGCACAGGCGCAGGGCACAGTCACAGCAGTGTGGGGAGAGCAGAAGCCCAGGGCATAGTCACAGCAGTGTGGGGAGAGCAGAGGCCCAGGGCACAGTCACAGCAGTGTGGGGAGAGCACAGGCCCAAGGGCACAGTCACAGCTGTGTGGGGAGAGCACAGGCCCAAGGGCACAGTCACAGCTGTGTGGGGAGAGCACAGGCCCAGGGGACAGTCACAGCTGTGTGGGGAGAGCACAGGCCCAGGGGACAGTCACAGCTGTGTGGGGAGAGCACAGGCGCCGGGCACAGTCACAGCAGTGTGGGGAGAGCAGAAGCCCAGGGCACAGTCACAGCAGTGTGGGGAGAGCAGAGGCCCAGGGCACAGTCACAGCAGTGTGGGGAGAGCACATCATCACGCTTTGCCTGAACAGTTAAGCGTTTCGTGCAAATGAATTGATACACAGTGAAAAAAAAGTTATCACTAGAGGGCAGCATTAGCTTAAGAGGTCAAAGGTCACTCTAAATTGTGCTGTGTCATTCAAAGACATACTTCCAATTTGCCATTCAAACTTCAGTTAGAGGTAGGTATTAGTGATCCTGTTCTTTGTGGTGTTTAAATGTTTAATAATGATGTCTGGAACTGAAAGGTCATTGATCAGATGTGAAAAACACATCTTTGAAGGATGATGAGATGACTTTAAGGGCAGGAGTCAAGCGCTCACCGGCTGAGTCAATGAGTGGTCACAGGTCCGATTCCTGTGGATCATCATTGGACCAAGCTTATCAAAGATTGCATTAGGCTTGTTGAAATCTCATTTCGTTTCGAAGATATTGACCAATGAACTTCAGCAGGGGCGTGGCTTAGCACATAAATGGACAAATGTCAACAATCATTGGGCCAATCATCACAGAACTTGCAGGATATGTCCATATAAATACCAGGAACTTAGCTTCAGAGTTTCGTGCAAATCGGCCCATAAAGGGCACTATAAATGCAAAAAATGGGCATGGTATGACACAAATCAGACTATAAATCAGCAATTGTTTGTCCAAAAGCCATAAAACTCAAAAGTACCTGAAACATACTCAGAAAATTTCATTCAAATTGTCTGATAGGGGGCGCTGTAAATGCAAAACAAAGCAGCGAGGTATAACTAAAATCAGACTATAGATCATAAATAGTTTTCCCAATCATTACAAAACTCACAGAATATGTCCACATAAGAACATGAAACATAGCTTGAAAGTTTCAATCAAATCGACCACTAGGGGGCGCTACAAATACAGAGAGGCATCGTATTCTACAAATCCGATTGTAAATCAGAAATTATTTGTCTTTTCGCCACAAAACTTGCAGGATATGTCCACATAAATACCTGAAACATACCTGAACAGTTTCATAGCAATCACCCAAGGGGGAGCAACAAATGCACAAAATAACCTAACATAACCTAAATCAGACTATACATGTAAGTTGTTGGTCCAATCATTAAAATGGCAAAACAGGTCTACATAAATTCCTGAACCATACTCTTAAAGTGGTTTTTAATTCAGCTGTTCAAGCTTCCAACTACTAATGGTCTTTCTTGGCTTGAACCCTGGAATTGCCGCTTGCGGTTATATTTTCATTTGAAGTTATGAGTTGAAAAAATGCCTTTGCTCTGCGTCCAAATGACAGATTTATTTGGCCAAATTTGCACAAATAATGTAAAAATTGGTCTAGGAGTTCTGTGGCATATTCATTTGGGGTTAAGGGTCTATCATTTGGTAACAAATGATTTTCACCAAGCAAAGCCTGAAACTGTTAAGAATCAAAAATGTTGATTCAATGTTGCGAATGTCCATACGACATACGTGGAATCGCCCTGATGCTCCAGAAAAGCCAGCTCGGGCATCAGCACAGCAGAACTGAGACTCACCTGGTTCCAGCTTAATGACTTTAATAGCAGCCAGTTCCCCAGTGTTGACATTGCGAGCCTGTGGGGGAGAGGGAGGAAGACTGTTATCCATCAAACTAACCATCCGCAGAAACGAGGAAAAACAAGTGAGAAAAATTCACACTTTTCACACATGAGCGATCAAATTTGCCTTGGATACAGCAATGAATGGTCTTTATGAACCATATTTATGTTGTAAACACATTTAAAAACCAGGGGGTCTAACAGTCTCCTGAGAAAGCCATCCTGGGGACAGTTTGTTACAGCTGAGCATCACAACATCTGATTCACCCAATCAGTTGATCATGGTGTTAAATCAAGACCTTGACAAACCTAGTCAGGCATAAGTGTGTAAAAAGAAAACAGCGCCGCCGCCCTGGCCCTCCTTAAATATGAATGGACATCCCTGATCCACCAAGACCAGCATTCAGCGGCACAAAAACCTCAGGAGCTGCGTTTCGGGGGCGCTATGCATAAGAGAGTTTCCTGCAACCACTGAATGGTAACACAGTGACCTTTGACCCCGCTGAGCCTGCAGAGGATGATTGGTTCTCAGCATGGCCCAAGTTAAAACCCACACTTCAGAAGAGAAGGAGCAACTGCTCATGAACACCAGAGACGTGCATCCATCAGGAAATACTGACCTTTCCAAACAACTCTATACCTTCTTATGGTTCACAAAGCCTTGATCTTTCGGAGTTTACAAACACACGGCGGCTACACAAACTCAGGAGGAGCTAAGACCAGATTCATCAGACTGGGATCTTCAGATGATTCACAAGCCCTCCCAACATCCTGCACCATGAGGACTTCGATAATAAGTGATGCTTTTCATCCTGCTTTCAACCCATTTAAACCGGGACAGCATGTGCACATCAGGAGATGTGGAGGAGGCCGTAGGAGGGCAACAACCCAGCAGCAGGACCTCTACCTCCGCCTTTGTGCAAGGAGGAACAGGAGGAGCACTGCCAGAGCCCTGCAAAATGACCTCCAGCAGGCCAGATTTGAGGGCAGGTAAATGTGGACTGCTCAGCGGCTCCGTCTTCTTGCTGAACTGAAGACTTCCAAGGTCAGAACAAGTGGAGCAGCCATGCTTGGACCTACACCACTGACAGAGGGGACGGGATGGGTCCCTGTGGTTCAGTTTGACAGAGGAGATCTGGAGAGGTACCGGACTCGGAGGGGACAGAATAGGTCCCTGTGGTTAAGCTTGACTCAGGAGATCTGGAGAGGTACCGGACTCGGAGGGGACAGAATAGGTCCCTGTGGTTAAGCTTGATTCAGGAGATCTGGAGAGGTACCGGACTCGGAGGGGACAGAATAGGTCCCTGTGGTTAAGCTTGATTCAGGAGATCTGGAGAGGTACCGGACTCGGAGGGGACAGAATAGGTCCCTGTGGTTAAGCTTGACTCAGGAGATCTGGAGAGGTACCGGACTCGGAGGGGACAGAATAGGTCCCTGTGGTTAAGCTTGACTCAGGAGATCTGGAGAGGTACCGGACTCGGACGGGACAGGACAGGGCAGATGGTGACCGCCTCTTTGCCTCGCCCAGAGGCTCTCTCTGTATCACTATGGAAATCCAGCACCACTCGCACTGAATTTCACAGTATAATCATGGTCCTTATCAAAAGCTTCATGACCCCTCGTATTAATCTACCAACACAAATAACAGAATAATCCTGCTCACAGATCACCCCACCCCTCAGTGAGGCGTCAGCAAGTGACCAAACTCAGAGCTGCTCTTGCACAGGGGGCAGGGCGTTAGACTTTCAGATGACGACAACATCCACCCCAAGCAACAGCATGAGAAGCCACCGACAAAAATGTTTCCAAGTTTTATCCCAAGAGTCCAAAATTCGTGTGTCACTGTCTCAGACCAGTTTTAAGGCAAAGTCATGAAGACGATGCCTCACCAGCACCTCTCCAGCACTTTATCATCACGTGCTGAAATGAGCAGTAAAATAACAGGTTTTTCCCCTCAGCGCTGAGGACCAGGAGAGTGGTAATTTACCCTCATTACACTGGCCAATGAACTGTCTCCTCCCACACGGGAAAGGAGAGGCGCAGGGAATGATGGGCTTCAATCCTGCGCCGTGATGCACAGCCAAATCTGCTGCAAAACAGTCAAAAACTTCCACCGCAAAATTTTGAAAATGTGCCTTTTCAGGGAAATCATGCAGGCGAAGCAGTGGGCCTCAATAACATCACAGAGGACTGACCGATAATTTGCTGACATCATTTCCTGTGAGAAATCAGCAGTGAAGACCGAGCCAGGAAAAGAAAATGTCGGGTAGAGGTGTCTGGTGACGAAAGCTGCAGATCACCAACCCTCTGATGGCTGCGCTCTGACGTCACCTGTTAGAATCCAGCCATGGCATCTTTCCCAAAAGTGTCTCACGCATCTCTCTATACCAGTCTCTCTCTCTATCTCTCTTTCTCTCTCTCTCTCTCTCTCTCTCTCTCTTTATGTTTCTGAAAACTCTGGGTGCTAAACCGCCCCCTTTTTTTAACACACGCTGACAGAAAGGCAGACAAACACAAACCCACGCAATGTGGCCAAGTGAGAAAATCAATATGAGAGAACAGTTCAATATCCACAATCTGGACAATCAGAGTTCAGTAACATGAAGGCAGGCATAAACTCAAACAGTTTGATCTTTGATTTTTGAGTGAAGCTCCTGATGCTGTCCCACAGGATTACAGCACAGTGAGTCATGACGGAGGGGGACACAGCAGTGCAGCACCGTTACCTCCTGCTAATGCGCTTCAGGACTCGTCAGCCCGCCTGTACTCCTCTGGGTGGAGTTTGCATGTTCTCGTGGGTTTCCCACAGATACTCCCATCTCCCCCCCCCATCCCAAAACACAAGATCTACAGGAACACTCCTACCAGTGTCCCTGACCAAGGCTCTGGCTTTAGAAGGACATGCTCTATAGGAACACTCCTACCAGTGTCCCTGACCAAGGCTCTGGCTTTAGAAGGACATGCTCTATAGGAACACTCCTACCAGTGTCCCTGACCAAGGCTCTGGCTTTAGAAAGACATGCTCTATAGGAACACTCCTACCAGTGTCCCTGACCAAGGCTCTGGCTTTGGAAAGACATGCTCTATAGGAACACTCCTACCAGTGTCCCTGACCAAGGCTCTGGCTTTAAAAAGACATGCTCTATAGGAACACTCCAGCCAGTGTCCCTGACCAGGGCTCTGGCTTTAGAGAGACATGCTCGATAGGAACACTCCTGCCAGTGTCCCTAATCACTCACAAATCTGAGAATGATTGCAAAGTTTCAGAAGCTGAACAGTCCAACCCCTGCTCATGTAAAGGCCTCGCCCTATCACCGTACAGTTCATGCCCAAGACCAATCAGTTCAGAGCGGCTCTCTTGGGATAAAACAAATAAGATTTTCATTTGGTTCTGATAGATTGCTGGAATTGTCTCCACTCCTGTATACTTGCTGTACGTTTGTGTACATTGCTAGTGTACAATATGTAATTGGGTCAGAACCCCAACATAGACAATATTCTTGATGAAAATACACAAAAAAGGAGGCTTCAAACACATTTCGACCCTTTTTCCCAGTCAAGACAAGGCCATAAGCCTTCAGTATGGGTTATCAAATTCAAATTTGGAATAATCCCTACTTGACTTTTGACCCCCCAAAGGGGTGTCACTTTTGAGTTGTGACCATCTTTGGGCCCGATTATAAAAATGAATAAGGGACCAAAATTGGGGTAGTTTGGCATGGTCACCCAACTTTGAGCCACGCCCACTAAAACCTACATGGCCCCCCCCAGTGGACCATCACCAGTATCTGCTACATCCACATATGAACTTTCAATTTTGCCAATAAAAAGTTTGGGACCTTTTCATTCCATTCCAACCCTTTTTTGTCATATTTCAGTATTTAATCAGTATCTGTGTACACAGAAATTGTGTACATTATGTACATGTATGTTTCAAGCCCATTTCATACTTTTCCTTTTCAATCAGAGTTCAATTATCCACAAAAGGCCATTTAAACTCATTTTATGTAGATTTTGACATAAACCCTTTATTTTTATACATTTCAGTTATAATCTGGGCTCACATCTACGCTTCTGCCTCTCAGGGTTTTTCAGCTGTATCTTTAGGCAGTTGTTTCACACTTCTCTTATCAGATGTGGAGTCATTTATAAACAGGCTCTTCCTAATCTGCCTTTTGGTGTTGCAAACAGGAAAGACCTACATAGTCTGGCTTAAATCTATCAGCTCTGGTCTCTTTTACACAGGATCACTTGTTGAGGCGAGCAGGGGCCTGTTGTTCATAGCAGTACACATCATACATGAACTGGATAAAGAAGAAATTACATAGTATGTTGTAGTAGCTTTCCGCTACTTTCCGCTTCTTGGAATGCTGCATTTTTAACTGCATTTTTAATTCCATCTGTAAAACTGACAGAGTGTAAGGGACAAGTTAGATATAGGGTTAGAGGATAGAGCCAAGGTTCAGGTTAGGGAAAGTACCTCTACTGGATCCCTCCTGACGTCTACCTTACCATTACTTCTCCTGGGGTTCCTTACTTCCTTCAAGCCAGCTTCCGGCTCCTCCTACATTCTGGACAGACCAAACACTGCTTACTGACGTAAAATGCATCATTAGATGTGCGCCTGTATTTGAACATAGCGCGGGAATGTCGCCAGAGACACACTGATCACTTTCTAGAATGCAATAAAAGTGCTTTCATCAGTGGGTCATGGGCCCAATCACCATTGTTCTATCCCCCCTCTCTGACAGACACTGGCTAAACAGACAGTAACAAGGCGGAATTCTCACGGATTACCACTTTCAAGTAAATATTGCTTAAAATGCTGTTAATATATTGAAAAGAAGGTATTTCGCACAAAAAAGTATTCTTCTCACCCAAATATATTTTTTTCGGCCTCCAAAAAAGGCCCTCGCACTGTTTTTCTTCTCGAGCATTGATTCAAAGATCTCAGCTCCTTAGCATTTAGCTTGATTGCAATGCATTTTCCTCTCAGTGATCGACTTGTGATGCGGTCAGTAAGACTTTGCGGGTGGCCATTTGATTCTAAGGGCTCTGATGTTTCCAGTGAGCCCTAAACCACCTTAATCACACAAACCTAGCCTGAGATAGAGCCTTGCGTTCCCAGTGTGTCAAACTCAGGAGTCCATGTGCCATTTGCATGTACTCAAAACGCGCAACAATACAAAGTAAATACAGTAAACGTTTTAAAGGTTTGTTTCTGGTATTTTCAGTATAAATAACTGCTAAATATTCAACAGTCATTTTCAAAGTCGTTTTCTGACTGAATACTGAGAGTACAAGAGTACAAACTGGGTGAGTGATGTGTTTTTGTGACTCATTCTTGATGTGAGGAATTTAACGATAGCTATACAGTCAGGTGATGTGGCCTAGGTTTGTGTGATTAAGCTGGATTACGGCTCGTTGGGAACGTCAGAGCCCATAGAATCAGTCACCTGCAAAGTCTCACTGACAGCATCGCAAGTCGATCACAGAGAAGTAAATATGTTGCAAGCATCCTGAATGCTGAAGAAAAAATAAAACCATGCTTGGAGACTGGCAGATCTAGTTTGGTTATAACACAGACACACTGAGCTACTAGCAAGTGCAGATTTACCCTCAAACAGTTTTTATATTACAAAATAGCAAAGGCAAGAATTTTTTTTGCTCATCTCTGTAGCCTGTAAAGTGTTTGCCTGCTGTTATTTGAGTGTGGCGTCGGTTAAAAATGACAGGGCCTTATCTCATTGGATTCTGTGGACTTTCCTCTTTCATTTGAGGTATGGTTTGTATGCATAGAACAAATTCAGTAGAAATACTAGCGACTCGGCGCTGATATAATTTTATCGTATGTTTTGCTACTTGCCTATTTACTTGCTTAGTGCTTGAATTGTGTTCAGTTGAGGTAAAATGGTCAACATGAGCTTTTCGCTGCGTTACTTCATGTGAAGTGGATAAGCTGCATGACAATGTTGCGAATAGGAAACATGCTGCAATTATCATGCGTAACGACTGGTAGAGACGACCTCCCGATAGCGTGAATCCACGCCTGGCGTAGCTCTTCATCTCTTGGGTAAACGTGGAACCGAATTTTGGGTTCATTTGGCTTGTTTTTGGCTGGATTATTGCACTCGAAGGCAACACAGTGAGGCATTTCGCTGTGATATGGCTGATATCCAGAGAGCCGAGCAACCAAGTTACGTCACAAGCCCAGACTGCTTCATGCACCTATCGAGACTGCAGCCCGCGAGAAATTCAAACCAGTGCCAGGGCCTTTATTGGACGCTGAAAAAAAGACATTTTGGTGAGAAGTACACTTTTTTGTGTGAAATATCATTTTTTTCAGTAAATTAAGAGCGTTTTATGCGATATTTAAACTTAAAGAGTGGAGATTTCCTCTAAACCACATCTGAAAAACCTATATATGGCAAGTACAAAAAAAAATCTGCACATTGAAACATAGTAGAAACTTATATAAATAACTGCAGAGAAGAACAATTTAACTGAATATTTAATCAACACACAATCAACAGGTTCCTCAGTGGTGAAATAGTTGACACACAGTGGCAAAAACTAATAATTTATTGGGCAAACAACAGAGTCAAAGCTGTTGTTTCATGTTTATTTTATTAAGTTCAGGCAAATTATTTAGAAAGAAAGCAAAACACCTGTAGTTCTGCTATAAAGACATAGTTAGTCGTACTTTAACCCTTTCCTGTTCAGAGGCTCTCAGAATATACTGACAGTTCAAATTCTTTGTTGACCTAAACTTTTGCAAGTGATTTAAGGGAAGCGCTACACTATTAGTATTAGGGCCTGTAAAGGGTTAAAATGTAAGCAAATATGACAAATAGAGTTAAAATTTGGAGGCTTGAATGAAACTCCCAAAAATATCAATTAACTCATCCTGACAAAAGAATTTTCAATCGTGAATAAAACTTGCACCGAAATAAGCAGGAATGTATTTTCTATGTAAATAATGTACACAATTTATTTGTACACAGATACTGATGAAATACTCAAATATGACAAATAAAAGGGTTACTATCAGCATGGATTGAAAAGTCCCCAGCATCTTATTGGCAAAATTGTAAGATCACCTGTGGCTGTAGCAGATAATGGTGAAGGTCCACCTGGGGGGGCATGTAGGTTTTAGTGGGCGTGGCTCGAAGTTGACCACACCCATCTAATAGGGGTGGGAATGTGTACAAAAAATTCTGAACGTGTACACGCGCTGTATAATTGTGTGTACACGTGTCTTCAGAGTTTGTGGATTTTGACCGCTATACAACCGTTAGAGGGCACTGTCACCATTGCAATAACACAGTTATCCATTACCATCCATTAACATCCATTAACGCAGTTATCAGCCAGATATGTTTATTAAATCAATAGACGGTAACAGTGAATTTGTAGGTTACTCCAATACAAAATTACGACCTACATCAGATCGGCATAAAATCACAACTAAATGAATCGTGCTAGGCCCTTTCACCATTGTAAATGAATTAACCATAAAGGAAAATCATCATTTTGACAAACAAGAACATGGACATGAATGAATTCTAACAGTTAAGCTCTGTTTTTTTGTCATTCTCCTAATTATTGTACCTTGTTTTTGTACAATTTGATTTGTAAACTTAAAGAGCGAACTGCATCCCTCACTCACAGCGGGAGCTGCGTTTCACTATCGTTACGTTTCACAGCGTCATAAAAGTGAATTCTAATTGAGGAAGAAAAGCAGCTGATGAAGTAAAACTAAATTGAGAAACACTTTTTACATACAAAAAGCCAAAACAAAAAGAAATGTAACTGCATTTTACATGTTCTCATTCAAATAACAAAATTAATATGCTTTTCTTTTAAACGAGCAAACGTGAGGATGACATCGTCAATGCAAATGTAGGCGGCAGACAGAACGTCGGCCAAAAATGTAAAAAACACACAGTGAACAATATGCAAGATAAAATAATGAGCTATTAACCAATCATGCTTTAAAACAACATAAAGAGGAATTGAGCGTGGAGACGATGGCTCCGTCAGAATAGTCTTTTTTGCTTCGGAAAGTTCCTAACTCCTAGAAAACGATCTGGAAGCATTTACGTGGCAGTCATGATGCATGTGTTCGGAATAATGTAAAGGAAATGTGTCTCAGAGCTTCCTAATGTATCACCTTCAGCACAGGGTACACTGAAGCATCGTTTTCAACAAAGGAAGGAGGAAGCGCCATCCCACTATTCCGCGATCTGGCTAATCAGGAAAACAAACAAACATGACGGACAGGAGGCGGGTGATCACTGTGCCTGGTGTAAGTGAATTCGGATTCCCTTATGAGCGCGTCCCTCTTCCCACACTGTAAAAGAGTCCCCTTCACCCCTTTCCTTTACCGCATGACATTTTACACAAGTTAAAGAAAAGTGGAATCAGACGATAGGATGTAATTTTTCTTTTTTTTTTTTTTTTTACTTTTCGGATGCAGCCGATGGGTGCATGTATACGGTTAGTGTTTTTTTAGAAACATTTATGATTGACTAACCGTGTACACGTTTACAAGTCCCACCCCTACCATCTACCCCATTTTTAGTTCCTTATTTGCTGATTTTTGATGTTCGACATGCAAAGATTGGAAAACAGTTGTGATTTGTTTGGGAACTTTATGTAGCCTGAAACTAGGATCAAATTTCCATGTGTCAGAAATGGCATCGGTTATGAATTCAGGTGGCGCTAGCATCAACCTACATGGAGGTCCCAGGATTATTTTCATTTTAAGTTGCAGTCCACAGACTCTAGTTTCAATAATAATTGATAAAAACTTGGGACCGCCATGTAGGTTGAAATATGGAGCAGTCAAATTTGTTTACACTCAATATGGCACAGAAAAGTGGGTGTGGCCTGCTCAGCAGGGGAGGGGTTAATTACCAAGGTCATGACTGATTTCCCTATTCCCAGCTGCAAACTCAATAATTATGAAGTATGAAGAGATTTGGAGATGGTGAGTTGGCCACTTTTGCCCATATTGGGCTGATCTTTGAAAAATTCACTCTTGATCGCTGATGTTTAGTAAAAAAGCTGGAAAATAATTAACAAGCTAGCTGCTTTATATTGCTTTAGAATTAAACTACAACTTCATATGATGCTAAATGATTTACAGATCACCAACATAGAGGCTCATAGCCAAAACAGATAAGCAAGCAATATAAAACATGCATTATCTTCACAACTAATTACCACAGTCATTAATCTGAGCTACAGTGTTACCAATATTTCAGGAAAACAGGAAAGCACTATTATTCTTCATATATTTTATTAAAAAATATATTCTGGGAGGGAGCAGCATGAAAGGGTGATTGTTTACATGATATTAATATTTAATTTGCACATTAAATTGTTAAAGTTGAAAAATTAGACAATATTTGTTCACAAAAATTTTACACATCTTAAAAATTGCATGCATCTTAAATCTGGGAAACTACAGCTCTCTCTCTCATATATATATATATATATATATATATATATATATATATATATATATATATATATATATATATATATATATATATATATATATATATACACACAGCGCCCTCATAATTATTGGCAACCCTGGTTAAGATGTGTTAAAAGCCTTAAAATAAATTCAATTTTTATTGCAGAAGCATACTCTCATACTGAAAATTGTAGAAAAATGTAACCTTCAACTCAAGTGAATTTTAAGGGAAACTAAAAAATAACTATTTTTCATAAAATCACCTGTTCCACAATTATTGGCACCCCTAACAATTCCTAGGAATTAAATGTTATTGATGTATTTCTGATGCATTTCTTTCTACAGTAGTTTACAAAGTGGATCAGAGTATCTAGGAACATTTAATTAGTAATTCATCACTTCCTGTTTCCCCTGGGTATAAATATGACGTGACACAGAGGCCATTTCTCTTATCCACTCTTCAACGTGGGAAAGACAAAGAAACACACCAATCAAGTAAAGCAGATGTGTGTCAACTTTCACAAGTCAGGCAATGGCTACAAGAAAATAGCCACTCGCCTGCACCTGCCCATATCTACTGTCAGAGGAATCAGTAAGAAGTTTAAAACAACTGGAACAGTGGTAAACAAGCCTGGACGAGGACGCAAGGTTATTTTGCCACCACGCACAGTGAGGAGGATGGTGAGAGAAATAAAAAGTTCTCCAAAGCTCACTGTTGAAGAATTGCAAGAAATGGTAGCATCTTGGGGTCACAAAGTCTCCAAAACAACCATCAGGCGCTATCTACATGCCAACAAGCTGTTTGGGAGGCATGCACGGAAAAAACCTTTTCTCACTCACAATCATAAACGCAAACGTCTGGAGTTTGCTAAGCGGTACTGGGACTTCAACTGGGACCGTGTGCTTTGGTCAGATGAGACCAAGATAGTGTTTTTTGCCAAAAAGTTCTAAGTGGGTCTGGCGGCACACAAAAGATGAGTATGCAGAAAAGCACCTCATGCCCACTGTGAAGTATGGGGGAGGATCGGTGATGCTGAGGGCCTGTTTCCAGAGGCCCTGGGAACCTTGTTAGGGTGCATGGCATCATGAACGCTTTGAAACACCAGGACATTTTAAATCATAATCTGGTGGCCTCTGTCCGAAACTGAAGATGGGTCGTCACTGGGTCTTTCAGCAAGATAATGACCCTAAACAAGTGGCCAAATCTACACAGAAATGATTCACCAGACACAGAATCAAGCACCTCCTGTTGCCATCTCAGTCCCCAGACCTAAACCCCATTGAAACCCTGTGGAGTGAGCTGAAGAGGAGAGTGCAGACGAGAGGACCCAGGTCGCTGGATGATTTAGAGAGATTGAGCAAAGAGGAATGGTTGAAGATCCCTCTTTCTGTATTCTCCCATCTTGTGAAACATTATATATTTTCAAAGCTATCATGACCTCTATTGCTGAAGTTTGTGTAAACATATAGGTAGATGTCCAACATACTTATTTAAAAGTTAATGTGCCTTATCTAAATTCATGTGACGAATAATCCAGTATGAGGACTATATTCTAAATGACCCATCTACCTTCTTGTAGAAAGTTTTTGTCATAATGTGGGTGAAAGATGTTCACATGTATTTCACTAATTTCAATTTCAACTAGACGCCAAGTAAGAGTACACTTGGGCCAACCTTGAGCTGGACAGAAATCATTGGCTGCTCGCCGCCCCGCTTTCATGACACGATTCCCAAATGCCTCTGGGCAACTTGCAATTCTCGACATATCTAATCAATCAATTGATCAATAGTTTGACAGACAGGCAGACAGACAAACGGAACGGCAGACCTAGATTCCAGCTGCCTGACAGGTGGCCTGAGTTATAAAGAATAAAACAATATATTGGCAAAGTTAATGAAAACAGAGTCATTAAAAACTGTCACAATGAGGAAAAAATGTAATGTTGGGCCCAACACTGGAGGCTTTAAATGGTGTCAGAGACTTGATTTCCGAAGTTTGTCCACAGTAAAGACACAAGTCTCCACTCCCTCCTCTCATGTAGTTGCCAAAACAAAGCGAGAATCCAGAGCAGGGTGTGAAAGCACCAGGCCACACAGTGCTGGGAGTGTAATTACAAGCCCAACCACAGTGTAAATGGAGTTCAACTCTGTTTATTGGCACAGGAGTGAATGAAAGGCCGTACCGAAGCTTTACTACCTTCAGACCCCCCCCCGAATACGACCATCGCCACACAGAAACCACGACACGGAGGCCTCCTTGATAAACGCCAATTTCACCTCAGAATCCCTGCTAATGCTAATCGTCGGGGAGACAGTGCTGACGCAGGTGGGAGAACTGCGGACCTCCCTCTCTCCCTCTCTCTCTCTCTCGCCCGCCCTTCTCCCATTGGGCAGGGACACCCAGCCCTGCTCTGCCACACCTCAACTCCAGAGCCAACAATTAGCATAGATCAGTCCCAACTTCTGAACTACTTCAAGCTGCAAAGGATCTTTAGCACTTCGTACCATAAACAATACCAGTTAATGCCAAATATAAGCTCTTACCACTAATTCAGCACAGTGATTGCCTAAACAACCCAACACAGCGTGTCCCTCTCTGAATTCCACAGGCTACATCCCAACAGGGGTAAAGACCCAAAGAGACTGTCCTGTTGGTTAAAAAAATGATTGTTCCCCCTATTTACCCGGCACATACACAAAGACACTAAACGCCCATCATACTCCCCTAAAAGCCTCCCCTATCTAACCAAATGTTGCTGACAGAACCCAACACCAAACCCATATCAAACCTTGAGCAAATTATACCCACTGCCAGACAACTCCGCCTCAACCCCCAACCATATGTGCATTTAAACAAGTCAGGGGAAACGTAAGACAAGTTTTTATCCATGTCCAATGAATAAGTTCCAAGGAGTTGTTATTCACTACCTGGGAAGAATATGGAACATCTTTAACTGGTTAATAGGAAATGGAATGTCCCAGAGGACATAGAAATAACACTTTAAAACCCCAAAAAACTGTCTCAAGAACAATATTGAGCAAACAGGATGAATCGTGTGGACATTCCTTCATTGTGCAGCTGCCAGAGGATGGAAGAATGCTGCAGCTAACTTTTGTTCCACCGTTTCCTTTCTCAGGGCAGTTTCAAAACAATGAGACACACACACACACACACACACACACACACAACTTCTTAAACTTCAACATCAATTACAATTCCCGTACGGTGAGACATGCCGTACAGTGGTTAAGTGTTTCTGAATGGGACGGGCACTTCTCTCGGCTCAGCCACAGGACAGATGCGCTGATGTATCATCAGTACATCCATGACTCTTGTGCGCCACTGAAGCCGAATAAAGCCGGATGCAATCCCGAGCTGCACTGCCCGATGTACACAGATCTGCATCCCTTTCCAGATATTCATAGAGTGGAATGAGCTGCTTTCTCACTCGATAAGAGACAGTATTGATGACAGTGTCGGGAGGGAGGGCAGGATGGGGGAATACTGCAGTCTGTCCTCTCTCTGCTCTGTATCACAACACTGCGCTGACTAACACACAAAACACACATTCGTCAGATCACACAGGCTGGGATTTCATGAAGTATAAGGACGAGAGGAAAAGGGGTTCTCTGTGTTAACTGGGGTTACCTTCTAAAATAGTTTTAAATGACAACACGGTTGAGTGAAGAGGTAAACTTTCACAATGGAAAGCCGAGTCATAACTGCCCGTGTGCAAAAGTCTCATTTAACAAGGCCATGTGCAAACCAACACTGGAAAAGTACAACTGGCTTAAATTTTGTTTATGTGATTAATTGCAACTAAGCCCGTTCAAATTCCGCAGTTATGCGAGTAACAACATAGACATGTTTTCCAAACAAATCATTTTGTCAACCACTCTGCACGTCCCATTATGCGCGCGTCCGTGTAGGAGATGGTGCAGAATCACACGACACAATATCACGATCCATCCGACATAAAACCTCACGACCAGCCTTTGTCCGCAGGCGTGACTGAGATCCAGGCCCAGTTTGCCATGGAGTCGCGCAGCGCTCGGACACGGCAGCCGCTGCAGTGTAACCGGCGGGCGAACATCAACACGCCCCTGCAGAGGAGGCTGAGCGGGCGGGACGCGTCCGTGACGGGGTTCCCGAAAGAGTAAATCTGTACGTGCAGATTTAAAGTCTTCACCCCACACCGCACATGATTCTGACATGTTCCTGCGGGCACCGCCGTTGGGAACAGATCCCTTTTTCCACCGAGGAAAACAGATCCGCGCTACTTCAGAAGCGACTGAGCAGAGCGGCGCAGCCGGGATCCGCTCCGGTGACGTTACGTCCAAAACGACTTTCTCATTGTTTACGTGCCTTGTCTATAAATAAAGAAGAAAACATGTAGCGAGAAGCCTTTACCTTGTACACATCCCCGTACGTGCCACTTCCGATCCTCTGAATGAGCTCGAAATCCTCCTGCGGGTTGCGCCGTGAGAGGTCTAAACTGGGATTCATCGCTGAACCCCCGCTTCCGCACCCGATGCGCTTTTACTAGAGGCCAATATTTTTTAAAATGTAAGAATTACACACAAAACATGCAACGTCAGGTATAAAAATCTCAGCCCTATTCCAGTAGATTCAACATGGCTTCCACTGCGTAATACGCGTGCGCACGAATGTGGTGACGCTTTCGAGCCAGTTGGCGGAAGAGAGCGATGAAAGTGGGCAGGAACATGCTGGCAACAAAGCAGACACTACAAATAGTTGGGCTTTCACTGTTATAAATCTAAACCTACAAACGATGGATGGCATTTACTGACACTGCCTGTTCAGATCAAAAACATGAAAGAATAATCTCGACACACGTTTATGATTGTTACTCTAATACATTCATAGGAGGGGTAGGAGGGCCTCCCCTTTATGAACATCCCCGGGGGAGAACACAGCGGACAAGCTCCATGACCCCCTGCCACACCATAAAATATGTTGTACTGACTAAAGATGAGAATATTAATGTAATGTTTATAAACAAAGAGGTTTACTGTCGGCAGCAAGGTGATAATCACCCTTACCCTAACCCCCCAGCGTATCTTCATATCACTCCATCACAGATCCCCAATCCTCTGTACGACCACACAAACTATTATAAAATCACATCTGACTGGTCACATATCTCCTCATCTCATCGGGGTCACAACTGTGAGCATCTGGTGCAAAACAGCATCTATTCCTCCCTCAGGAAGGTCCTCATGCGGAAGGAGCAATCCTGCTTGCCTCTAACATCCTTTCTGAAGCTCTTTTAGTTCTGAATAAACTTAAGAAAATTCAAAATCATGATCATCTATCGGTGCAACTGTCTACTGTCTACTGTGTTTCCTAAAGTAAACCGTGTCTTTGTATTTTAGGCTACAATAATTACATTTCCAAATTTGCACTGCCACTTAAGCCGAAAGTAAACAATTGAAAGAGGCATGAGTGTGACCCGCATTTGCATGTGATGTCATGTTTGGTTTTTTTTTTTTTTTCTTTTTTATGGTGGCCAAGATTGCCTTTAGACTACAGCTACATCCAGCTGGGGATCCAGACAGGATTACAGCGACCAAAACTGCAATTTGGGCTCTTTTTGTTGGTCACACTAGTCTCCTGCTGGCGAAGGTGGGGTAGCTGGCGGAGCAGGCAGTGATCAGCCTGGCGGATCTGCTGACTATACAGACTAGTCAGCTGCCTGACCAGATTTAAGTGTCCTAAACATCAGTTAAACCAGTTTCAACAGCTAACGCTGGTTTTAGCTGTAATTTTCAGTGGAGACTGCAATCGGTGTGACGAAGAAGTTGATAACAGGGGGGTGAGTCAGAGGATCAGATTAATTTTATTCTCGGTACACAGGTGTGCCCTCCGCTGGGGCAAGTGTAATCAGTTTAAATGTTTCTGATCATCAAACTCATTTCAGTAGTTTACTAATCTTACCTGAGCAACACAAAATGTAATTTTTAAATGTTGATTTAATTTCCTGAAGAGGAAAAAAAAAAAGATTCAACCCTGCCTGGCCCAATGTGAAAATGTAGCTGCTCCCTTCGTAACTAAATCAACCAACTGAACAAAAGAGAAAATTGAGTTCAATTCCACGAGACACAACCAGGCCCGGTTACTACAGCCGAGCTGAATCTAGAACCTGTCTGCGAATGTTTAGTTGACAAAAAACAGCACATGATCTAAAGAAATTCAAGAACAGATGAGAAACAAAGTTAATTACCATCAGTCTGGAAAGGATCTCAAAGCCCTGCAATCCAACATTTCACACTGATGGCCATTATCTGCAGAGGCAGAAAACATGGAGCGGTGGTGATCCTTTCCAGAAGTGTGTGTGCGCCCTACTGAAGTACCTCCGAGATAACGCTGAGGACTCATCCAGGTCACAAAAGAACCCAGACTGTAACACCTGAAGAACAGCGGGCCACACTTGCCTCACATATGGTCCATGTTCACCGTTCCATAATAACAGAGACTGGGCAAAGATGACATCCACGGAGAAACCAGTGCTGACCAAAAACAACGCAAAACGTGATCTCACATTTGCCAAAAAACAATGTAATGACTCCAAATATTTTTGGAATGATATTTTGTGAACTGATCAGTCAGAAATTGTACTGTTTTTTGGAAAACAAGCGTCCCGTTACATTTGAAGTAAAGCTAACGAACCACAATAAGAGCAACAGTCAGACACAGTGGTGATGGTGTCGTAACGCGGGGCTGCTGCGCTGCTTCAGGACCTGGGCAACCTCCTGCCATGATTAATAGAGCCATGAATTCTGCTCTCGACCGGAACATTGTGAAGGTCCGGCCATCAGTTTGAGGCGTAAAGCTGAGGCCCTGTTGGGTTATGCAGCAGGACAATGATCCAAACCACGCAAACAAGTCCACCTCTGAATGGCTCAAAATAAATAAAAATGAGGGTGTCTTGTCAAAGTCTGACGTGAACCTAATTGAGATCTGAGGCATATGTCCTCATACAGACACACAGGGGTGAAAACCCTCCAAAACTGCTGAATTTAAATAATTCTGAAAAGAAAAGCGGGTCAAACTTCTTCCATAGCGATGGGAAAGACTCATTGCCAGTTATCGTGATCGTTTTACTGCGGGCGTCGCCGCCAAGGGCAGCATGACCAGTGATTTGGTTCAGAGGGAATTATTATCCCCAGCCAACAAGAAGTGGGAGGGGGATATAGGTTTGACCTCCGTCCGTCCGTCCGTCCTTCTGTGCGTCCGTCCGAGATAAAGGGGACAGCTTTACTCAGAAACTACTACAGATACAGTAACCAAATTTGGTGTGTAGCTTCAGACCATAAAGGCCTTGATGGAGTTCGAACATAAGAAGCACACGATTGGCGGGGGATGTTGTAGACCATGTCGACTTGTTATCATTATTATTATCATAATTAGTATTTACATTTGGGTGATGTAAGTTTCTACCTTCAGTGATAAAGAGATAATTTTAAAGCTGCATTTTGTGTTTACTTACATTGTCTTTGTCTTATGTAAAATTTAGTTGGATGATCGGAAACATTTAAATATGACAAATTAGAAAAAGTAGAAGAAATCTGAAAGGGGTTAAATACTTTTTCATTGCACCGTAGTTTCAAATCAAGAGTCCATACAGTAGCTCTGATGTAATTTCAGAGAAATGAAGCATGTGCATCAGGCCTATGTACAGCTCAGTCATTAAAAATGAGATAAGAGCTGCTTTTGTTGACTCGACTTTGCATCGTTTTGCACATGAAGCAGCTTTTTAAAGCCTAATTATTATGTGTAATTAGCAGAAGGCTCTTGGATCACCTCAGTCTGGGATCTGCGCAGAGCTGATGATTCCTGGGGGTTCAGACTGTATTCACTTTTACAGGCCTTTGGTGGCCCATTGACTCACCCTTTAAAGAGAGAAAACACACGTCACACACTCAGTGGCCGCTGTTGTGATGATACCGCAGATTTGTACAGCCGCACAATCCTCGCTCTTTAGGATTTGTACTCAGATTAAATTTGATGGCAGTGAATATGAGGCTAAAAGAGAGACAGGCCACATGTGTGGGGTTATACACCCATCGGCCGTCCAGCGAACCTTTCAGGACCTGCAGTCCTTTCTGCGCAGTGTCACCGTCCAAATACACGTGACGTCACTGTGCTGTAAATCAAGTGCTTCCTCTGCCTGTCAAGTCAACTGTTTTTCTTTGGCACATTTAATTAATCTAAGCTTCCTTACGTCTCGTGAACGTTGTGAAAACTGGAATGTCCTTGTGAATAACTGAACTTCGTCGAACTCTGTCGCTGAAGCATGCAAAATAATGTACAGGAAGTGAGTGAGGTGAGTGAATGAGTGAGTGACTGAATGAGTGAGTGAGCGAGTGAGGTGTGAGTGAGTGAGTGAGTGAGTAAGTGAGAGAGTGAGGTGTGTGAGTGAGTGAGTGAATGAGTGCAGTGTGAGTGAGTGAGTGAGGTGTGTGAATGAGTGACTGAATGAGAGCAGTGTGTGAGTGAGTGACTGAATGAGAGCAGTGTGTGAGTGAGTGACTGAATGAGAGCAGTGTGTGAGTGAGTGACTGAATGTGAGCAGTGTGAGGGTGTGTGAGTGAATGAGTGAGTGTGTGAGTGAGTGTGAGTGTGTGAGCGAGTGACTGAATGTGAGCAGTGTCAGTGAGTGACTGAATGAGAGCAGTGTGAGTGAGTGACTGAATGAGAGCAGTGTGAGTGAGGTATGAGTTAGTGAGTGTGTGAGGTGTGAGTGAATGAGTGAGTGAGTGAGGTGTGTGAGTGACTGAATGAGTGAGTGAGTGAGTGAGGTGTGTGAATGAGTGTGTGAGGTGTGAGTGAGGTGTGAGTGAATGAGTGAGTGAATCAGTGAGTGATTGGATGAGTGAGTGAGTGACTCATTTGCATATCTGAGTCTTCACCATTACTTGTTTTTATGGTTTGTGTATCTACAAATTAAAAACTGATTTTGTCCATTTCAATGCGACACAATCAATGGCACCCCCGGTTAAGTGTTTGGTCCACCCACCTCCGGTAAGGTTAACCGCATGGAGTATTTTTCCTGTGCTGTTTGATAAGGATAAGACACATGTTTGATGGGATCGTGGACCGTTCCAGTATGCAGGACTTTTCATGATCAATCACATTCCTGAGTTTGAGTTTATCAACAGCCCTTTTCAGGTCAACTCTAAGCATTTTGACTGGATTAAGATCTGGTGACTGAGATGGGCATTGCAAAACAGTGATTTTGTCCTGAAACCAATTCTGAGTGAATTTTATGGTGTACGTTGAGTCATTGTCTTGCTGGAAAATCCACCTCTGACCAATCTCAACCTCCTGACAGAGACAATCAGCCTGTCGGCTAAAATCGCCTGATACTTGGTGGAATTCAAAAAGCCATTTATAATGACTCTGAATTATAACAGACCCCAATCATCACTGATTCACCACAATTCCGCATCAGTAGGAGGTGCCTTCCCTTCTATGCCTCACCTAAAGAGTAATTTTGATGCTTACCTGACCATGTTGTCGAGGCAGAGACCTTGGGAATTTTCAAGAGCAGGCTTGACCTAAAGCTAAATACCACTGAGCCTTTGAGTATCTGAAGTGATTTATTCACAATGGTAAACAAGCGAGCCGAGTTGGGCTGAATGGCCTGTTCTCGTCAGTTATGTTGTTATATAGATCTCAATCTCAACTCCAAACATACCCAGGCTGTACCTGACTGAAGCACTCAGTTTTTGTGAATTTTCAAAATGATAGCAAATTGCTTGAATAAATTCAACTTTGAAATATGTTTTCCTTGCAATATTTTGCTATTCGTAGCTTAAGTAATTCTGGTAAATTGCTTAACATATGCCATTCACTCTATGATTTCAAAATCATAAAATATTAAAAAAACAAACAAAAAACTAGACAAGCACTCAGAGAGCGCAGACGTCCGCCAGGGGGCAGCAAACCCAAAAGCACGGCGATTGGAACTCCGGCCCATTGGAAAGACTTGAAATCTTGAACTTTGGCGTATATCTCAGCAGCCTAGATATGCCAAAATCACCTGTTCCTTGACCTAATACTCATCTACCCTGAAAATTTCATCAAAATCCGGCCATAAGTTTTTGAGTTATGTTGTACACAAACCAACAAACAAACGCTACCAAAAACATAACCTCCTTGGCAGAGGTAATAAAAATTCTTGTGTTTTGATATGTTTTAAACATGAAATATGAAAGATGACTGTTGGGGTAAGGCGACCCCTGGAGGCCGTTTATCCTGAGGAAGGAACTGTGAGGAAATGCATCTCCTTCCTTTACAGGCCCTTCAGCACCCTTACTTTTACATTACTTTACATTACAGGTTGTTGGCAGACGCTCTTATCCAGAGCGACGTACAAAAGTGCACAAGAACAGTACAAAAGTGCAGAGCTCCTAGGAGACAAGAATAAGAGCTAACAGTCAGTGACAGAACACGTTCCATTGTTACAGTGCAACAAAGCGGCAGAGTCACGTGTAAGAAAAGGGCAACAGGTCAAGAGTAACAAAGGGGCAGGAAAATCAAGTAAACTGACAAAATAGGGTGAAAAAAAAAATGAAGGGAAATCAAATCAAGGGGTAACAATCAGGAAGTCAGGTAAACAGAATTAAGTGCAACAAACCAAGGGACGTAGGGACAGGATTCAGGGCAGTGGAGGAGGGGAAAGGTGGAGCCTGAAGAGGTGGGTTTTCAGGCGGCGCTTGAAGATGCTCAAGGATTCTGCTGTTCTGACCTCGACAGGCAGATCATTCCACCAACGAGGTGCCAGGACAGACAGCAGCCTTGAGCGGGAAGGGGAGGAGCGGAGAGGGGGAGGAGCCAGGTGACCAGAAGTAGCAGAGCGGAGTGCTCTGGCAGGGGTGTAGGTCTCTGGATGTAGGCTGGAGCTGTTTTGTTGACTCCCTGGTAGGCTGGCACCAAAGTCTTGAATTTGATGCGAGCAGCAACAGGGAGCCAGTGGAGCTTTGTGAGCAGGGGGGTGACGTGGGAGTGTCTCTGGAGGTTGTGGACCAGGCGAGCTGCAGCGTTCTGGATGAGCTGCAGGGGTCTGATGGCAGGTGCTGGGAGGCCGGCGAGGAGGGAGTTGCAGTCGTCCAGGCGGGAGAGGATCAGCGCTTGGACTAGGAGCTGCGTTGAGTAGCTGGTGAGGAAGGGCCGGATTCTACGGATGTTGTAGAGGAAGAACCTGCAGGTCCGGGTCACTGCAGCGATGTTCACAGCAGAGGAGAGCCTGTCGTCAAACAGGACCCCAAGGTTCTTCACACTCCGCGAGGGGGAGATGGTGGTATCCCCCAGGGTGAAGGTCAGGTTCAGGAGAGGGGAGGATGGAGCAGGGATGTAGATCATCTTTTCACTTTATTTTTTTATTTGCTACTTCTCCTGATCACTGTCCCGACTCAAATGTAACGTTCAGCACAAGCATCCTGCGTGTGAAAAACTCAAAACTCTAAAACAACATTTCGACAGCAAATGTTGGCCAGGTTGCCCGTAACAGCGGCATCATCTGTCACCTTCCCACTACTTTTTCGGTCACTTTCTCGCCCACTCACTCTAAGCGCCCTCATCTGAAAGGCACTGTGCCATATCTGCAGTATATTCCTCATTGAAGTGTGCGAGGAAGGACTCATTTAGAGTGTCGTAGATGGCATTTGGCCGTTAAAGGGGACCCATTACGCTGATCCTTCATTTAATACATATTAGTAATGTTATAAGGTTGGATGTCCATACTCAACCTCTGAAAAGTTTCTAAACATGAGATACAGGGGTTTTGCCGTAAACTGAGAACGTTATTTCCTGAACCTGATTTCCTCTCTAAACAGCTCGTCCCGAGAACTTCATGAGATCTGGGCAAAACCTGATGCAGGTTGTGTCGTCCTTTTGGAATTATAGAGCTTCTCCTTGCGGCCGAGTGCTTGATGACCTCACCGGAGTTACTGATACGGTGTGATTCCACCCCCCAAACGACATCACATGACAGCTCTTCTGCTGCCACTCGTATTGCGTTTCTCTCCCCAGATACTCAATGATGAAAGAAGGTGCTGCATGTTTATGCAAAACATATAAAGTGCAGCTTTAAATGTCAAAGGTCTTGACTGATATGGTACATTGGAAACACTAAGGCGGAAAAACATTTCAATCTAGGCTAAAAGATGACGGCTCGACCAATTGTAAAATAGCAATAGTTCATTTGGTATCAAGTAGGTCCTCAAAGAAATGACAATGACAACAAAACGGATTTTAAAAATTCTTTAGAAAAGACTCAAGTTCAAACCTTTTTTAAGAAGTACAGTATAAAAATGGAACAGAATACTAGAGTAACACTGGTCATTGGCTTCTGTTAAACAGCAATAACATTTTTTTTCCAATCACACATTTAAAAAGTAAGAAAAACCCCTGAAGTTCTGTGTTGAGACACGTGTCCCTGCAGATCTGCACTCAGGTCCAGCACCTGTGTACCACCAGGCTCTCGTTCTTTTAGCAGGAGACTCTGGAGGTGAGAAGCACAGTCCCTCTGGAGACTTTACTGCCGCCTGCTAACCTCACCGCCAATGACACACTGCACACCTCAATACAGACGGTTTCTCACAACTGCACAGTGAACCCACTGATGAAAAGGTTGATAAGTACACAAAATCTTCCAGTTTTCGGGCATTCTGTGGTATTAATTTTGTTGTGGTCAGGACATTTAGAGAAGTAGCTCCATTGCAGCTACTAATGTGTCCTCTGAATTGTTTGAATGGCTGAATTTGAAGTACTCTGGGATTATTTCAGGGAATATACGTATAAATGAATGTCATTGAAGGTCATTAATGCATTTAATTACATAAAAGAAAAACTGTTACGGACAGGACAGATTGCGACATTGCTTCTTTTGTAAAGTGGTTAAATCAAAAGTTCCCTTCATTTAGGTGATATTCCAGGCATCCAGTGATGTACTCATATCAAAGGAATGTCATTCATGGATTTTCAAAAAAATATCTGAACAGATGAATCCGACAGGGCGTCAATGTGCCTTACGGACAGGACAGGGTAAAATGTTACAGACAGGACACTTTGTCACTTTATGTACAGTAAATATCAATTACTTACCATTAAAACTTGTATTGATTAGTGTTATGGATACATTTGCCTTGTGAGAGAGACAGCTACATGTCTTTTAATGAGAAATATGTCATTTTAATTTCAAATATCAAGACTTACACCCTGATATCTATAACCATGTACAAAATTGTTATACAATGTAAATGCACGCATCTAAGTCCAATGCCTGGCATGACTAACATGAAAAATGTTAATTTAAACAAAATTCCATAAGTTGATGCCGGTCACAGTCATGAAATCGACAGCGGTACATAATTGCCATGAGTGCGATGATCCATGAAGCCAAAATACATTTTCAGATACCTCTGGATGTACTAACATATCCACCAGGTATTTCATGAAAATCCTGGAAAAAACATTTCTGGAGCCATGAGGCAAATACCACAGAATGCCGCTTTACTTAAAATACCTGCAGTATGCTTCCATGGTTTAGCCAGTGAATCTGTGGAAAAATGCTTTTCAAGAGGAAACTGGGCTCGGAGGTGGAGAGGCGGAGCTTTCTATTGCCCAATCACAGGCAGAGAGATTGTTGATGGAGGGGTGGCCACACCTGTCACGTGGAAACACTCCGCAAAACGCACACAGCAGACCTGCGCTCGGTGAAACCATTATACTGTGCGCATCATTATTATGCGCATGGTAACCCACGATCTCATCCAGTGAGAGAGCGTCAGGAGAAAGATGAAACGGGCAAATTCAGACCCACATTAACTAGCAAAGAAAAGATGTAAGAAATCCCAGGAGCGATCAACTCCCTCCTCCCTTACTGTGAAGTTTAGGTAATAATGATGTCATTCTCACAATTTGACGGTGGAAATCTAACTTTTGGTGGCTCTCTGATTTTCTACACGTGGTCCCAGATCTGTGGAGGTCAAGGGTCAATCTCCACTGGAATGATGGTGAGGATGTCGTCTCCGTTTCCCCGACGCACGACCACACGCAGCGTGGAGCCCCTGCTGATGGCGTTAGTGACGTCTGCAGTGGAGGAGACGCGCTGACCGCTGATACTGATGATGACGTCGTGCTGCCTGAGACCGCCGCTGCGAGGAGACCGAGGGGGGGGGCGATGGGTGTGACTATCACTGTTAAACACACTTATTATTCACAAATAACCTTCACAAATCGTAAGTGTGCCTTACAATTTGCAATAAATATCTCTCAACTTGACAAGCTATCATTAAATAAATTGACAGAGATATTTTCTTTTTTTTTTTGAGGAAGGAAGTAAGAGAAATTCATGTTGTAAGTTTAAACACAAGACCAAAATGCTAGGTTACATTTTTTTTCTTGGAGAGCAAACGTAAATTATCAATCCGCTGAAGTAGAAGTTCATCTCTGACTCTTCTGGTTACACAAGCTGCATGTGTGATCCTGCGCTCCTCTCAGATGCTTTTCCAAATTAAACAAGCCTTTATGCACCAAAAAAATAATATTACTTTGTGCTTGATAACATTATACTTAAGTTTTTTCCACAATCAGCAACAGGGTTGTTTCTTAGCAGTGATTGGTTAACGGCCAGATCAACCATACAGTTAATGTACCTGGTTGAGCTACAGACAGTTTGAAAACTGTGGCTCAAGTTACTGGGACGTTGGCCATTGATATTTTGCTTTTTGGCGAATGAACGTTCAGCTCTTGCCAAGTGCAATTCTGAGCCCGAGACTAAGATGAACCTCTGCCAGGTTATCTGGATGCAGTAACGATACCTGCCCCTAATTTGCCCACAACCACTATGTGTCTCACTGATGTTAAAATGGCATAAAATCTACAACCCCAATTCCAAAATAGTTGGGACAAAGTGTAAATTGTGAATAAAATCAAAACACAATGACTTTCAGATCACACCAACCAGTATTTTATTCACAATAGAACAGAGATGATAACATAGCAAATGTTGAAACTGAGAAATTTAACAATTTTATCCAAAAAAATGAGCTGATTTCAAATTTGATGGCTGCTACAGGTCTCAAAAAGTTGGGACAGGGTCCTGTTTACCATGGTGTAGCATCCCCTCTTCTTTTTAACACAGAGTGGAGGCGTCTGGGCATTGAGGAGACAAGTTTCTTCAGTTTAGCCATTGGAATTTAATCCCACTCTTGTTTAATACAGGCTTCAAGCTGCTGGAGAGTTTTGGATCTCCTTTGATGGACTTTTCATTTAATTATGCACCAAATGTTCTCAATCGGTGAAAGATCAGGACTTCAGGCAGGCCAGTTCAGCACACGGACTCTTCTACTACGAAGCCATGCTGTGGTAATAGCTGCAGTATGTGGTTTTGCATTGTCCTGCTGAAATACACAAGGACTTCCCTGGAATAGATGTCGTCTGGAGGGGAGCATATGTTGCTCTAAAACCTTTACATACCTCTCAGCATTCATGGTGCTTTTTAAAACATGCAAGGGTCCCACACCATATGCACTAATGCATCCCCATACCATCAGAGATGCTGGCTTTTGAACTGAACACTGATAACAGGAGGGGTGGTCTTTTTCCTCTTTAGCCCGGAGGACACAACGCCCATGATTATCAAAATGAATGTCAAATTTGGACTCGTCTGACCACAGGACGCTTTGCCATTTTGCTACTGCCCATTTTAAATGAGCCTTGGACCACAAAACACAGCGGCACTTCTGGATCATGCTCAACAATGGCTTCCTTTTTTGCCGAATAGAGTTTTAGGTGGCATCTGTGGATGACACGTTGGACTGTGTTTACAGACAGTGGTTTCTTGAAGTATTCCTGGGCCCATTTAGTAATGTCAATGACAGAATCATGCCGGCGAGTGATGCAGTGGCCTCTGAGGGCCCGAAGATCACGGGCATCCAGTAAAGGTCTTTGGCCTTGTCTCTTACGGACAGAGATTTTTCCAGTTTCTCCGAATCTTTTGATGATGTTATGCGCTGTCGATGATGACACCTTCAAAGCCTTTGCAATTTGACGTTGAAGAACATTGTTTTTAAAGTTTACCACAATTTTTCTACGCAAGCCTTCACAGGTTGGAGAGCCTCTGGCCATCTTTACTTCTGAGAGACTCCGCCTCTCTAACACATCCTTTTTATTGCCAATCATGTTACACACCTGATGCCAGCGAACTTAATTACTTGCTAAACATTCTTTCAGCTGATTCTTTAATACATTGATTGCTTTTTCAGCCCTTTGATGCCTGTGTCCCAACTTTTTTGTTACAGCCATAAATTTTGAAATAAGCTCATTCTGTGGATAAAAATGTAAAATGTCTCAGTTTCAACATTTGAAATGTTATCTATGTTCTATTGTAAATAATATATTGGCTCATGTGATCTGAAAGTCATTGCGTTTTGATTTTATTCACAATTTACACTTTATCCCAACTATTGTGGGATCAGGGTTGAAAACAAATGGACACACTTGGAAGTAGAAAAAAGCATTGAGCATACATTTATGCACAGGAAATGAGAGTTGATAGAGAAGCTACACTTATGCTAGCATGTAAATGAAAGAATCAGGACATGTCCTGCTTTAGGGGAGTTTGAGGGCTCAGGACATGTCCTGCTTTAGGGGAGTTTGAGGGCTCAGGACATGTCCTGCTTTAGGGGAGTTTGAGGGCTCAGGACATGTCCTGCTTTAGGGGAGTTTGAGGGCTCAAGACATGTCCTGCATTAGGGGAGTTTGAGGGCTCAGGACATGTCCTTCATTAGGGGAGTTTGAGGGCTCAGGACATATCCTGCTTTAGGGGAGTTTGAGGGCTCAGGACATGTCCTGCTTTAGGGGAGTTTGAGGGCTCAGGACATGTCCTGCTTTAGGGGAGTTTGAGGGCTCAGGACATGTCCTGCTTCAGGGGAGTTTGAGGGCTCAGGACATATCCTGCTTTAGGGGAGTTTGAGGGCTGGCTCGGACGCGCCGGCTCTGTGTCGTGTCCTTACACGGCTGCTGGAGTTTTCGGGATCACCTCCATGATATAGGCTCCTGAAGTAACAGCAGGGAAATCCTGCAGCCGCCCCTTCAGTTCCTTGGCCAGTCTGTGAAAGTGAAGTGTGGGGTACGTCACACACAGGATGGGTCAAGTCCTGCTCACATCTGATAATTGAAGACCAATCCGAAAATGATTTCACTGGGAGAGAAAAGACTGAAACCATTATGGAACTTTTACTCTCACAATAAAATCTCAATTAATTGTTTAGCCAAACTAAGTCAGCGATATGATTGATTTGCCTGTTCTGTCACCGCCACGTCTTTTGAGGCATCTTGCGATCAAACTTCCGGTCACTACTGTCACCCACTGTTATTTATTTCTGCCACATGTATCGGTAACGGTGAGGTCTCGATGCCTATCGATTTTGGTTATCGGTTAGCCCATCGGTTTCAGTGCTGGGGAAAGGCCTAAAACCACACTGAAACAATTCACAAATGTTGGCCCTTTTTAAAAATTCTCGCAGTTGGTTAAAAACAACTTTCTCGAAAACCTTGGAAATAAAAGGAAGTTTGGAAATTGGCCTGAAATTAGACAAAACCGAAGGATCCAGAGTTTTCTTTTTCAAAACAGGCTGCACCGTGGCATGCTTGAAAGAGGATGGAACTGAGCTAAAAACCTCTTGAAACAAAGGGGATGGAATGCTATGGGATAGGCAATTAGCAGGATGTAAGTGTTCCGCAGTTTCAGTAAGATCTAAGTGTTCCGCTGGTTCAGTAAGACGTAAGTGTTCCGCTGGTTCAGTAAGATGTAAGTGTTCCGCTGGTTCAGTAAGATGTAAGTGTTCCGCTGGTTCAATAAGACGTAAGTGTTCCGCTGGTTCAGTAAGACGTAAGTGTTCCGCTGGTTCAGTAAGACGTAAGTGTTCCGCTGGTTCAGTAAGACGTAAGTGTTCCGCTGTTTCAGTAAGACGTAAGTGTTCCGCTGGTTCAGTAAGATGTAAGTGTTCCGCTGGTTCAGTAAGACGTAAGTGTTCCGCTGGTTCAGTAAGATGTAAGTGTTCCGCTGGTTCAGTAAGACGTAAGTGTTCCGCTGTTTAGTAAGACGTAAGTGTTCCGCTGGTTCAGTAAGACGTAAGTGTTCCGCTGGTTCAGTAAGATGTAAGTGCTCCGCTGTTTTAGTAAGACGTAAGTGTTCCACTGGTTCAGTAAGACGTAAGTGTTCCGCTGGTTCAGTAAGATGTAAGTGTTCCGCTGGTTCAGAAAGATCTAAGTGTTCCGCTGGTTCAGTAAGACGTAAGTGTTCCGCTGGTTCAGTAAGATGTAAGTGTTCCGCTGGTTCAGTAAGACGTAAGTGTTCCGCTGGTTCAGTAAGATGTAAGTGTTCCGCTGTTTTAGTAAGACGTAAGTGTTCCACTGGTTCAGTAAGACGTAAGTGTTCCGCTGGTTCAGTAAGATGTAAGTGTTCCGCTGGTTCAGTAAGACGTAAGTGTTCCGCTGGTTCAGTAAGATGTAAGTGTTCCGCTGGTTCAGTAAGACGTAAGTCTTCCGCTGGTTCAGTAAGACGTAAGTGTTCCGCTGGTTCAGTAAGATGTAAGTGTTCCGCTGGTTCAGTAAGACGTAAGTGTTCCGCTGGTTCAGTAAGACGTAAGTGTTCCGCTGGTTCAGTAAGATGTAAGTGTTCCGCTGGTTCAGTAAGACGTAAGTGTTCCGCTGGTTCAGTAAGATGTAAGTGTTCCGCTGGTTCAGTAAGACGTAAGTCTTCCGCTGGTTCAGTAAGACGTAAGTGTTCCGCTGGTTCAGTAAGATGTAAGTGTTCCGCTGGTTCAGTAAGACGTAAGTCTTCCGCTGGTTCAGTAAGACGTAAGTGTTCCGCTGGTTCAGTAAGATGTAAGTGTTCCGCTGGTTCAGTAAGACGTAAGTCTTTCGCTGGTTCAGTAAGACGTAAGTGTTCCGCTGGTTCAGTAAGACGTAAGTGTTCCGCTGGTTCAGTAAGATGTAAGTGTTCCGCTGGTTCAGTAAGACGTAAGTGTTCCGCTGGTTCAGTAAGATGTAAGTGTTCCGCTGGTTCAGTAAGACGTAAGTGTTCCGCTGGTTCAGTAAGATGTAAGTGTTCCGCTGTTTTAGTAAGACGTAAGTGTTCCACTGGTTCAGTAAGACGTAAGTGTTCCGCTGGTTCAGTAAGACGTAAGTGTTCCGCTGGTTCAGTAAGATGTAAGTGTTCCGCTGGTTCAGTAAGACGTAAGTGTTCCGCTGGTTCAGTAAGGGTGAAGAGTGAAACCGGCTCAAACCGGTGAGGGACAGCTGAACTCGCTGTGGGGACTGAGGGGTCCTGAGGAGACGGAGACGGGATCTAAGAGCAGAAACCTCATTGATAAAGAACTGCAGAAAGTCCTGGCACAGAGTAGAAGGCTCAATACTGACAGCATCTCAAGGACTCACTAGTGAGTCACATACAGTAAAAAGAACCTGCGGTTTGTGAGCATTTGCAGAGACAAGTGAGGAAAAATATTCAGTTTTAGCAGCTTTAACAGCCTGCTGATAAGTCAGAAGACAGAAGACAGTCATGTAAGAGATGCCAAGAAATTTGAAGTTTGTCCTTTTCCCACTTTCTCTATGCCTGTCTAATGACCCGATTGGTATTGGATAATAATAAATAGAATAATTAATGAATGATGGATTTCAATGACACGAGTCCATGCAAAATTGCTTGTACTGAGGACTAACAGGAATCCATATGTGGTGTATATGATATGATATGATATGACATGATATGATATATCAGTATGTGATCTCGGGCTTGAGATTTAACAACAGGATTAAGGTCACATGATCTTTCAGTGCTGCTTCGGTGAGAGAAAAATGTAAGTCTGGATTCATGCTTTGATCCTGGGAGACAGAACAATCGGTTTTCCCTTAAACACACATCTGAGGTTCTCACAACATTCTCACGGTGTCTTTCACAGAGAGGGATTGTGGGATTGCTGACTTACGCCGGAGTGAGTGTCATCATCCTCACGCCGATGTACTTCCTTCTGACAGCCGACTTCCCTGTAAAGGAGAGATTTCCACTTCCATTTCATAACAGTTTAAAAATGCAATAAAAGCAAACTTTCATAAGTCTGTGGTTTCACCTGAAATACACTGTGGATCTCAGAGGGCTGACGGACGGAAGAGAGTGCAGACAGACCGACAGAGGGAGGAGGGAGGGGTGCAGGTGATGGAAGGCTGGAGTAAGAAGAGTGATGGTGGAGATTCGGTCGAAGACGAACCTTTAGATTGTCTGTTGTGCGACTCGGCCAGGAATTGGCGGATCTTGTCGGACGGGATGGCGAAGGAGATGCCGGCTGTGACTTTCAAAGTGTTGATACCGATCACCTCCCCATCCTGCAGCGCACGGCAGCCCCACGTCAGCCACTGACAATGAGCTACAGACGCACTCATGCGCACACAGACAGACATACTCACACTCACACACTCACACACACGCGCTCTCTCATATTTCATCCCTGATCAGGTGATCTGGTTACACTCTAAAGGTCCAATATTATGCTGTTTTCTATCATTTCAAACCATCTGTTTCAAATTCTGATGTTGAGTCGTGGGGTCTAACAGCTAACTGGGGGGTACAGGGGTCTTCACTGGGCTGTTGGCACCACAGAGACCCCAGGACTGGAGGATTTAACCAGAAAAATGTATCTTCTGTAATGTGAGTCCTTTGATTAAGACACAGCAGCAGTGATGGTCTCTGCACACAGAAGCACAGTTAGACATGTTCTTACCAAGTTAACGAGAGGCCCTCCTGAGTTCCCATACTGTCGGAGAGAGAACACAGGGGGTCAGAGCAGTTCACTGGAAACACCGTTTAACTCTCAGTCAGGAGACTGCAGGGCTGTAAGACGCTTACGGCCCTTGGATCTGGTTTGTGGCAGTAATTCACAGAAAGAAAACCAAACCGTGCAGAGGGTTTATGGGGATCACTGTGCAGTTCGCAGAACTGGGCGAGGAATGTCTCCTCGGCGATGTGAAACACAATGAGCTTGATACCATTTCCATTTAAGTTAAAATGATTCCACGTTTACTGTGGTTTTATTTGTCAAATAATTTTCTCAAAGGCCTGAAACCAGTTGCAGACATGCAGTTGCAGACATTTGGAAGTGGGCAAATAATGTTTTCATGATATTGCAAATTTTTCGCTGTCCGTTTCTGGATTCAGACCTGTGCTGCAACCTCAGGGACCTGAGGCAGGGAAGGGGGGAGAGAGAGAGGGAGAGAGAGAGAGAGAGAGAGAGAGAGAGAGAGAGAGAGAGGGAGGGCTGGCCGTGTCGAAGTGAGAGAAGCAGAGGAGCGAGATGGAGGGAGAGGCGTGGGCTCACATTGATGATGGCGTCGGTCTGGATGTACTCCATGTCCGTGTTGCGCAGACCCAGTTCCCGGCCGCCGCGCTGCGTTGTGCTGACGATGCCGGTAGTTACAGTGTTCTGCAGTGAGAACGGGCTGCCGATGGCGACGACGAATTCGCCCGGCCGCAGGTCCGCAGAGCGACCCAACAGCAGTACCGGCAGCTTGGTCTGCAGGGAGTAGAGGAGAGCTGTTAATGGTCAAACATCTCCCAGGCATGTTTAAAGTGGAGATTTCCATCAAAATATTCAGCCTGTAATATCTCTTTTTCAGAGAGTCCCAATCCGCGTGATCAGCCTCAAACATCTAAATTCCGAAAAACTTAAATAGAGACCGCAGTGCTAAAGTACCCTCGGGCAGAAGACAAGGAATGACAACATATGAAGGGTTTTTTAATGTTTGCCTACGTAACCAGGCCCAGTGCTAGAACAGGGAACTGGGGGGCAAAGACATGTCCCTTTATGACAATTAGGAAAGTTCTGGCAAGTTCTCAATCATTTTCCTTTATTGACGTGTTTTCCAATTATCGTAACTGAAGAAACGGTTTCTCTCCATATGCGATCTGACAACGATGAAGTCATGGGATAAATTCAGTGGAACTGAGAATTGGGGTGGACAAAACATCCGTTTTAAACAATTATTAGTCCTGACCTGTTCTCAGTCATTTTCATGATTAACAAAATGTTCACTCCGAGAGCGCTCCGCATGTAACAGGTGCTGCTTGTTCTCTCCGATTAGGTAAGACGACAATCATTCATCTGAATGGGGACAATCAATCCCCAGGAGAGGACATACTGGGGGAATCCCCAGGAGAGGACATACTGGGGGAATCCCCAGGAGAGGACATACAGGGGGAATCCCCAGGAGAGGACATACAGGAAGAATCCCCAGGAGAGGACATACAGGAGGAATCCCCAGGAGAGGACATACAGGAGGAATCCCCAGGAGAGGACATACAGGGGGAATCCCCAGGAGAGGACATACAGGGGGAATCCCCAGGAGAGGACATACAGGAGGAAACCCCAGGAGAGGACATACAGGGGGAATCCCCAGGAGAGGACATACAGGGGGAATCCCCAGGAGAGGACATACAGGGGGGTTCCACAGGAGAAGACATACAGGGGGAATCCCCTGGAGAGGACATACAGGGGGAATCCCCAGGAGAGGACAAAGAAGGAAACCCCCCTGCATGTCTATATTATAATCGCGTCACTCACGTTATGCTGCAGATACGTGCCCGGCGGAGTCTAGCACTGATTGGTTGGACACATTCGCCTGCAAGACGGGGCAAAATAGTGGCGCTTAGCTATGCTGCAGATACGCGCCCAGCGGAATCTAGCACTGAGTGGCCGGACACACATGCACGCACGCATTCACACACACACACACACACACACACACGCAGAGGGCTCTCGGCCATTATAATATAGATTACTCTCGGTATTGAGCGGGAAACACTCGGTAGCTTAATAGGCTATAAAAAGCATACGGCTCAAGCTATTTGCACAGGTATGCAATTTTGAATAACGTTGATTTAAATTCAGCAAATGCAGGTCCAGATGAATGACTGTCGTCGTACCTATTAGGGGAGAACAAGCAACACCTGTTAAGTGTGGAGCGCTCTCGGAGTGAACCTTTTGTTACATAAGTGTTACAAGCAGTTAATCTCATGTGTTCAGCGAATGATATGAGCAGTTAATCTCATGTGTTCAGAGAATGTTATGAGCAGTTAATCTAATGTTCAGAGAATGTTACGTGCAGTTAATCTTGTGTGTTCAGAGAATGTTACGAGCAGTTAATCTCATGTTCAGAGAGTGTTATGAGCAGTTAATCTCATGTGTTCAGAGAATGTTATGAGCAGTTAATCTCATGTGTTCAGAGAATGTTATGAGCAGTTAATCTTGTGTGTTCAGAGAATGTTACGAGCAGTTAATCTCATGTTCAGAGAGTGTTATGAGCTGTTAATCTCGTGTGTTCAGAGAATGTTACGAGCAGTTAATCTCATGTGTTCAGAGAATGTTACGAACAGTTAATCTCATGTGTTCAGAGAATGTTACGAGCAGTTAATCTCATGTGTTCAGAAAATGTTACGAACAGTTAATCTCATGTGTTCAGAGAATGTTACGAGCAGTTAATCTCATGTGTGCAGAGAATGTTACAAGCAGTTAATCTCATGTGTTCAGAGAATGTAACGAACAGTTAATCTCATGTGTTCAGAGAATGTTACAAGCAGTTAATCTCATGTGTTCAGAGAATGTTATGAACAGTTCATCTTGTGTGTTCAGAGAATGTTATGAGCAGTTAATTTCGTGTTCAGAGAGTGTTACGAGCAGTCAATCTCATGTTCAAAGAATGTTATGAGCAGTTAATCTTGTGTTCAGAGAATGTTACGAGCAGTTAATCTCATGTGTTCAGAGAATGTTACGAGCAGTTAATCTCATGTTCAAAGAATGTTACGAGCAGTTAATCTTGTGTTCAGAGAATGTTACGAGCAGTTCATCTCATGTGTTCAGAGAATGTTACAAGCAGTTAATCTCATGTGTTCAGAGAATGTTATGAACAGTTAATCTTGTGTGTTCAGAGAATGTTATGAGCAGTTAATCTCATGTGTTCAGAGAGTGTTACGAGCAGTTCATCTCATGTGTTCAGAGAATATTACGAGCAGTTAATCTCATGTTCAAAGAATGTTACGAGCAGTTAATCTTGTGTTCAGAGAATGTTACGAGCAGTTAATCTCATGTGTTCAGAGAATGTTACGAGCAGTTAATCTCATGTTCAAAGAATGTTACAAGCAGTTAATCTTGTGTTCAGAGAATGTTGCGAGCAGTTAATCTCATGTGTTCAGAGAGTGTTATGAGCAGTTAATCTCATGTGTTCAGGGAATGTTACGAGCAGTTAATCTCATGTGTTCAGAGAGTGTTACGAGCAGTTAATCTCATGTTCAAAGAATGTTACGAGCAGTTAATCTTGTGTTCAGAGAATGTTACGAGCAGTTAATCACATGTGTTCAGAGAATGTTATGAACAGTTCATCTTGTGTGTTCAGAGAATGTTATGAGCAATTAATCTCATGTGTTCAGAGAGTGTTACAAGCAGTTCATCTCATGTGTTCAGAGAATGTTACGAGCAGTTAATCTCATGTGTTCAGAGAGTGTTACGAGCAGTTAATCTCATGTTCAAAGAATGTTACGAGCAGTTAATCTTGTGTTCAGAGAATGTTACGAGCAGTTAATCTCATGTTCAAAGAATGTTACGAGCAGTTAATCTCATGTTCAAAGAATGTTACGAGCAGTTAATTTTGTGTTCAGAGAGTGTTACGAGCAGTTAATCTTGTGTGTTCAGAGAATGTTACGAGCAGTTAATCTTGTGTTCAGAGAATGTTACGAGCAGTTAATCTTGTGTTCAGAGAGTGTTACGAGCAGTTAATCTCATTGTTCAGAGAATGTTACGAGCAGTTAATCTCGTGTTCAGAGAATGTTACGAGCAGTTAATCTAATGCGTTCAGAGAGTGTTACGAGCAGTTAATCTTGTGTGTTCAGAGAATGTTACGAGCAGTTAATCTCATGTGTTCAGAGAATGTTACGAGCAGTTAATTTCAGTTCTCTTGACAGTCCTGCTGTTCCTTTAGATTCAATATAAATGGAGACTAAAGGCTCATTGCCAATACAGGGCTTAAGCAAAATATCAGATGCACCCAAGAAAAAGCACTTTAATTTTGGAGTCTACAAACCATTTTTACTAAAGCATCTACAGGGGTCATTTTTATTAATCTGAGTGATGTCAGTTAACAGGGTATTAGCTCATTAGATGTCTAAAGTGCTGCATTTGGCTGATTAGTCAACAAAATGAGGATACAGAGTTTGAAATGAGGGTGACTGATTTGCACGTGCAGTGGTCACAAAAACAGCAAATTATGGGCTGGCAAGAGGAACTCAGTGGCGGCTCGTCAATTGGCAACAGGGGAAGCCCAAACAATCCCTTAAACTTAATGATTGTTCATTATGCCTACCTGTTTTCAATTATTCATTTAAATTACAATAACAGAAACTCCGAATACTCAACATTATCTGATGCGGCCAGTTTTCATTAATAACGCATACCAGTCAACTCTCACGTATGGAAGCCCATTTCCGCCAATGTGAAAGAAAAAAATATATTCTTTTAGTCATTATAATGAGATACTTTCTCATAATTATGACTTAGTAAGTCATAATATTGAGATAGTAAGTCATAATAATGAGATAGTATCTCATAATAATGAGATACTAACTCATTATTATGACTGAGATAGTATCTCATTATAATGACTAAAAGAATATATTTTTTTCTTTCACATTGGCGGAAATGGGCTTCCATACTCACGCATTCGGCATGAGTTTAAGTGGCATTTTTACGTTCCTCTGCTGTAGACAGCAATTATTCTATCAACGCGTATGTAAGAGATTTTCGCGTGGAATTTAACTACTTGTGCATGGAGGGGTTTGAAGCAATGGAATTGCATAAAGAAGATTCAAATTATCTTATTTCATTTAAGCAATCATGAAACAAATGCATTGCTTCCAACCCCAACCCCTGAGTAAATAAAAGCGCGAGAAGTCTGGAGTCGTAATCTGTATGCGTTAAAAATGAAAACTGGCCACATCTGATAATGTAGAGAATTTTCGGAGTTTCTGTAATGGTAATTTAAATGAATGATTGAAAACAGGTCATGAACAGTCATTAACTTTAAGGGATTGTTTGGGCTTCCCCTGTTGCCAATTCAGGAGCCGCCACTGGAGGAACTGTGCCGGCCAAAAAAGAAAAAAAAAAAAGTCTGCTGGTGAAAGCTCTCCATCAAGGATAGAAGGACACTTTGATGGATAGTTGCACATAACCAGTGATAACAACCTGAGCAGTAGAAATCACCACAGAATTCAATCAATCCTTCTCTAAACTAGTCTTAATAAAAACAGCACATTCGCAAGGCTGGTATTTACGGCTGTGTTTCGGATGATTTGGCTCCCTCTTGTGATGCGACAGAGAGCCTGTAAGCCGAATCTGAACTAATAACAGATGCAGCGGAGTCGGCCAGGATTCCCCGAGCGAGAAAACAAAGCGCGAATAAAACGAATGTCTGACGAGATGCCTGGCAGACTGAGAGAAATCCTCGAGGAGGAGTTATTACTATCACAGGACCGGGATCGAGCGGCAGTGGGCCGCGGTTTTGGGTGGGGATGTTTGACCAAAGAGTCACTTTCTTCACAGGAGGAATCAGGTGTGAAACTGTGACGGCCGTCTGCTGCCAGTCGGCGAGCTGAGCAGGAGAATTCAGGAGTGCGATGTACTGAAATGGTATCGCAATGTCCGAGATTAGAAAGATATTGCACCTCTCAGTATTTGGGTGAGTAAATGGATGTCATTAACACTTGTATATAGTCTTACACATTTTAACAGAAAAGTTGTATCACTACATTTTCATAAAACTGCACAATTACAATATTACAAAGCACAATTAGCTTCTGTATGCCTGGGTGTGGGATCAGGTGAGTCACAGAATATTTTGAACTTGATTATGCATCATTGGAGAATAAACTACAAATTTTATCATTATTATTTTTTTTAAATGTAGTAAAAAAAAAAAGCAACATATGCATTGGTGTTGCGAAATAAACATCTGCTAAAATCAAATTCCAGCTTGGAGCAAGACTTTCTATTCATTGGATAACTTCTATTCATTGCAGAAATCTGCAAATTTAGTAACTCATCAAAAATGCAAGCATGTGGTTTTTAAAGAGGCAGTACTGCTTACTTCGGTGTGTCTTTTGAGTTGAAAGCTCATTTCTAAGACTGAATGCCACAGAAACACAATACGCTGTTAATATCAACATTTCTTTCTTAAGGAATCAAAATCAGCATTTTAGAGGATGAAAATGGAGCGACTGAGCGTCACAGCGACTCCGCTTTTGGTGCTGGAAGTAAAATCCCAACGGAAATTTATCATGGGATTTGGCCACTATCCAGCATTTCTCAAACTCAAATTAATTTTAGGGTTGTGAAATTAGCCTTCGGGGTCTACGGACGCAAATGATCACATCAAATTCGTTGTTTATTGTTGAAATTGTTAAGCTTTTGCATTTGTAGTCCAGTTTTTAGTCACTTTTGTAAATCACATATCCGCCACACAATCGTGTGAGTCGCCCCCAGCTTGTTCCCCGGTCCATGAGGTACCTCAGCTTCTGAAGACATTCACAACGCGGCAGAAGCCAATCAGGGACATTAATTGCTGTTGGCAATGTCTAGGAAACCGATAAACCTGCAACCACGCAGTTATTATGCAACGGGCTACTGACTGCAAGCTGCATGCAATGCCTAGAAATCAATGGTTTACACTAAATGGCTTTTATTGTGTCATTTAGCTGGCGAGCTACCATCTGTTTATGTACCAAATATGACTTGCTAAGACAAATATGACTTGCTAAACCAGCAAACTACTTACGCGTTTGTGCGCATGCGCAGTTGGTTCGTCTCGGGTGTTTGTTTCAGGTCGTGTGATTTATATGATTTTGGTTCTGGTGAAAAAGTTTCGACTTTAAAGTGTTCTGGTACAAAGTTTTGTGGGAATGTGGCATATTTTCCATTTTGTGTCGCTGGTTATTTGAAAAAGGGAGACTGACAAACTTTTGTTACAGCTTGGCCGTTTTCTTTGGTAGGTCTGAAGATCATGACCCTAAACACACTTCTGAGCTGTGCAAGAATTATAATTATCTCAGTTGGAAAAATCATCTGCTGACATAAAATTTATGACTTGGCCTGCTCAAAATCCAGCCCTTAATCTGATTGAGCAAATCTGTTCTGACATCGAAAACATCTGAGCCCTAACCCTGCACTCTCTGTACACGTGTGACTGCACACCTGTTCACCCTACAAACTTTATGATAAAGTTTGCAGCTGACACCACGGCGGTTGGACTTCCTGTATATCGGGATGATGAGGCATCTTACAGGGACGAGGTTCAGAGGCTGGTGGAATGGTGTACATCCAACAATCTGTCACTGAACACCAATAAAAAAAAAAAACGAAATAACTAATGATTGACTTCAGGAGAAGCAGGAGCGACCATCCTCCTCTGTTCATTCATGGTGACAGTGTAGAGAGTTGAATGCTTCAGTGTAGAGAGAGTTGAATGCTTCAAGTTTTTAGGAACCCACATATCGCAATGTCTCTCCTGCTCGGAAAACACAACAGCAGCTGTTAAAAAAGCCCAGAAACCTCTGCACTTCCTCAGGGTTTTAAAAAGAAACTGTTTGAATGGGACACTGCTTGTAAACTTCTCCCGCTCATCCGTCGAGAGCATTCAGCTGTACTGTATTACTGTGAGGTTTGCAGCCTGTACAGGCGCGGATAAAAAGGCTCTGCAGAGAGTGAACACAGCACAGAAAATCATAGGCTGTTCTCTCCGCTCGTTAGAGGAGGTTGCACACACCCGCTATCTCAGCAGAGCCTCAGCATTAAAGACTGCACCCATCCTGGTCTCCACCTGTTTCAACTGCTGCCCTCTGGGAGGCGCTACAGGGCACTCAGAACTCTTGCAAACAGACTCAAAAACAGCTTCTTCCTTATAGCCATAAGTACTTTAAACAAGCACGGCTGCAAACATTAAACGCCAAGCTACATTCTGATTTGCAATTTGCAGCCCTACTGCTTTCTATTTTATAACCTGTTCCCTGTTTTTATGATTTATCATTTTAAAATCCTTTCACTGTACGATACACTGCTTTTTTATAGCACCTATTTATTATTTATTGTGTCTGTCCTGCCAGTTGATGTATGTATGCTGAGTGACCTACAGGAGGAGCTCTCCTAACTGTGCTGTGTTTTTAACACAATGACAATTAAGGCATCTGTCTATTGATCTATCTATCGCCATCTTTTTGGAATAAACTTCAAACCATATGGAATGGTTTAGCGAGTGAGGAATCAAAAAATACGAAAACAACATGGCCTGAAAGATTAAATGCTCTAATCAAAGCAAAGGGTGGCCACACTAGATATTGAGTTTTTCTCTCAAAAAGACATCATTACTTTTGTTTATACTACATGTTGTAATTGGTTTGCTTATTTTCATCTATATGATCCAATATTACATGAAATTAATACTTGAATAGTTCTTGTTTTCTGATTTATCTTGATTTTTTGAAGTGTATGGTACTCACTACATACTACAGTAAATGCTTTATGGTTACTTACTGTTATTTAGTCAGCTAGCTAGCATTTATATGCATCAAATATAACTAGCTCAGCAGGTGAAATAGCAAGCAAGCTAGTTTGCTAGGCTAGCTGGAAAGACACATTTGGTGCATATCAGTTAAGTTAAAAGAAAAGTGAATTATCATTATTTTGTGGGGAAAAATTTTAATGATTTTAATTAAAGCGGACTACAGTTTAGAAAATTGGCATGTGCAGTTACACGGAAATATGATACAAAATCTCTAAATCTACAGAGTCTTTTAAACAATGGGAAGTGCTTCTAAAGTGAATATTTTAGTTCTCTGTGTAAAATGAATGGGAACTTTTACTTCCAACAATAACGTGACTTAGTCACTTCTGTAGTTTATAGCTTAGCACGCCTTCTACAGCTTAAAATATGCCGTGAACCATCCAAGGCCAATACTGACGCAGAGTGCACTATTTGTGACGTATCTACATCATATAATTTGCATAAAAGAGAAAAGTAATGCCCTCCAATCAGAGGTGAGTAGTCCATCTCCCTCAGTCCCCGCCCCAAAGTCTGTCAACCCAAGATCATTTTCTGGCATATGGTGATCGAGACTCATCATTCACAGGAGGTTACACTATATTTATGTATATTATTTGTCGATTTTTTCTTTTGCTTTGCTATCTGTACGCCTTTATTCAATTTTTCGACCAATTTGTTGATTTTGATGCACTGACTAACATTAGCATCTGTTTTACAGTCGTCCCATGATTGCATGCAGTACATAAGAGGGGTCAGTGTGTGATATTCTCAGAACTGCCCAGATGGCGGCCCAATTTCCTCTGCCCACAGGAAGTGCTTTCCTGGTAACGGAGTCGGAGGGGAGGCAGGATGAGAGGGCTGGCATGAAGTCATGCTTTCGCATCATAAAATCCAGACCACAGTCTGAAAAACCAAAAATATCCCCTTTCTTTATAGCATACTTTCCAAAGCCGCATACGGCAAAGTGGTTCCTGTAATGGCGAGACGCAGCATGCCTATGGAATCACAGAGATGCCCCACATTTCAGTCTGAGAGTCACGGAGTCCTTCCTCTTCTGCTGAATGAACAGGCTACGTTTGAAAGTAGAAAAAAAAGAAATGCAAAGAACTCAAAAGAGGGGCAAAATTACGTGCTGAATTTCACCCGATGCAGGTGAATGATCTTTGGGAGTATCGCTGTTTCACTGATGTTGGCGCTGAGACATGCTTCCCCAGATCACAGATTTATTACATTAGTCAGAAACAAGGCCGATTTGAGGGCCCCGTTCACGAATTCCTCTGTTTCTGACGGACTGAGCTGCGGCCAAATACGCAGGCCCAGCTTCTCATCCTCTCAAAGCGACTCAGAGAGGACACCAGCCAAATATAACATTACCCAGAGTTTGAATCGCAACATTAGGAATAGTATGGTGGATGGGAGTGTTTAATTTCCGGCCCACATGTGCAGTAAGGAGTTTCCTCCATAAAAGAGACACATGTCTTGGCACCCTCCATCACCACCCGAGCCTCCTTAGAAATGCAGAGCTCAGCGCCCAGAACTAAAGCTGAATCCCGGAGGGCTGATTTAGGACCTGTCAAGAACTTTATCAAAGCAAAGCAAGAAGCAATGAAAGGGCAGATTCTTGCACCTGTGCCGAGCAAAATGAGTGATGATTATGAGATGAAAATGATGTGTTATGACACAAACTAGCACTGCCATTCTTTGCATCTCTGTTGTACAAGTGTACACACTTATGAACAAAATGCAAAATTAGTTGGAATTACCGGTCAAACCAGAGTAGGCTGGGCTGCAACTTTGTAGATTGCTAGTGTATGACAACAGACAGGACTCCTGGAAGCAAACATGGTACACAAGCAAAGCTCAAGAGCTTCCTGAATCGAATTGGCACTATTAGTGCACAGTATATCGCAGGAGTAAAGATGAAACTCTTGATGTTTCACTACGGTCGGTCACAGTCGTGCTTTATTTTCCCCGCAGACTTGTCTACGTTCCAGTTTCACTGAAAGCAGCTCACTGTCTCGGGCGACTCATTCTGCGTGAGGATCTGGTCATGGTCTGCACATGTGAGCACATGAGTGCGCAAACCTGCCCCCCCTTTATTTCACAGCAAACTGTCCCATCTGAACCCACCCCACGTACCTACAGAGGAGATAAAATGGCCTCTCACCTTCATCACTGCAGCCGCCTGTTAACTCATCTCCTCTCAGAGCAGACCGTTAAAACAATGACTGAAGAAAGCTGTCATCACATCATTTCCCTACCCACAATGCAGCCTGGTGTCCTGTGCTCAACAGCACAAATGGCACATTGTACCTGAGGGTAAAGCTCTGACGGTCTGGACCTAGTTTCTTTAAGGTTAGGTGTAACCATAAAATTCACCAAAATTTGAAAAAATTTAATTTTTCATTTTTTTCTTTATATCCCTTTTCAGAATACATTCCTGGTGGCTTTTGCAGGCATAATAACTGAACGTTGACAATATCTGGTGGGTAAATTGATGATACTTCATCTAACTTCATCTAACATTCATCTAACTTTGAGACTGATTTTCTCTGTAAGGGAATTTCCGCCACATAAATCCAGATATCTCGAGAACGAGCGAAGATATCTGCATGCTTGAGTGAGTAGATCTCACTCTAATCTACGTTTTGAGCCAAAGAAAACAGTAATATTCATGTTGGGGTGTCTTAGACACCTCAGCATAGGGCCTCCGGCCTGACAATGACTGATTTTGAGAACCTCTTCTAGACCCCCTAAAATTTTAATTTGTAATCAAATCTCCCAACCTTTGGCTCAAAACTTTCAATATGATATCCATAAAGTGTGTACAAAAATTCAAAACAACACATGGAATGGTTTTTGAGAAAAATGGAATTATGTATTTTGACATATCGGATGTCGGCCATCTTGGATCATGTGACCTAATTAGCATAATTACGTAAATTCTATAAAAATTGCTTTCTTTCATCTAGCCATCAACATTGAAACCTTAAATCCAGTCTTTATTCAAAATTAAGAAAATTTCATCATGCATCACACCTAACCTTGACAGCTGGCAGCTCAGGACTCCCTCCGCAGTGACGCAGACCTGACAGTAGATGGTTAAAGACATTATGAACCGGAGACCCGTCTGCCAGAGAAATGTGGGCTCATTACATCAGACTCTCTGTGTCCCACCCCTGCCCCCTCCCTGCACTATAATCTCACAGATACCTAATTCTACAGTCACTGTATGTGTGTGTGTTCAGGGAGGTCAGAGGTCTTTTGCACTGGGAGGAACTCTGTAGCATAGAAATGGTGCATGTGACCGTGGAGGCTGATGTGATGTTTTCAACAATAAACCTTCTGCAACCACAGTGATAAAAAATGAGCAATAAAAATAAAATTTACACTGAAAAAGACCCCAAAGCTCATGACTGTGGTGACGTGGCGGACTGAGGCAGGCTGGACTCACCGGGGAGTCGATCTTGATGAGAGCGATGTCAGCCTTCTCGTCCACATCTTTGATTTTAGCATCGAAGCTGGCACCGCTCTTTAGCTCCACCTTCACCCGATGCTTATTGGCCACGACGTGGGCGTTGGTCACGATCAGCCCGTCCTCCGACACCACGAACCCTGAGCCGCTGGCGACTGCCACCTCTTTCTTAGAGAACACCACCCTGGACCAGGGCAGGGGTAGAGTTGGGACAAAACATTAAACACAAAACATGTTTACATAAACATACTGTAACCTCCTGAATTATTGGCACCCTTTAGTAAAAATTACCAAAATGAGATGTGGAAGAATGTTGTTTTTTTATTATTTTTTCTCAAGATCTTTTATTGAAAATATTCACAAAAATCTATCACTTGATTGCAGAAACATACTTGAAAGAAATGTTGAATTTTTATCATGAAACACATATATCAATATTTTACTGGCACCCCTAAATATCACTGGCACCCCGTCATTAAATAAAATGGGTAGCCTCCTTTTGACAGAATAACAGCTTTGAGTTTTCTCCCATAATGCGCGATTCCGTACAGAATCATGTCCTCAGGCTAATGTCTGTGCACCCCCCCCAAGGTCATCCTACGGATATTATAAGGCCGTTTATTTATTTAATCAGTTCTGCGGCCAGAGTCCTAAAAACATCAACCTAATGAGGATGAAGGAGAAAGTTTGGTTTATTTCCTTCTCTGAGATTTATGATGTGCTGTGAGCTCCACAGAGAACCAGTTTATCAGACTGTTGAGTCCAAAAGAAAAAAATATATAAATACGACATATATACAGCGAAGCATATTTTACGAGGCGAGAAAACTTTCAGTATTCCGCAAAGTACAATCAAATGAATTATTTAATGGATCCTCAATAATTTAAGTGGACTTTAGCAATGACATGTTGTATTTTTCAATTTTGCACTGTAAGCATATAGAGTCATTTTAACTGTAAAGAGTTCAAGGGAATAACAGCATAAACCTCTGTCCTCTTACACTGGGTCCCTGCCCCGCTGTTGGGGTCATACGGGGTAAAACCTGCTCCCTCGCTGAGGGGCGATGTGGCTGTCCGGGCCCTACAGGTGCCTGTTAAGGATAGGAATGGCGTCTTAGGCCTGGTCCCACCCTGCTGTCTACCACTGCCTCCTACAGGGCAGGCAGGCGGCGTATAAGGTCAGGAAGCACTTCCTGTACGCTCAGCCCTGCAGTTTATCTGTCCCCGGGACGTGTGTCTGCTGGGGAAACCGAGAGAAGAGAGGGATTTACTCTGGTCACAGACTCCTCTCCCCGGGGAATCTTCACCCTGAGGGGCTGGAGTCAGTAGGGGGCGGGGCTGGCAAACTGCTGGTCAATCTTTTTGCCACAGGAGCCTTGACACTGCCCCCTGTTGGTTATTCATGACAGGTCACCTCAGGCAGGATACACTGGCATATCTGTGGCCAGTTTGTCTCCTGTATCCATTACCACTGTTTCAACTCGTTTGGACAACACTACACTACACCACACTATACAACATTACACTACACTACACCTCACTACATCATACACCACTACACTGCACAATACAACATGACTCTACACCACACCACGCTACATTATGCACTATTACACTACACTACAGTACACTACATGATATACCACTACACTGCACTACACCAAACCATACTACATTATACAACTATACACTATACAATACACTATACAACAGGAATATGCAACACTGGATAGAGGTCAGCGGGGAGCCACAGGTAATTGCTTACACTGCTAACTGCCCCAGACGGCTGTGGTTCCCCTGAATGGCGCTGATGAATGGCGACCCCTGGTGCCTCAACAAAAGGGGGGGATCAACCACCCAAAACTAAGAGTGTGGCTGATGCAGTGAGGAGAAGGCTGGAGGCAGTTACTATATCCGAGTGAGACTCAGGATGAGGATCAGAGAACTTGACCTGCTGCAGTGACACTGCATTTTAATCACCTGGTACTGAGAGGTGAGGTGTGTGTGATGAACAGCAGCTGTGTACAGGAGGGGTGAGAGCAGGGCTGAGGGGTCACAGCTGTGTACAGGAGGGGTGAGAGCAGGGCTGAGGGGTCACAGCTGTGTACAGGAGGGGTGAGAGCAGGGCTGAGGGGTCACAGCTGTGTACAGGAGGGGTGAGAGCAGGGCTGAGGGGTCACAGCTGTGTACAGGAGGGGTGAGAGCAGGGCTGAGGGGTCACAGCTGTGTACAGGAGGAGTGAGAGCAGGGCTGAGGGGTCACAGCTGTGTACAGGAGGAGTGAGAGCAGGGCTGAGGGGTCACAGCTGTGTACAGGAGGGGTGAGAGCAGGTCTGGGGGGTCACAGCTGTGTACAGGAGGGGTGAGAGCAGGGCTGAGGGGTCACAGCTGTGTACAGGAGGGGTGAGAGCAGGGCTGAGGGGCCACAGCTGTGTACAGGAGGGGTGAGAGCAGGGCTGAGGGGTCACAGCTGTGTACAGGAGGGGTGAGAGCAGGGCTGAGGGGTCACTGCTGTGTACAGGAGGGGTGAGAGCAGGAAGTCTGTCAGGCTGCTTCTGAACTGTACAGAGAGATGAACCTCCTGCTGGGATTTATCCATTTAACTAAATATCCTCCGCTGGTGTGAGCTGAGGGGCAGTGGCTTTGTGTGACGATTGGGCTTTTCATGGCAATTGCAACAGCAGTGGCGACTGTGAGTGTGTGAGAGCGAGTGTGTTTAATGAGTAAAGTGTTCACACGCTGCAGAGCTGCTTAAACTTCCACACCTGCCAGGTAAGCTTCTCACTGATCATGTGACTAAGTCTTGGAGGCGGCTTTCCTTAGCCCTGAGAGAGGATGAGTGACAGCTACTTCCCCCAATCAGGGCTCCGATCACGAGTGCTTTCTGTAACCGCTGCAATTGCGGAGGCCTGTCAGGTTTACATGCGCTTTAAATCAGACCGAAGCTCAATCATGATGAAGGTCCTCATGTAAACATCTCGATCTGAAGAGCGGATGAGCACAAAAACTCCAAGCAGTTTAGGGAACGAACAGGGACCAAACGGGCTCACGCAGTCATGGCATCTGCACTGTAACTGCTCATGTAAAATTACATTTTTTAACATTTCAGGACTTTAAACCAAATAAATAAAGTTATCTTCGTTATCCTCTCGGTGACATTACTCCTCCGGAGGGGATAGGCTGACACAGAAACAGACAGACGGACACAAGACTCACTTCTGGTACAGCTCTATGTGAACCACAGCAGGGGCCACGGTCTCCACCACATCAGCGATGAAGTTGTGTTTGTGTCGCAGGCTGTCCGGATCTTTCTGGCCTGGGGAGAGCAAATAAAATTGTCCTCTGATACAACACAAAATCTGAGAAAAAGCCAATATCCCCCCCGCTTATCCAATGATATTTTACCTTTAAGAATGTTCACTTTACCTTTCATTGAAATTTTACTAATTTGTTTGATTATAACCTGAATCTTTTTAAAAATGGTTTTAGGAATTCCATTTGCTCAACTCCAAATTCTACTTCATCATGCTACACTTCTGACAAATTTGCCATCTCCAATCGCACCAGGATCTGGAATGCCAAGCAGTGAAATCTCAGGAAATATTCCTCATTGTTTATTTTTGGGGAATTCTGCATTGTTTTCAACCTTGAATGAGGAGATTTGGCGACAGTATTTGTTTTAAATTGTGCATATTCTGTAAAACTGATGACTCTGAGAATGATCTCAGTCGCCCCGCTGCCGTTACGTTCGGCGAGTGTGTTTAAAAAGCGGACCCCGGGCCGTAGCCAAACCCAGATCCCAGGCCAGCTCCCCTCGGGGTAAATTTCCTGTTATGGCTGGGGCAAGAGCTTGTATTGCATGTTAGGCTATAAAACACTGGAACGTGACTAACAGCCACCATCAGTCGGCAATTTTTATTACTTACCCCAGCTTACGCCAGGTATCATAAGTCTTATGAAATATTTTTGTCCTCTCAATTATCCAGCCTCTGTGTCTTGCTTTATTGCTTTCCATGGGTTTGCATATCGTCACGAGTATCTACAGTGGATAAATATAACTGCCGAAATAAAACTTTCTTAGCGTTAAATCACAAGGCCTTTGAGACTGCTGTTGGAAATATCGCCCTGGTTCATTCGTCTCCGAGCCAAACTATAATGACTCGCAGATGTGAGAAACACCAGGGATTGGCTGATTCAGAGCGACAGGAGACCACATGACATCCCACATGAGATGATTGTGAGCCTCTGTAGACCGACGTTACAGAGTTAAGCTCCTGCCTGAGCTGTGTTTTCCAAACTGTCCTCTCCGTTAAAGTAAACAGTGTTTTAGGGCTGGAGTTCAGCTCAGGAGAGAGCACTGAAATATATCAAGTCTAGTGGGCCTGGACAGTTATGACATCCAACCCAAAAAGAGTCAGGTGTCACATGCCAGGGGTCCTCAGGAGGCGAATGTTTAAACACAAACCTGGTCTCACCTTACATCACCTCTCTTCCACTGCACAACTGGACTGATGTTTGCAAACAAACAGCATTTTTCCCGCCACATAACACTTAACAGTGATGAGATAAAACTCGTCTCAGCCACTCTTTCGCACTCGAGGCTGAACACTCCGCTGACATCATCCAAGGAGCGGGGGAGTGTATTTTCAGCGGATTCACTCAGGGCACGGTGGGGTGGCAGGGTTTAAGAGGGAAAGCAACAGGAAACAGGCCTCAGATCAGGGCTTCAGATCAATAACTTATCCTGAAGGCTGTGTCTTTGACATCTCTGTGGTCTGAGCGGAGACAGATTTACCCCCCGAAAGGCTCACTGATACCACCTCCAGCACCGACTGCGCTCTTCTGGGAGGTCTCTCGCTCAGTTACAAATCAAGCCCATCCCAGCTTAGCTTTGTTCGTCTAGCGCGAGCTCAATGTGGGGTTGCTGTCTTAAAAAGGTTAACTGGGTCTCAGGGAGGCTGCTCTCGTTTCATCACCCTGTTGGGCGGACAGACATTCATGTACATTTGCGCATTTGACTGCTGAGTCCTGACCTGTGCTGAGTTGTACCTTGTAAGGTTATTTGTTTATTATTTACTGATATACTGTAAAATACAGTGATCCGAGGAATGTTAGCTCTTAGTAGAATTCTCCATTAAAAATAGACTCTGCCATCTTTCTGTGTTTCGTGAAGTTTTAAAGGTCCCTCATTATGCCACCTGGTGCACGGCTGATTAGCCATTATGAGCTGGTTCAAAGGGAGTGATCGAGCGGGTCTGCAAATAATCCGGCTGCGCGAAATTCCCAAAAAACTACGCGAGAATCTTGCCGAAGTTGCGCGATAAGCCCTCCAAACCTCCAAGGCCTGCTTCACATATTAATAAAACTCTCTTTATCTGGACACCCAGATCCTCCCAACATCACCTTTTTCAGTGCAGAACAGCGTGTGCATTTTACACTGGAACGGACACCTGAGTCTGAAAACTGTACGGGAAGTTTTAATTGGAAGAAAAAGAATCAATATTGGATTAAGATATCGAGACCTAAGTTTTCGGATGTGCCACCCATCTGCTAACATTCAGCGAGTGCAGTGAAGAAATGCATGTGAAACGCATGCTAATATCACCAAGCAAATGTACAGAGCTCAGGACTTGCCAATTTTCAGGAACTTTAATTCTGAAATTTGAGCAATAAAATAGACAACAGCACAAGCTGGCCTCTTCAGAAAGAGCAGGAACTCTCTGAAATAACCAATGCTTACAGTGAAATGGGTCTCGCCGTCAAAGAACTGTTTTTGCTAATGTTACAGTTCAGAAAGTTTCAGTGGTGGCATTGATGCCTGTAAATATCATTTTGAGCTTTGCACACCGTCTTGTGACAATCCGCGCCACAGCAGATTTGTTCAGGACTCGCCAGTAATTGTGTCCATTTTCTCAGTTTTTGTATTTTCAGGAGTTGGACTCAGTAAGTTATGGGGCGACATCATGCAGAAATAGGACTGTCAGTATGAATTTCCGACTCACAGAAGAGAGCATTTACAGTGAAAAGAAACAAAGCAGGCGAGAGCCGTAAGGCAGCAGTTTATACAAAAAATAGCGGTTTGGTCAAAATGGGATGCGGCCTGGCCAGACCATCCGGAGAGTTCCCTGCGGAGAGGAGTCGTTATTTTCCTGCTCCATAATTTGCGTTTTGTGCGCAGTGAGGTTGGTGGTCTAACCGGGCTGTTCACTTGCTGAGACTGTGGGCTCAGCCCACATTCTGTTTGACATAATACATCCCAAAAAGGTTTATTTTAGCTCAGGGCATGTTGTTCAATTCTGCGTTATTCACATTAAAGAGTCGATTTTGACAAAATTAATCAATAAGCACAAAAATGAATACAACAGCTCATAAAATGGAACGCAGACAAGCGCTGGAGTGGCTGGGCAGACCTGGCAAAACATAAAACATGGAAAAGTAAAAACATGAACAACAAGGCAATCAGAGATAGCAGACCTGGCCCCAGCCACGGGCTGACAGACAGGGCTGACAGACAGAGTGAGTGACAGACACACACACAGACACAATCATACATACAGCACAAACGTTCACAGAAATTTTACGTAATGTTCATTTTGCAAAAATAACACAAAGACAACCTAAGCAGACATAGAAAACAATATAATACATGACAATCCAGGCTCCTCAGGCATCAAGCAAATAGGCCTACGAGCCGCAGTGGCCTCCATCTTAATACGAGGACAGACGAGCAATGCGCTGGTCCCCGTGGGATGGCGTAGTTTATCCCGGGCAGCTAGCTAGCTTACTCTCCTTGTAACATGATCATTGCTTAACCTGGCTCCCCCCCCTAGGGCGGCACTGATGCAGTGATCCCACCCTGAGCGACGGCGCTGATGCTGTTACTGCACTCTGCAGGGCAGTGACTGAGCTGATCTACATTGGAGACTTCAGTCTAAAGGGTTCTGTGTGACTCAGTGCCTGAGTCTGTGTGCTTGACTCACTGTGTCTGGTTTATGCTCCCTGACTTTCCTTGCCTTGACTCACAGTGCTGACTCACTACACCTGACTCATTGCGCTTGACTTGCTGTGCAAAACTCTCTGCGCCTCACTCACAGTGCCTAACTCTGTGCCTGACTCACTGTGCTTTACTCTGTGTGCCTGCCAAACAGTGCTTGACTCTCTGCGCCTAGCTCACTGGGTTTGACTTACAGTGCTGGACTCACTCCGCTGACTCACTTTGTCTGACAATCAGTGCCTGACTCATTGCACTTAACTCTCTATGCCTGACTCAGTGCCTGACTCATTGCACTTAACTCTCTATGCCTGACTCAGTGCCTGACTCACCGATTCTGACTTTCTGTGCCTAACTCACAATCGCTGACTCACTATGACTGACTCACTGTGTGTGACCAGTTGTGTGTGACTCACAGTGCCTTAATTACTATACCTGACTCAAAGTTACAGACTCAATGTGCTTGACTCACTTTGCCTGACTCACGGTGCTTCAGACAACTGTTTCTGAATCACTGTCTTTGACTCATATTTCCTGACTCACTGAGCTTGATACACAGTCAAAGACACACTGAGCCTCACTCTCTGCGCCTGAATCACTGTGCTTGATACACTGTGCCCGATTCTCCCTGCCTGACTCACTGTGTTTGATTCATTTTGCCTGACTCTCCGCCCCTATCTCACTGGCATTGGCATTGTTGCAACCTTGTCCAGGAACGGCAGGTGCAGAAACACAAAACTCACACACACACACACATTCACGCTTACACACACACTATGCTTGTCTCACGGTGCCTGAATCTGGCTAAGCTTTTGTGATTGACAGTTTCTGCTAACTGTCCCTCCCATTCTTTACTCCAGAAGTGAGATCTGTGGCCACACTTAGCCTGTTTGCGGTTTTGGACTTCATTCAGTCCTGGGCCAGAATAGGAGGACTGCTGGTTAAAAAGCATCGTTGCTCATCAGAACTGAAGTCTCCAGGGTTCAGAGTGTTTAATTGCAGATACAATGAAAAATCCTGGCAAAATTGAGCCATTACAGCTCCCTTCCAGTAGAGACATGGCACAATCCCAGAACTTTAAGATCTCAGATATTCTTTTTTTTTTTTTCTCAGAAGATTATAGAAGATTATGGGATTTGCATGCAAATTCTAAAACCAATTAAACGAGCTTTTGGAAACTTGAACTGCTTCCCCTGCGTTGGACATGATCCAAACCATTAAAACTACCGAACAGCTGATGAGAGCGAGAGGCAGGTCTGGGGGGTTTCACACTTGGAGTCTGCATTTGATAAAAGACTGGCAAAGAGCCACAACTTTAACAATCTTAGCATTATATCCAATTTTGGTGAAAGAAACTGTAATTACAACTCAGTACTTTGTGGTTTTGTCATTTATTTAGACTACATTCTTTGAATAATATGCTGTGTTTCAACACACTTGTCTCCATGACTCCAACTAAATGCAGGTTTGTTGGCGTCGGCGGCACGAAACGAGACTGCGTCTGCAATCACACGTGCTAAATTTAGCCAAGCATCACACCTGCAGTGCCATTTGCAGCATATCTTGCAATCTGGCTCAAGTCTTCTCCAGTCAAGAACGAGGAGGAGAGATCTGATTAACCAAACATGGGTAAGAGTTCCTGACGATCCCCCTATTAAGTTGAAAAACAAAACATAAAACCAGAAATATCTGACGAAATGAAGCACGGTTGTCGATGCAGAATTAGTCGGTAAATCTTAATTACAAAAAAAAAATGGCCATATCAGCAAAGGGTATGTGTCTATAATGCTTGTCACAAAATTACCAAGTAGGAAACAAGATTTTACATTACATATCCTATAAAACCAAAAGCATTGGAATTCTAACCCTCGAGAGCAATATTCCCAGTGGCGGCACCAGAACTGGGATTGGGGGGGCAGACACATCCCTTTTTAAACGCATTTAGTCTTGGCTTGTTGTCAATCATTTTCCTTTATTGACATGTTTTCTGATCATAGTGAAATTGGCAATTGAAGACACGGCTTCTCTCCCAATGCGATCTAACAGCAACAAAATAATGGGCTAAATTCAGTACAGAAAAATAATTTACCGATAAACAGGCCACTGCTTTTCGAAAGACAAGCTGCTCTGGAACTTCTGCGCAACATTACCGGCGCATCAGGCGAGCTAACCTGCTTAATCATGATCATTTCAATTGTTAAAATGAAAAAAAAAGAGCATTTGAAATGCCTTTGTACCATTTTCAAGAACGCAGATTTAAATGCACCAAAGTGCGCGTCTGAATGAATGATAGTCACCTTAGTTTAGCAGGAGCCTGATAGGGTGGAGTGTTTTCGAATTGAATGTATTATTAAATTAAAAGATGACAGAGAGCGAGTCAGGAGTAATAATTGTTTTAAAGGGATATGTCTGTGCCCCCCAAATTCCAGTTCAGGCGCCAATACTCATGCCACATGTTTTGTAACCGAGCATAATATACAGTGCTCTGAAAAAGTATTTGCCCCCTTCCTGATTCCTTATTTTTTTGCATATTTGTCACACTTAAGTGTTTCAGATCATCAAACAAATTTTAATATTAGACAAAGAGAACTCAAGTAAATACAAAATGCAGTTACAATTGTGACGCGTTACAATCAAGGCGGCTCTCCCCCACTGACTTTACCCCGTGATTTCATCGCTGTTAGGTCGCATATGGATAGAAACCGTGTCTTCATTTGCCAATTACGATAATTGGAAAATAATTGAGAACTAACCAGGACTATCTTAATTGTCATAAAGGGACGTGTCCGCGCCTCCCCCCCAATATCCTGTCCTAGCGCCTGGTATTGAACCTTTAAACTGGCTGCATCTTTACCCAAAGGAAACGGAATCCCGCCACTTACCTCGATCACATGTTCCTCTTTGTATGAAGATGACGGGGGGCTGCTTGAGTCTGAGCGCACGGTTACTGACTCTCTTCAGCTCACAGATGTTCCTGTAAGACACGCCGTTGCTGCCGCATACAGGCTCGGAGCTCCTGCACACGCACACGCCGGTCTTGCCTCTCCGTCTGACCGTGGCGGAGTGTCTCACTCCGTCCGACACCAAGCAGTCCATCCCATCGCCGCACACTGGGTCGCCTAGCCTGCCGAAGCCGCCGCATGGCTTGCCTTCTCCGGCCGCGCAGACTTTGCAGCAATCGCATTGGTCTGGGACATCGCCTGCTATACAGTTTAAGGAGACTGGGGGACATGATGACTTGTCACACCGGTCCGGGCAGCCTATGACGTACCGCCTGGAGACATTACAGTCGACCACTAATGGCAGAGTAATTAAACCAGCGCAAAGCAGTTGCCAGACCATGTTAAGATATGACCGGGAACAGCTCAACTCCAACTGATGTCCACATTAAACGCAACTGTTGCTCACTTTGAAACGAAAAGTAGGCAACATGTAGAAACGACTTCATAAGCTTGAAAATTAATTGCTTCTTATTTATCGAAAAAAGCGTCTGCTTATAATGGACTAAGAAAGTTAAAAAAGCTAAGAAATACAGAAAAAAAGATTTGTATGATTAATAAATTGCGTCTGCCAACCCATGAAGTGCAGTTGTGAGTTTTCACTGCCAAGTTCATGCAGCACGACTCGACCGCAGGCTGTGGGAAAACTACGATACGCTGACGCTGAAAACACGGCTGGTGATTGGAGGATTTATCTGCGCGAGGGAGGGGGGCCGCTGCGGACTTCACCACGCGCCAGGCAGAGGAAGTGCCTCTTCGGATGCTTTGATTTCGCTTGGATACCAAGTTGTGTAACACTACACCAATTCTGGGGGCTTAATTTAAGAGCGTTTCAACGAGTTAAGAAATTTTGTGTGTACGCTATTCAAAAGTAGCCTGAGAGCTCGATTAAACCATGGCAAATTAAAAAAAAAAAAAGGAATCACAGCACATACTGGAGAGGATGTTCATCCATCTTTTGTACTTCATGAAAAATAAAAAAAAAATGATAAGGCACAAAACAATTTTTGTTCACCAGCTGAATATTCAGGCTTCATTAAACACACCTAAAAAAAATTAGATTTAAAAATTTAAATGCTGGACGTTTTAAATTACTCCATTCAGGCTTCATGAAACACACCTCAAACAAATTAGACTAAAAAAAAATTAAATTACTGGCATACTTTGTTCATAATAAAGTTGAGGAGAAAAAAAATGGAATCAGTCCATTTTGAGGAAAAAAATTATGGTATTACTTCATAAAAGGTATTTCTTAAAGAAATCCCAGCACAAATCTGAATGTATTAAGTAGTTTGCAGTTAACCCGTTCAATCCCACTGGTCAAATTTGCAACCAATTTTTATTTATTTATTTATGTATTTTACTGCCCAAAGCTCTAAAAGTGTTGTTTTTGGCTTTGGGCAAAACATACGGCTTTCAATTTAACTTGACCATCATGAAATCAAAAACAGTTCATGTGTTAGGGGGGTCTAAGGAGTAAAATCCATGCACTTACATTGCAAGGAAAAATTTGGGGTTAACGGGTTAAAAAGGAGTGCTTGCAGACCTTAACGAAGTGTTGGACTTGATTAATTGAGAGGAAGCATAGCACTAACAAGAGAGGAGACAATTTCTCATTTTCTCAAAATGTTCCATCATTTAAAGGTTGTGCTCTCTGGAACAGTTTGCCATTTGCGTTTAGGGAGTGTTCAAGCCTAGAAGCCTTTAGGAAGCAGTTAAAATCATGGCCAGGCGAAAGCCAAGTCTGTGATCATGAATAGATCTGGTGTACATGGGAAAGGGGTGTCCAGACTATTGTTAGTACATCAACTATGCAGACATAAGTGTACTTCTGTATGTATGGTTTCGTGTATTAATGTCTACACAATCTGTGTGTATATCACTGCGCAATAATGTTTACACTTCTGCATGTGCAATGTATGTTTGGGCATCGTGCAAAACAATCTTGTGCAATGTAGCAATGTGCAATATAGCGAGCACTTCACATCTTCAGCTGGAGAACTGAAAAATGTGCAATATATAGACATTTTAGCATTTTTGCACTTAGCACTTTAGCACTCGGCACTTTGACTATGCACTCTAGCACTTTATCCCCAAACTTTAGTCTTATCCTGTTATATTAACAAATGTTTTATGTTTGTGGTCGAGTCTCAGTGATGTACGATATGTTATGTCATCTCATTTTCCTTGTTGATTTTGCTCTTGTTTCTATTTTTTTATTGTTGACACCAACCTGCCACAGGGACTAAAGATGGAAATTAGCCTCTGGCTATAATCTTGCATTTTTTTTTTCAAAAAGCAGAATGTATGTCCATCAATATGCACTGTCCCTGCTTTTTTTAAAAAATAAATACAAATACAATTGAAGTGATGGGAAAATGATAAAGCTGCTCCAAGAGGGACATGCAGCACAGAAAGTGGCAAACGATGTTTGTTTCCAGTCAGCTGCATTTAAAATTGGGAGCAATATGTCTTGAAAACACAAAATTCACAAGCAAAACAGATTTAAAAAATGGGTAAAAACAGGAGTCAATGCTTGTGACAGAACTATAAGAAATCAGCTGAATTAAATGAGATTTACATACAGAAAAGCCAGGCAAAACCCAGCACTTACACTTAAATAGAAGACACCAAGGTTACAGCGGGCTAAAGAAAAGCAATCAGCAGTGTGGATGTCTGTATGAAAGAGATATTCAGCGATGAATCACAAATCTGCATTGGCCAAGGCGATGATGTCGCAACTATTGTCTGGTGTCGTTGCAATGAAACATATAAAGGCAGGTCTTTCTTTGCTCGCAAACAGTAGCCTACAGAAAAAAAACAGGCAACAGTTTGTAAGGCGGAGAAAATACTGTGTATTATCACCTCTCCAAGGAGGTTTTTTGGTCACTTTTGCGGGTGTGTGTGTGTGTGTGTGTGTGTGTGTGTGTGTGTGTGTGTGTGCATGTGTGTGTTCGTCGTCAGTATTACCCAAAAACTATTCAAAGGATTACCATAAAATTTTATGGGAAGTTGGACTGTATATATGGGAAGAGGTGATAAATCTACAGACCAATCCGGACACAGATCCGAATCTGCAGCTGATTTCAACGGCTTGTGGACCGAAACCATTGAATGTGTCCAAATATACATTTAAAGAGAGCCCAGCGGAGATGTGCACTCTCTGGAAAAAAATTAAATTAATCTTGTTAATACGATGATGTTGGATGTACAATTGCACTGAGTTTTTAGCTTTTTTTTGGCTTTGACTGATAGTGGTTAATGCAGTTAAATAATATGGCAGAATGTCAGAGAGTCAGCGATAAAATCATTGCTTTTTCCGTCGGGTAAGTGAAACAGGAACTCTGGTTAAGGAACCACTCTGGCTTGGCCAGACAGATACCCTGCGCTGGACCAGGTTAGTTTCCTGGCATAAATTGCCACAGTAACTGAGCTTGAGTTATGTTGAATTTGCTTTGTGGAACTGAATCGACTGAAAATGAGTTGGACCAACCAAAGTAAGCCTGGCTTGTTTGGTGAACCGATGTAATGGAACATGCCCCCAGTACCTCTCAGTTATAGTGAAGTATGAGGAAGGTTATTTGGGTACTATGTGAACATTGACAAATTTAAATGCTGCCAAAAGATCAAACTCTTTAGTGTTTTCTTCTGTAATTGTTTACAATTATAAAGCGTTCACTTAAAAAATGTTCAACAATATTAGAAACATAAAGACCTTGAAAACAAGACAACATTTTCATCACTCTCCTCCACCACGATCTAGGCATATAACCCTTGTCCTTTAAAATAACAAGTCAGCAAATCAGACCACAAGAGTGGAAAACATTAGAGACACCCAGGACTAGAATAAATCTGAGCTGTGCCACTTCTTGCGCATTTTCACCTTGTAGTGGAATAATTGTCTGGATATTCTGATGCTAGATGGCCTCATCCCATTCGAGTTCTTCAAGAAATGAGTTTTGGATATGATACTAAAAGAGGCCATTTGCACTTGCCTTTAGTTTTAATGTAGGACATACACATCATTATTCTCTGTCCTACGGATGTCCTTATATGTTTTTATTTATCTGTTATTTTTTAATAGTATTTTTAAAATTTGTTTTTCCTTTTATCTACACTTTCTGTATGTGAATTTTGCATGATTTTAACTGTGTTAGTTTGTCACTAAACTCCCATTGTAAATGTATATTTTGTAATGAGGGCGTCCCTGCAGAAGACCCGGGTCTCAGTGGGACTCCCTGCAATAAAGGTTATTAATACACAAACAAGTGGTGCCAGGAACAACAAACCCCGCCCCTCGCACATACTGTCACCTACTCTTTCGAAATTCAATAGGCATCTATTCTGGGTCAGGGGCAATTCCTAAACCCGATTTGGGGTGAATCTGGCCATTAGTTTTGCTGCTAAAGTGTTAATAAACAAACAACAAACACACACAGAAACAAAACCAAAAACAATACCCCTTACCCTCACCCTTCGCGTGGGGTATTAAATAAACAAAACCCTGTAAAAATGCCTCAACATCCAGTTTTGAACTCAACATACCAAGATCCTGAGTAGCTTATTACGCGTACAAAATTTCACATATCTGCTGTTGGTATAGTTTCAGAGAAATCTTGTCCCCATTTTGGCCTAGACGGACAGACGGACAGACCGCAATCCAGTGTGCCCCGTCGCACTTCTTGGTGGGATAATAATTAACATTGAAGTACAGGTTGGCCCAGCCTGATTTAATAATAATAATAATAATAATAATGCATCAGTTTTATTTAGCGCTTTCCTGGGCCTCAAAGACACTTGACAATGGATACATTATTGATATATGATTTCAGGAACATATCGGCCTACATTAAAACTTCTTAAAAAACCTGACAGCATTAACCTTGAAAACAATCCTAAATCCAGTCATCATGTTTCATATCCTTGTTGAGACTCAACATCTCTTTAACCGTCATTATTTCACCTTAGGTTTTTATTTAGCTTCAACACTGCTGCTGGTACGAAACATTATCATGAGGAATGATCTGGAAATGCTGATATGGAAATGCTGAAAAAAAAAAAAATATATATATATATATATATATATATATATATATATATTTACGTATATACATATAAAGCCTCTCCACAACTGCGGCATTTATGAAAGAAATGCACAAAATGTGAACGTGTGTAATTCAGGTATTGTTTTAAAATGTGTTTCATTCTAAGCTGATGAGTTCAAATTCATCAGGATAATTCTGCTTTCTGTGCAGATAAATGTAACAGCGTAATACTTCATAAGGAAACACTGGGCTTTATTATTTTTGTGAGAGAATTTATCCAAAAAGGAAACTTAAAGATCTGAAGTGTTAGCGTTTCAGTATTGATACACTGTTCCAGTCTGACACATTCATTTTTGTAACAAGAAGACCGAGCAGATTTAGGATTGAAAAATCCGCCACCAAGACGTAGATGCATTTATTTATCTATTTATTTGTCTGCTCTTGATAATTAAGTGGGGAATTAGCACATCAATCTCTTCATGTAAATAGGTGGTGGAGCCCAGCGGTTGTCAGCCTAAAGGAACCTGATTTAATGACCAACTTTTGACTTTGCTCATATTGACTGGTCGCGTAATAATTTCATTTATGTATTTATCTCTTATGTATTGAAGCAGGGAGGCTGACTGACACAGGATCTCCATTTTCACAAGGGCCCAACATCACAAACAATGAAAATACAGCAGGTTAAGTGGGAAATAAAACCATCAAAGCCAACGATAAAAAAACGTCCATCGTAGAATTTAAATAACAATAACTTAATGCAAGAGCAGTTCTCCTGATAAAATGATTTGATCAAGTTTTTAAAATCTTCGAAAGGAATCAGTTCATTCAGCTTCAGCTCCCCTTGCAGCTGATTCCAGGTGTGGGGGACATTATAATTGTGAGACCGCGCCTCCGGCTGTCAGTCGCCGATCTATTAGGATCCTGCAGCAGCCCCTTCAATTAATCAATGACTGTAGATCGTTATACTATCAGCATGTTCACCTGCTCCCTGTTTGCACCGAGTGACAGCAGTGCACGTGAGACAGAGAGCTTCACTCTGTCTCTCTGTGGTCTGTGTGACCTCTTGGCTGTGTGTCTTTGCTGGTTTATATAGGCTTTCGTCTCCATAGTTTTAGAACTTGAACCTCTAACCTAGAATCCATGCTGCTAAGCATTTTCATATCAGCAAGTTATTTTGCTGAAAGGAACTTTGTTTCCTATTTTATTTACCTGTTTGTTATAGATTATTCCTATAGGTTGCAACATAGGAAATCTGTTCCTCTTTCTGTTTGATGGTAAACTTTCATTAAAATTTCAAGTCCTCTCCTGCGCTTGAGTCCAGTCCTCTGCTTTCTGTCCGCCGTGCAGCCGAATGCTCATGACCGACAAACCATTACAATTTAAAGGGCTGATGGTCGGGAGAGGAACGGCACAAATTTGCAACATTTCGAGAACCGATCTACTGTAATCAGAATGCAGGTGTTACACTATGATGACGGTAGATCGGTCACAAAGTCCACGGCGCGGTGGGATAACGGGAGATGTGGTACGGATAATGGGCTGAGTTTTCCTGCAGGCAGCTGTGGTGGTGTTTTGGACGTTGTGCAAATTGTGCACAGCTGCCTCCGCATCAGCGGCCAGTTGGGGCCACCACTATTTACGGCTGATGATCTCGATGGTTCTACTGACTTTGGTTTGTCCTGCTGACAGGGATGTATGGGCCCACAGGATTGGTTGGTCTCGAAAATTAACAGGAACAAACTGAGGTAGGAGGGGGATTCTTCCTAGTCTCCTTCGTAATTTCCAGATCTACAACCCCAATTCCGCAATAGTTGGGACAAAGTGTAAATTGTGAATAAAATCAAAACACAATGACTTTCAAATCACACCAGCCAGTATTTTATTCACAATAGAACAGAGATAACATAGCAAATATTAAAACTGAGAAATTTCACAATTTTATCCACAAAGTGAGCTCATTTCAAATTTGATGGCTGCTACAGGTCTCAAGAAAGTTGGAACAGGGGCCTGTTTACCATGGTGTAGCATCCCGTCTTCTTTTTAACACAGAGTGGAGGCGTCTGGGCATTGAGGAGACAATTTTCTTCAGTTTAGCCATTGGAATTTGATTCCACTCTTGTTTAATACAGGCTTCCAGCTGCGGGAGAGTTTGGGTCTCCTGTGATGGACTTTTAGTTTGTGCCAAATGTTCTCAATCGGTGAACGATCAGGACTGCAGGCAGGCCAGTTCAGCACACGGACTCTTTTACTACAAAGCTATGCTATTGTAATAGCTGCAGTATGTGCTTTTGCATTCTCCTGAATTGTCCTGAACTGAATGCTGATAACAGGAGGGGTGGTCTTTCTCCTCTTTAGCCCGAAGGACACGACGCCCATGATTTCCAACAAGAATGTCAAATTTGGGCTCATCTGACCACAGCACACTTTGCTACAGTCCATTTTAAATGAGCCTTGGCCCACAGAACACAGCGGTGCTTCTGGATCATGCTCAACAATGGCTTCCTTTTTGCATGATAGAGTTTTAGGAGGCATCTGTGGATGGCACGGCAGACTGTGTTTACAGACAGTGGTTTCTTGAAGTATTCCCGGGCCCATTTAGGATTGTCAATGACAGAATCATGCCGGTGAGTGATGCAGTGACGTCTGAGAGCCCGAAGATCATGGGCATCCAGTAAAGGTCTTTGGCCTTGTCCTTTACGCACAGAGATTTTTCCAGTTTCTCTGAATCTTTTGATGATGTTATGCACTGTCGATGATGAGACCCTCAAAGCCTTTGCAATTTGACGTTGAGGGAAAGTATTCCGCATTTTTTTACGCAAGCCTTCACAGGTTGGAGAGCCTCTGGCCATCTTAACTTCTGAGAGACTTAGCCTGTCTAAGACATCCCTTTTATAGCCAATCATGTTACACACCTGATGCCAGTTAACTTAATTACTTGCTAAATATTCTTTCAGCTAATTCTTTTATAATTTAATTGCTTTTTCAGCCCTTTGTTGCCTGTGTCCCAACTTTTTTGAGACCTGTTGCTGCCAGAAAATTTGAAATAAGCTCATTTTGTGGATGTAAATGTAAAATGTCTCAGTTTCAACACGTGAAATGTAATCTATGTTCTATTGTAAATAACATATTGGCTTGTGATCTGAAAATTCATTGCATTTTGATTTTATTCGCAATTTACACTTCGTCCCAACTATTTCGGAATTGGGGTTGTAACTGTCACTTGATTTGGGCGAGGATGCAAGAGATGGCAAAATGAGCTCTTCAGCTTTTGGATCCCTCTCCACCTCGTATCTTTGAGAAAGTGCATCTGCCTTGATATTCTTCGAACCTGGACGATAGGTTATGGAGAAATTGAAAGGTGTGAAAAAGAGCGCCCACCTGGCCTGCTGTGGATTTAATCTTTGTGACTTCCGCAGGTACTCCAAGTTGCGGTGATTGGTGAGGACGAGGAATGGATCATGTGCCTCATCTAACGAGTGTCTCCCGTCCTCAAGCGCCAGCAGCTCCCGTTTGCTGATGGCGAAGTTAGCTTCTGAGGGGGTGAGCTTGTGGGAGTAATTCGCATAGGGGGACAGTTTCTCCGCTGCGCCATGTCACTGCGACAGTATCATCCCCACACCCGCATTGGAGGCGTCTCATCCCCACACCCGCATTGGAGGCGTCTCATTCCCACACCCGCATTGGAGGCGTCTCATCCCCACACCCGCATTGGAGGCGTCTCATCCCCACACCCGCATTGGAGGCGTCTCATTCCCACACCCGCATTGGAGGCGTCTCATTCCCACACCCGCATTGGAGGCGTCTCATTCCCACACCCGCATTGGAGGCGTCTCATTCCCACACCCGCATTGGAGGCGTCTCATTCCCACACCCGCATTGGAGGCGTCTCATCCCCACACCCGCATTGTAGGCGTCTCATCCCCACACCCGCATTGGAGGCGTCTCATCCCCACACCCGCATTGGAGGCGTCTCATTCCCACACCCGCATTGGAGGCGTCTCATTCCCACACCCGCATTGGAGGCGTCTCATCCCCACACCCGCATTGGAGGCGTCTCATTCCCACACCCGCATTGGAGGCGTCTCATCCCCACACCCGCATTGGAGGCGTCTCATCCCCACACCCGCATTGGAGGCGTCTCATTCCCACACCTGCACTGGAGGCGTCTCATCCCCACACCCGCATTGGAGGCGTCTCATCCCCACACCCGCATTGGAGGCGTCTCATTCCCACACCCGCACTGGAGGCGTCTCATCCCCACACCCGCATTGGAGGCGTCTCATTCCCACACCCGCATTGGAGGCGTCTCATTCCCACACCCGCACTGGAGGCGTCTCATCCCCACACCCGCATTGGAGGCGTCTCATTCCCACACCCGCATTGGAGGCGTCTCATTCCCACACCCGCATTGGAGGCGTCTCATTCCCACACCCGCACTGGAGGCGTCTCATCCCCACACCCGCATTGGAGGCGTCTCATTCCCACACCCGCACTGGAGGCGTCTCATTCCCACACCCGCACTGGAGGCGTCTCATCCCCACACCCGCATTGGAGGCGTCTCATCCCCACACCCGCATTGGAGGCGTCTCATTCCCACACCCGCACTGGAGGCGTCTCATCCCCACACCCGCATTGGAGGCGTGTCATCCCCACACCCGCATTGGAGGCGTCTCATCCCCACACCCGCATTGGAGGCGTCTCATTCCCACACCCGCACTGGAGGCGTCTCATCCCCACACCCGCATTGGAGGCGTCTCATTCCCACACCCGCACTGGAGGCGTCTCATCCCCACACCCGCATTGGAGGCGTCTCATCCCCACACCCGCACTGGAGGCGTCTCATCCCCACACCCGCATTGGAGGCGTCTCATCCCCACACCCGCATTGGAGGCGTCTCATTCCCACACCCGCATTGGAGGCGTCTCATCCCCACACCCGCATTGGAGGCGTCTCATCCCCACACCCGCATTGGAGGCGTCTCATCCCCACACCCGCATTGGAGGCGTCTCATCCCCACACCCGCATTGGAGGCGTCTCATTCCCACACCCGCATTGGAGGCGTCTCATTCCCACACCTGCACTGGAGGCGTCTCATTCCCACACCCGCATTGGAGGCGTCTCATTCCCACACCCGCATTGGAGGCGTCTCATTCCCACACCCGCATTGGAGGCGTCTCATCCCCACACCCGCACTGGAGGCGTCTCATCCCCACACCCGCATTGGAGGCGTGTCATCCCCACATCCGCATTGGAGGCGTGTCATTCCCACACCCGCATTGGAGGCGTCTCATTCCCACACCCGCACTGGAGGCGTCTCATCCCCACACCCGCATTGGAGGCGTCTCATTCCCACACCCGCACTGGAGGGGTCTCATCCCCACACCCGCATTGGAGGCGTCTCATTCCCACACCCGCACTGGAGGCGTCTCATCCCCACACCCGCATTGGAGGCGTCTCATCCCCACACCCGCACTGGAGGCGTCTCATCCCCACACCCGCATTGGAGGCGTCTCATCCCCACACCCGCATTGGAGGCGTCTCATTCCCACACCCGCATTGGAGGCGTCTCATCCCCACACCCGCATTGGAGGCGTCTCATTCCCACACCCGCATTGGAGGCGTCTCATCCCCACACCCGCATTGGAGGCGTCTCATCCCCACACCCGCACTGGAGGCGTCTCATTCCCACACCCGCACTGGAGGCGTCTCATCCCCACACCCGTATTGGAGGCGTCTCATCCCCACACCAGCATTGGAGGCGTCTCATCCCCACACCCGCATTGGAGGCGTCTCATTCCCACACCCGCACTGGAGGCGTCTCATCCCCACACCCGCATTGGAGGCGTGTCATTCCCACACCCGCACTGGAGGCGTCTCATCCCCACACCCGCCATTGGACGCGTCTCATCCCCACACTCGCACTGGAGGCGCCTCATCCCCACACCCGCATTGGAGGCGTCTCATCCCCACACCCGCATTGGAGGCGTCTCATTCCCACACCCGCACTGGAGGCGTCTCATCCCCACACCCGCATTGGAGGCGTCTCATTCCCACACCCGCACTGGAGGCGTCTCATCCCCACACCCGCATTGGAGGCGTCTCATCCCCACACCCGCACTGGAGGCGTCTCATCCCCACACCCGCATTGGAGGCGTCTCATTCCCACACCCGCATTGGAGGCGTCTCATTCCCACACCCGCATTGGAGGCGTCTCATCCCCACACCCGCATTGGAGGCGTCTCATCCCCACACCCGCATTGGAGGCGTCTCATCCCCACACCCGCATTGGAGGCGTCTCATTCCCACACCCGCATTGGAGGCGTCTCATTCCCACACCCGCACTGGAGGCGTCTCATTCCCACACCCGCATTGGAGGCGTCTCATTCCCACACCCGCATTGGAGGCGTCTCATTCCCACACCCGCATTGGAGGCGTCTCATCCCCACACCCGCACTGGAGGCGTCTCATCCCCACACCCGCATTGGAGGCGTCTCATCCCCACACCCGCATTGGAGGGGTCTCATTCCCACACCCGCATTGGAGGCGTCTCATTCCCACACCCGCATTGGAGGCGTCTCATCCCCACACCCGCACTGGAGGCGTCTCATCCCCACACCCGCATTGGAGGCGTGTCATCCCCACACCCGCATTGGAGGCGTCTCATCCCCACACCCGCATTGGAGGCGTCTCATTCCCACACCCGCATTGGAGGCGTCTCATTCCCACACCCGCATTCCCACCTCTACTATGAACGTCTGGTCCTGCTCCATTAATTTCAGCATTGGAGCAGTGAGGAAGAGGTTCTTGAGGGTGTTGAAGACATGCTGCGCTTCTGGGTCCCATCCCAGGTTTTTTGGCTTTTCTTTGCATCAGGGGGTGGGCCACTGTACTGAAGTTCTGTCTGAAGCGGTGATAGAAATTTGCGAATCCCATAAATCGCAGGAGCTCCGTGATCATCCCAGGATATTGGCCATTGTGTAACTGCCTTCTCCTTCTTTGCCTCCATAGCCACTCCCTCTGGTCCAATCACGTATCCAAGGAAGGAGAGGGCGGAGGTGTGGAAGATGCGCTTCTCTAATTTCACATAGAGCTGATGTTGTAAAAAGTGCTTGAGTACTCTCCTCATGTGTTTCACATGGTCGTCATGGTGGCAGGAGAAAAGAGGATGTCGTCTAGGTAGGCGAAGAAGAATCTGCCCAGCATCTCTGCCCTGTCAAGCCAGACGGCAGTGTATGCGAATTTCTCAAAATTGGAAAAAATCCACCATTGACTCTCTACAGCACCAGCTCCATCTATTTTTAGCAAATTTTAGCCTGATCAAAACTCATATATGGAGTTACTGCATGTGCAAGTTAGCAGAATCTACAAAAGAAGAGCAGGAGGTAAAACTTTTATACCAATTTTCTCAGTTTCACTATTTTGCAGATACTGCCGTCTGGCTTGACAGGTCAGATCACTTTCAGCACGTCATTAATGAATGACTGGAACACCAAGGGGGCATTAAAAAACCCATAAGGCATGACGTAGTATTTGTAGTGCCCAGAGGTGATGCTATAGGCGGTTTTCCACTCGTCTCCCTCCCTGATACGGATCAAGTTACAAGCGCTGCGAAGGTCAAGCTTGGCGAAGATTGTTGCACCTCACAGCTGCTCCACAGTGCTGGGGACCAGGGCAGTGGATAACGGTACTTCACCGCAAAGTAATTTAAGCCTCGGTTGTCTATGCAAGAGTGGAGACCTTCATCCTTCTTCTGGATGAAGAAGAAGCTGGTGACTCAGGTGAAGTGGAAAGACAAATTAATCTCTGCTGCAGTGCTTCTTGCACGTACTGCTCCATAACTTTACTTTCTCCTACTGATAGGGGGTTACATGGCTCCTGGGGGTGAGCTGGTGCCCGACAGGAGCTCAATAGTGCAATCCCACGGACAATGCCGGGGTAACTGAGTGGCTTTTGTCTTGCTGAAAACTGCTCACAGGTCTCTGTGTTTATCAGGAATCTCCAGTCGTTCTCCCTGACTCAGTCACTCTACCATCATAGAAGCGAGGGTGAGGGGACCGCAGTGCCGTTGGCAGAGGGGGGACCGGAAGCGCCAATGATGGGATTGCCAGGAGACTGAGGGATTGTGACGAGTCAGCCACAGAAGTCCGAGTGGGTGGCTCCTCCAGATGGTGCTCTTAGTCATTGAGAGAGATCGGGGTCATCTGGTGGGTCACACTGCTATGTCTTAGAGGCCTCCCATCAATGGCTGCCACAGGACGAGGGGTCTGGGGCTGGTATACTGGGGCACCGAGTTGTCGCATCAGTAGGAGGAAGATGAAGTTGCCCGCTGCACCAGAGTCAATCTGGGCCTCTGTACAGAGAGTGACACCATTGCAGGAGACAGTAACAGGAACCTTGAAGCACTGACCAGCATTCGCTGTAGACAACACTGCTACCTTGGGGGTTGCTGTTCCTCTGTCTTAACTATCGGTGAGGGGGCCGGTCTTCATCCAGGGGCGACGCTCTGATGGTTTGAAGTGCCCCAGTTCCATTACCTCTGCCCCCTTAGTGGGCAGCGGGGTGGGGCCCCTGGGTTGGGCCCACCGCCTCTCCTGCAGTAGCTGGTCTAGGCTGACGTTTGTGAGAGAGCTTCACACGTTAGTGGCCTGGAGCTGTTTGCCACATTAAATCTGAAACTGTTCCATGTATCCATGCACTTGGCTTTAAACTGCATGGCAGCAGTTCGGAGTCGGTGGTGATTCTGTCCCTCTGTGAGAGTTGTTTTGCACTTGAGGGACTCTCCGGGCTGTCAGAGAGAGCAGACTTTCTCCAGGCCGAGGCTTATTGATTGGGGCGCTCGGTCAGCCATGCAGTTCTGTACTCAGAGGAGAGGGAGAGAGCTCCAGTCTGGGCAGAGCTAGCTCTCTCAAACAGGCGTAATGTGCTGGCATCTCCAGATGGCTCATCGGTATGTGGAGTTTGTTGAGATTGGAGATTGGGGGGGGGTCTGTGAACATCTCCTGCAGTTGTAACCTCTGACCCTTATACTCCAAGGGCCATCAGAGTCACAGGAACCTGCTGAAAGCGCTTTCTTGTCTGATGAAGTGAAGTGTAGAAGCTCAGCCCGACTGAGACAGAGTGTGTTCTTTTAATGTATTCATCGATGACGGCATTGAACTCTGGGTCCTGTGCCGTTTCCCAGAGCAGTGTATTGCTGTAATTATGGACCTTACTTGTTTCAAATGCCATGCACTCAATAAACCCCTGGCTCAGCAGTGTACTTGAATTACACAGCTGAGAATCAAACCAACGACCATCTGATTTACAAGCCCAACACTAATCATTATGCTGCACCCCTGCCCCAGAGAACCGTTACACGTTTAAGCCAAATTCAATATTGATTTCATATAAATTTACTAGCTAAACTGACTAGCTTTGGAGATTGGAATCAGTTGTTACTTTAATCGTACAGACTCACTTTCACATTCTTTGCTGTGGTAAGTAAATCAGAGGTCGGGACTGAGTCTATATTGAGGTCAATCGAGGATGTAAAATCTAATCTGTGGGCTGTTCATGGCTTCTCCTGGTTTTCAAATGACAGAGAAAAACATTATCCACAAAATATGTTGACTTCCCACCATGAAAATGACGGTAACACAGCACTATTATGTTGTGAAATTTAGAGCGGGACGAGGCCATATTCCTTTAGCTGATAAAGGGTAATTTATTTATTTGTTTGTTTGTTTGTTGATTTGTTTTCAGGCAAAGAAATTAAACGTGGTCGGAGTGACCCATTAGTGTACTACAGGTTATAAATGTGACCATGTTCTAACAGAACAGTTTGTCACAGGTCCTTTGTAAAACGTTGTAGATGTTGAGATAATGTCCTGCCTATCTCCTGACAGTAAAGCCAAATGAACAGAAACTTATTTTATATGATCATTCCTGAAGTTTTATATTATTTTCAATGATTGTGCTTTAACTAAAGTCATTGTGCATGACTGCGTCTGTAGTTTGGCAGTAGTGTTAATGCTATTTGCACAGTGTAGACATTTATTTTTGGACGAAGCTGATAGACGGCTGGTTAAACAGGACCCTGTGGAGCAGCTTTGCCCATAAAGCCCTTATCCCTTAGCTGCATGTGCGCTGTGTGCACACAAATGTTTTCTACGCTGAAATGGGCGACCCCTCTCAGGCCCCCAGGATAACCCTGAATACACCTCCTGAATTTCACTTCTGTTTTTCATATAAAATCTTCAGGGGAAAGTGTTTTCAAACAAACTGGATGCAGCACTACTTACAAATTAATGACAAATTTTCAAGTATGAGCCTTATTAAAGACAGCAGTTAGGGGGGATAAAATGTCACATAATAATAATAATAATAATAATAATAATAATAATAATAATAATAATAATACATTTTATTCAGCAGTGCCTTTCTAAACACCCAAGGACACCAGACAAACACACAACATTAAAATTAAGGTGAGGTCACAAGTTGTATGCAGTTTTAAACAGAATTGTTTTGAGTCTGGATTTGAAAAGGGGTAAAGAATCAATGTTACGGATGTTGGGTGGAAGTGAGTTCCAGAGTTGGGGAGCAGATCGACTGAAAGCTCTGTTCCCCATGGAGCTGAGACGGGCGGAGGGCACAGAGAGGTGGAGGGAGGAGGAGGACCTGAGGGAGTGAGAGGGGGTGGCGATTAGGATCAGATCAGAGAGATGGGGGGTGGAGACTGCAAATGGCTTTGAAGGTGTGGAGGAGGATTTTAAAGGTGGACCTGAATTTTACCAGGAGCCAGCGGAGCTGCTGGAGAATGGGGGTGATATGGTGAAAGGAAGGGGTTCTGGTGATTATGCGGGCTGCTGAGTTCTGGACCAGCTGAAGTTTATGGAGGGATTTGTGGGGGACACTGAAGAGAAGTGAGTTGCAGTAATCAAGACGGGAGGGGAGGAGGCTGTGGACCTGGATAGCAGCGGTGTGAGGGGTGAGAAAGTGGTGGAGGAGATTAATGGATCGAAGATGGAAGTATGCCGACAAGGTTATGTTATTGATGTGAGTGTTGAAAGAAAGTGAGCTGTCAAGGATGAGACACAGACTCTTAACCTGAGGGGAGGGGAAAACTGGAGCTGTCAATGGAAAGGGAAAAACTATCAGTTTTGGAAAAGGTGGCTTTGGTGCCGACGAGAAGTTGTTCAGTATTATTGGCATTAAGTTTTAAGAAATTTGCGGTGAACCAGGATTTGATCTCTGTGAGGCGGTGGGTAAGGGAGGAAGGTGGGAGAGTAGAGTTAGGCTTATTGGGAAGATAGAGCTGGGTGTCACGGGCGGCACGGTGGCACAGTGGTTAGCATTGCTGCCTCACAGCAAGAAAGTCGTGGGTTTGAATCCGGCCTGGGGCCTTTCTGTGTGGAGTTTGCATGTTCTCCCCGTGTTCGCGTGGGTTTTGGGTGGCAGTCGCGGGCGGGGGCCCGGCCAACCCAATCCCCGGACTCTGAATCTGGTTCTGGGGACATGGAATGGCACCTCACTGGGGGGGAAGGAGCCCGAGCTTGTGCGGGAGGTCGAGCGATACCGGCTAGAGATACCTGGAGGGGCGTGATTGGGAGGAACGGCCTCCCCGATCTGAACCGGAGCGGTGCTCTGTTATTGGACTTCTGTGCTAGTCACGGTTTGTCTATAACGAACACCATGTTCAAGCATAAGGATGTCCATCAGTGCACGTGGCACGAGGACACCCGAGGTCGGAGGTCAATGATCGACTTTGTGGTCGTGTCATCTGACCTTCGGCCGTATGTCTTGGACACTCGGGTGAAGAGAGGGGCTGAGCTGTCCACTGATCACCACCTGGTGGTGAGTTGGATCCGCTGGCGGAGGAGGAAGCTGGACAGACTTCAGGCCCAAACGTGTTGTGAGGGTTTGTTGGGAACGTCTAGCGGAACCCTCTGTCAGAGGGGTTTTCAACTCTCACCTCCGGGAGAGCTTTGATTAGATCCCAAGGGAGGCTGGAGACATTGAGTCTGAATGGACCATGTTCACCTCCATTGTTGACGCGGCTGTTCGGAGCTGTGGCCGTAAGGTTTCCGGTGCCTGTCGTGGCGGCAATCCCCGAACCCGGTGGTGGACACCGGAAGTAAGGGATGCCGTTAAGCTGAAGAAGGAGTCTTATCGAGCTTGGCTAGCTCGCGGGACACCTGAGGCAGCTGACCGGTACCGGCAGGCAAAGCGTGCTGCGGCCCGGGCGGTGGCGGAAGCAAAAACTTGGGTATGGGAAAAGTTCAGGGAGGCCATGGAGGAGGACTATCGGTCGGCCCCGAAGAAATTCTGGCAAACCGTTCGGCGCCTCAGGAGGGGAAAGCAGTACCTTGTCAACACTGTTTACAGTTGAGATGGGGAGCTGTTGACTTCGACTGGGGATATTGTCGGCCGGTGGAAGGAATACTTCGAGGACCTCCTCAATCCCGCTGTTACGCCTTCCGTAGAGGAAGCAGTGGCTGGGGACTCAGAGGCTGTTTCATCCATCACTTGGACTGAAGTCACTGAAGTAGTTCAAAAGCTCCTCAGTGGCAAGGTACCGGGGGTGGATGAGATCTGCCCTGAGTACCTCAAGTCTCTGGATGTAGTAGGGCTGTCTTGGTTGACACGCCTCTGCAGCATCGCGTGGCAGTCGGGGACAGTGCCTCTGGATTGGCAGACCGGGGGGTGGTGGTTCCTCTATTTAAGAAAGGGGACTGGAGGGTGTGCTCCAACTATAGGGGGATCACGCTTCTCAGCCTCCCGGGTAAAGTCTATTCCACGGTGCTGGAGAGGAGAATCCAGCCGATAGTCGAACCTCGGATTCAGGAGGAACAATGCCGTTTTCGTCCTGGTCGTGGAACACTGGACCAGCTCTATACCCTCCGCAGGGTGCTTGAGGGTGCATGGGAGTTTGCCCTACCTGTTCACATGTGTTTTGTGGACTTGGAGAAGGCATTCGACCGTGTCCCTCGTGGCATTCTGTGGGAGGTGCTTCGGGAGTATGGAGTCCGGGGCCCTCTACTAAGGGCCGTGCGGTCTCTGTATGACTGGAGCAAGAGCTTAGTTCGCGTTGCCGGCAGTAAGTCAAACCTGTTCCCGATGCATGTTGGACTCCGGCAGGGCTGCCCTTTGTCACCGGTTCTGTTCATTATTTTTATGGACAGAATTTTAGGCGCAGCCAGGGGGCGGAGGGAGTTCGGTTTGGGGACCACAGGATCTCATCTCTGATTTTTGCGGATGATGTTGTCCTGTTGGCTCCTTTGAACCAGGACCTTCAGCATGCACTGGGGCGTTTTGCAGCCGAGTGTGAAGTGGCTGGGATGAGAATCAGCACCTCCAAGTCTGAGGCCATGGTTCTGTACCGGAAAAAGGTGATATGTCCCCTCTGGGTTGGAAAAGAGTTCATGCCTCAAGTGGAGGAGTTCAAGTATCTTGGGGTCTTGTTCACGAGTGAGGGAAGGATGGAGTGCGAGATTGACAGACGGATCGGTGCAGCGGCAGCAGTAATGCGGTCATTGTACCAATCTGTCTTGGTGAAGAAGGAGCTGAGCCGCAAGGCAAAGCTCTCGATTTACCAGTCAATCTACGTTCCTACCCTCACCTATAGCCATGAACTCTGGGTCATGACCGAAAGAACGAGATCTCGGGTACAAGCGGCTGAAATGGGTTTCCTCCGCAGGGTGGCGGGCCGCTCCCTTAGAGATAGGGTGAGGAGCTCTGTCACCCGGGAGGAGCTCAGAGTAGAGCCGCAGCTCCTCCACGTCGAGAGGGGCCAGCTGGGGTGGCTCGGGCATCTTTATCGGATGCCCCTTGGACGCCTTCCTTGGAAGGTGTTCCAAGCATGCCCCACCGGGAGGAGGCCTTGGGGAAGACCCAGGGCACGCTGGAGGGATTATGTCTCTCGGCTGGCCTGGGAACGCCTCGAGATACCCCCGGAAGAACTGAGGAAGTGTCCGGGGAGAGGGAAGTCTGGGCATCCCTGCTTAGACTGCTGCCCCCGCGACCCGGCCCCTAATAAGCGGTTGAAGATGGATAGATGGATGGATGGACATTCCCAAATGACGGTAGCTGTGCGGTCGGATTGTGGCTGGAAAACCGTAAAACCCTTATAAGTTGTCAATGGGTAGCCATATCTAGATGCGCAAGCATTCACTCAACCAGAACCAGTGGTTGACATGAAAGTTATTGTTTACTGGTGTTTGTATTGTGTAATAGATGGAGGTTATAGGTGTTTGTACTGAGTAATGGATGGAGATTAGTCATGTTTATGCTGTGTAATTGATGAAGGTTACTTGTGCTTGTACTGTGAATTGGATGGAGGTTTCTGGTGTCTGTACTGTGTAATGGATGGAGGTTACTTGTGTTTGTGCTGTGTAATGGATGGAGGTTACTTGTGTGTGCTGTGTAACGGATGTAGGTTACAGGTGTTTGTGCTGTGTAATGGATGTAGGTTACAGGTGTTTGTGCTGTGTAATGGATGGAAGTCACTGGTGTTTGTGCTGTGTAATGGATGGAGGTCACAGGTGTTTGTGCTGTGTAATGGATGGGGGTTACAGGTGTTTGTGCTGTGTAATGGATGTAGGTTACAGGTGTTTGTGCTGCGTAATGGATGGAAGTCACAGGTGTTTGTGCTGTGTAATGGATGGAGGTTACAGGTGTTTGTGCTGTGTAATGGATGGAGGTCACAGGTGTTTGTGCGGTGTAATGGATGGAGGTCACAGGTGTTTGTGCTGTGTGATGGATGGGGGTTACAGGTGTTTGTGCTGTGTAATGGGTGGAGGTTACAGATGTTTGTGCTGTGTGATGGATGGAGGTTACAGGTGTTTGTGCTGTGTAATGGATGGAGGTTACAGATGTTTGTGCTGTGTAATAGATGGAGGTTACAGGTGTTTGTGCTGTGTAATAGATGGAGGTTACTTGTGTTTGTGCTGTGTAGAGAATGGAGGTTACAGGTGTTTGTGCTGTGTAATGAATGGAGGTCACAGGTGTTTGTGCTGTGTGATGGATGGGGGTTACAGGTGTTTGTGCTGTGTAATGGGTGGAGGTTACAGATGTTTGTGCTGTGTGATGGATGGAGGTTACAGGTGTTTGTGCTGCGTAATGGATGGAGGTTACAGATGTTTGTGCTGTGTAATAGATGGAGGTTACAGGTGTTTGTGCTGTGTAATAGATGGAGGTTACTTGTGTTTGTGCTGTGTAGAGAATGGAGGTTACAGGTGTTTGTGCTGTGTAATGGATGGAAGTTACAAATGTTTGTGCTGTGTAATAGATGGAGGTTACAGATGTTTGTGCTGTGTAATAGATGGAGGTTACAGGTGTTTGTACTGTGTAATGGATGGAGGTTACAGATGTTTGTGCTGTGTAATGGGTGGAGGTTACAGATGTTTGTGCTGTGTAATAGATGGAGGTTACAGATGTTTGTGCTGTGTTATAGATAGAGGTTACAGGTGTTTGTGCTGTGTAATGGATGGAGGTTACAGATGTTTGTGCTGTGTAATGGATGGAGGTTTCTGGTGTCTGTACTGTGTAATGGATGGAGGTTACTTGTGTTTGTGCTGTGTAATGGATGGAGGTTACTTGTGTTTGTTCTGTGTAACGGATGTAGGTTACAGGTGTTTGTGCTGTGTAATGGATGTAGGTTACAGGTGTTTGTGCTGTGTAACGGATGTAGGTTACAGGTGTTTGTACTGAGTAATGGATAGAGATTAGTCATGTTTATGCTGTGTAATTGATGAAGGTTACTTGTGCTTGTACTGTGAATTGGATTGAGGTTTCTGGTGTCTGTACTGTGTAATGGATGGAGGTTACCTGTGTTTGTGCTGTGTAATGGATGGAGGTTACTTGTGTTTGTGCTGTGTAACGGATGTAGGTAATAGGTGTTTGTGCTGTGTAATGGATGTAGGTTACAGGTGTTTGTGCTGTGTAATGGATGGAAGTCACAGGTGTTTGTGCTGTGTAATGGATGGAGGTCACAGGTGTTTGTGCTGTGTAATGGATGGGGGTTACAGGTGTTTGTGCTGTGTAATGGATGGGGGTTACAGGTGTTTGTGCTGTGTAATGGATGGGGGTTACAGGTGTTTGTGCTGTGTAATGGATGGAAGTCACAGGTGTTTGTGCTGTGTAATGGATGGAGGTCACAGGTGTTTGTGCTGTGTTATGGATGGGGGTTACAGGTGTTTGTGCTGTGTAATAGATGGAGGTCACAGGTGTTTGTGCTGTGTAATGGATGGGGGTTACAGGTGTATGTGCTGTGTAATGGATGTAGGTTACAGGTGTTTGTGCTGCGTAATGGATGGAAGTCACAGGTGTTTGTGCTGTGCAATGGATGGAGGTTACAGATGTTTGTGCTGTGTAATGGATGGAGGTCACAGGTGTTTGTGCGGTGTAATGGATGGAGGTCACAGGTGTTTGTGCTGTGTGATGGATGGGGGTTACACGTGTTTGTGCTGTGCAATGGGTGGAGGTTACAGATGTTTGTGCTGTGTAATGGATGGAGGTTACAGGTGTTTGTGCTGTGTAATGGATGGAGGTTACAGATGTTTGTGCTGTGTAATAGATGGAGGTTACAGGTGTTTGTGCTGTGTAATAGATGGAGGTTACTTGTGTTTGTGCTGTGTAGTGGATGGAGGTCACAGGTGTTTGTGCGGTGTAATGGATGGAGGTCACAGGTGTTTGTGCTGTGTGATGGATGGGGGTTACACGTGTTTGTGCTGTGTAATGGGTGGAGGTTACAGATGTTTGTGCTGTGTAATGGATGGAGGTTACAGGTGTTTGTGCTGTGTAATGGATGGAAGTTACAGATGTTTGTGCTGTGTAATAGATGGAGGTTACAGATGTTTGTGCTGTGTAATAGATGGAGGTTACAGATGTTTGTGCTGTGTAATAGATGGAGGTTACAGATGTTTGTGCTGTGTTATAGATGGAGGTTACAGGTGTTTGTGCTGTGTAATGGATGGAGGTTACAGATGTTTGTGCTGTGTAATGGATGGAGGTTTCTGGTGTCTGTGCTGTGTAATGGATGGAAGTTACAGATGTTTGTGCTGTGTAATAGATGGAGGTTACAGATGTTTGTGCTGTGTAATAGATGGAGGTTACAGATGTTTGTGCTGTGTAATAGATGGAGGTTACAGATGTTTGTGCTGTGTTATAGATGGAGGTTACAGGTGTTTGTGCTGTGTAATGGATGGAGGTTACAGATGTTTGTGCTGTGTAATAGATGGAGGTTACTTGTGTTTGTGCTGTGTAGAGAATCGAGGTTACAGGTGTTTGTGCTGTGTAATGGATGGAAGTTACAAATGTTTGTGCTGTGTAATAGATGGAGGTTACAGGTGTTTGTACTGTGTAATGGATGGAGGTTAGAGATGTTTGTGCTGTGTAATGGATGGAGGTTACAGATGTTTGTGCTGTGTAATGGATGGAGGTTACAGATGTTTGTGCTGTGTAATAGATGGAGGTTACAGATGTTTGTGCTGTGTTATAGATGGAGGTTACAGGTGTTTGTGCTGTGTAATGGATGGAGGTTTCTGGTGTCTGTACTGTGAAATGGATAGAGGTTACAGATGTTTGTGCTGTGTAATGGATGGAGGATACAGATGTTTGTGCTGTGTAATGGATGGAGGTTACAAGTGTTTGTGTTGTGTAATGGATGGAGGTAACAAGTGTTTGTGACGTGTAATGGATGGATATTAGTGATGCTTTTCCTGTGTAATGTGAGGAGTTTAGTGGAGTTTGTGGTAAGCAAAGTTTCTCTACTCTCTAATTCTGTTCTGCTCTCACAGCATCTCCTGCTCTCTTGCTCAAGCTTATAAATAAATGAATGACAGTAAACAAAATAAAATCGTATAATCATCAGGGATTAAAGGCCCCAGTCATCTCTGAAAAAACATCACATATTTCGCATCATTATCATTGCCGTTTTGATGAGGAAAACTTGGAACGGAACTGAAAAGGTTTTCTTATAATCGCGGCTGTCTGCCAGGAATAATACAACTCAATCTTTCAACAACTCACTGTGGTAAATTGGTTTTGAATCTTTTCAAATCTTTATCTGTATGAATAATCCCTTTCCCTTAATCTACTTTCCTCTCTCCCTAAACAAGTACTCCCATATGTGGGAGTATAAGTGCAGTTACTTCACTCACCCCACAGGTGGCACTGTCACCCCTGATAATCTTTCATCTTCACCACTGTGTGAAGTGTGGTATTTTAGTGTAGCACAGTACATCACTGCTTATTAAGAAAACCTAGAAAAGGAAAACAATAAAAAAAAAATAAATAAATATATATATATATATATATATGTATATATAGGCTCCAGCTCACCCCGTGACCCTAGTGAGGAATAAGCGGGTATAGAAAATGGATGGATGGATATATATATTACACATCTGGTTTGCAAAATTTACTGTATTTATTTGCAAAAATACTAAAGAATAGATTAAAATGCTGAAAGACTTGTTATCATGTCAACAAACACAGTGTGCAGATAGTCAGAGAGGAAGCCTCCTGCGCTGCAGATGCTGTAGCACAGCTGTTAGTCCCCACAGTTTGATTGGTCTCTCTGCCTGTGATGTAATTGCATGTGCATTCTCAGGCTGTGCATTGTCCAGAACACATTCTTCTTTGCCTGTCTTCCTGATGGGTATTGTTGTGAGCTGAGGCAAAACCGGGTGTAGTTTCATACGTGGACCATAGAAGTTTACTTGTGATTTTACCGCTGCTCTTATCACCGGTTTGTGTTTAAGGACACGAAACAGGAGCGTAATTCGCTGTGCTCAGGAGCAGATGAAGCTGGAGTCTTCGCTGCTCCTCATGTAGTCCCTTTCTTTGGTTATTTGTTGCGTGGCTGTAATTACCTCGGGGATCCTGCTACCACTGCAAAAGAAAATGTAGGGTTTCAGTGTTTGTGGTGCTCGCCTGCATCTGGAGGAGGAGTGAAGCGTATTCTCTCTCAGCGCAGGCAGGAAAACCACAGCTTTTTACAGCAGACTGTGGAGTGGCTTGTGTGTTAATACGCTTCTGCTGTAGTATGTGGAAGGTGAATTGTGCCATTATATGCAGGCAGAACTACAAAATTCAAGTCATCTACTGTTCTTGCAGGAATATAATGTCAACTTCTGTTTAAAGCGAGCAAAGGTATGCTGCCTGAGAATATTCAAAAGCTCTTTACGCATAAAGAAGGGAGTTATAACCTCAGGGGGTGTGGTAACTTTAAGATTCAACTGGTGAGAACCACCAGGAAGAGTTTGTGTGTGTCTGTCTGTGGGGTGAAGCTTTGGAACAGACTGGAGGCAGGGCTCAAACAATGTCCAAATATTTATCAGTTCAAATCAAGATACAAAAAACTTATAGTGTCAAAGTACAGAGAAGAGGAAAATGGTGTTTGATTGTGATAAGTGATATAGCGTGGTATACATTTAATGGATCAAGTGAATTAACCTCACTGATTATTATTATATGTAAGAGGGCATAAGCTACAACATAGTGAATAATGGAACCAAGTTATTATATTGTACTAGTATATGTATTATTGCTGGTTAATGGTAATTGATTGTGATATTTGTGATTGATGTTATTCCTATTGACGTTATTGCTGCTGCTGTGGCTGTTGTTGTTATCGTTGTCATCATTATATAAATACATAACAATCAAATTTTTTTTTTTTTTTTTTTCCTAGAAACAAACTATATTTATCCAGATAAAGATATTGGTGATGATGGTTATATATAAATTAAAGGGGAACCAACACTTAGAGAACTTTAATATGTACACAAAATAAACGAGTATCCCACACTCAACACAACTTGTAGTACAGGGCAGGCAAGGGGAGCTGTGCTGCTCGAGGATAACCCCCTCTGGCTGCAGGCTCCCAATATTGTCTCTTTTAATGCACAGCAAAGGACACTTAGCAGAGAGTGGTCCTGTGGCTCGGGGGCGCCCCCCCTCTGGCAGCAGGTTCACAAAAAACACATTGGAGCCTCTGATGAACAAGGCACACCGTCAAAACTAAAACTTGTTACCATGGTCACCAATCTGTGATTACTATAGGTACTTCTCCTGAATAACATGGATTATATGTTATATGCTAACATAAATGATATTGTCTGAAGTTAAACATTTATAATTATCTATAATTACTGTATGGTGATGATGATGATGATGATGATGACCATTCTGACTGCTATATAAGCATGTTGCAACCACATAATTTTAAAGAATGAATTGGGGGTGGGAGTAAATAAGCTTGTCTTCTTCCCACTCCTTTTCGAGCTCATTTTTGTTTAATTTCTATTATTATTTTCTATTATTATTATTACTATTATACTATTATGTGTGTATGTCAGTGTGTATATGTATATATGTATATATGTGCATATGTATATGTATGTGTATGTGTATATATATGTATATATTTGTTTTCCAATTATAGGGACACAATGAACACAGCACAATGTATGAATGAACAAGGCTGCTACAGCTTTCGCATGCACTTGTTCCGGTATTTGTATTTGTATTGTATGTACTCATACTTTATATACTTATACGTTGTAGACTCGAAATAAATCTCTATCAATCAATCAATCAATCAATCAATATTATATTAGTTTGTTTTTGCAGAGAGTGAAAGATGGAGATGTTTCTGTAACACACAAAACCAAGGTTTGAGAGCTTGAGCCATGTCTTTCTCAATCACTGGATGTGAGTCTGATTAAACATCCATTTTACATGCTAAAGAAGAGACTGAAGGCAAAAAAAATCCTGAAACAGGAAGTGAAGATGCCTGGCAGAGCATCGCAAGGGAAGAGACCCAACGTCTGGTGATGTCTGTGTGTCCCAAATTTCAAGCAGTCATTGCATACAAAGGGTATTTGTCTGTGTGTGTGCGTGTGCGTGTGTGTGTGTGTGTGTGTGTGTGTGCGTGTGCGTGTGTGTGTGTGTGTGTGTGTGTGTGTGTGTGTGTGTGTGTGTGTGTGTGTATAGGGGGGGGGGGGGGGGGTCTGTCCAACAGGTGCTTTAATTTCTGACCGTTCATCTAATGTGGATAGAAAATCTTGATATTAAGGCACAGAGCCTCAGCACCTCAGAATCTGTCATTGTACCCTTTGGTGAGAATACAGTGCCAAGATGAAAAATGACTCCCTGTCCAATGAATTATGAAGCTCACTCTATTTCAACCATTTCAATTTCACACGTGAAGTATTTTCTACTTGCACATATTTTCAAAGGCCCATCTCTGAAAACAGCAAGCAGATCAAGAAGATGCATATTTGCATCAGGAATCATAACTGAATTAGAAGATCCAGGAGGGAATGAACTTTAGCCTCGTGAGAGAGCTCAAAGATGGGAGGAGCCTAATTTTGTGTGTCCCCAATAATCCCCCATCACCTTGAGCTGCAGTCAACTCCCTGTTGTGAAACTAGGGTTTGGGCTACCAGCCCTCGGTGAGTCCTGTTCTTGAGCCACTGTTGTGTTCCGGGGTTCTGGCCTTTGGCCAGAACAGTATTGTTTATGGTTTTAACAGTGTCATGTTCCAAGTTTCATAGTTCATAGTTTCATAGTTCATGCCACAGTTTTAAACAGTTTCTTGTTTCAGGATTTTACATTCCATGTCCATGTTTTTACTTTTCCATGTTTTTGTTTTCGCCAGGTCTGCCATGCCACTCCACCGCTTGTCTGCGTTCCGCCCCGTGCCTTCGTTGCTGCACATTTCTGAGCTCTGGTTGGCTTTGTGGTTTCTCCCTTCCTTCTGTGCTGTGCTGATTCGGGGCTCTCTAAGCTTAATTGGCAATTAACTGTTTTTAAGTTACTAACATTTACTAACACTCACTGGGTGGTGTAATTCTTAGATAGGCACATTACTAATACTACTAATTTAGACAGGGAGTTTATTGTCATGATTCCTGCTTTGCTATTTCAAGATCTCGCTGTGCTTTTCTGTTCTTCACATTCATGCTTGCTTCCAAACTGCATACTTAATTGGTACTTAAGCTGAGCACGCTCATTCTCTTAATGAGCAGGTCATGTCATCCAATCTCTGTCCATGTCTTGATCTTGCCATCCCTCTTGTTTCTCTCTCTCCAGGTGTTACCCCTCATGTCATGATTTCCAAGCCTTTATCTGGATGCGGTGGAAGTTGGCTGGCAGACAGTGTCTCAAGTTTGTTTCTAGTCGCGTCTCTTTGCATGTGCAAATTTAGCCAAGTTCTTGTTGTCAAGTCCCCTAGCATTTCTAGTTTCAAGTCTCGTCCTAGCCTCTTGTTTTGTATATATATATTTAGTCTTGTTATTTATTTTTCTTGATCTTCTCGCCTGGAGTTTCCAGTGCCTTTTGTTTTTTGCCTTTTTGCATTTATTGTTTATAGCTCTGTGTAGCTTACCTCAGTTTGTTTTTTGCAACCCTTTGGGCCAAGTTTTTTGTTGGCCCTCGTGCCTGTTTTGTTTTTGTTTATAAATAAATCCTCATTCCCTTTTCCCGCATCTGGTGTCACTGATTCCATATCAGCCACTTTGCTATAAAAATCCTTAGATATGCTTCCTCAAAAACACCCCTTACTTTACACAGTATAAAACAATTGCTCTAGATTTTCCTGCATTGAGAACAGAGATTGCCAAGTGGATTGTGCACATTTTGCTGATGGTGGACGTTTCTAATGAAGCACAACAGATTTATTTGGTTCTGAATAGCTTGTATGGAGATTTAGGAATTCCTTATGACGTCCTCAACATTTTCGGGTCATAAATATGTCAGATAATAGCAATAGACGTTAACACAGCAGTTCCCAGCTCTGTTTCTGGTAGTCCATTGTCATGTAGATTTTTGATTGTATCTTATTTCAGTACAACTGATTCTGCTAATTAGCTGATGTTAATTTAGTTATGCTTCATTAGGATTGAAGGAAAACTCTATCAGACAGTAGCTCGTTAGGAGCTGGGTCGGAAAGCACCATCACACAGACACTGTTCTCGATCCCCCTGTCGCGTGGCTGAGTTTCTTACGATACCCAAAGGTACTTGTTGATATCATAACCCCATCTGTTATTAAGGTGTCCAGTGTCATGTTTGTGCGGAAAAATGCACCGTCCGAGGGTTAAACCCTCATGAGCTTCTGCGTGTGTTTGGGTTAAACCCTCATGAGCTTCTGCGTGTGTTTGGGTTAAACCCTCATGTGCATCTGCGTGTGTTTGGGTTAAACCCTCATGAGCTTCTGCCTGTGTTTGGGTTAAACCTCATGAGCCTCTCTGTGTGTTTGGGTTAAACCCTCATGAGTTTCTGCGTGTGTTTGGGTTAAACCCTCATGAGCTTCTGCCTGTGTTTGGGTTAAACCCTCATGAGCTTCTGCGTGTGTTTGGGTTAAACCCTCATGAGCTTCTCTGTGTGTTTGGGTTAAACCCTCATGAGTTTCTGCGTGTGTTTGGTTTAAACCCTCATGTGCATCTGCATGTGTTTGGGTTAAACCCTCATGAGCTTCTGCCTGTGTTTGGTTTAAACCCTCATGAGCTTCTGCGTGTGTTTGGGTTAAACCCTCATGAGCTTCTGCATGTGTTTTGGTTAAACCCTCATGAGCTTCTGCGTGTGTTTGGGTTAAACCCTCATGAGTTTCTGCGTGTGTTTGGTTTAAACCCTCATGTGCATCTGCGTGTGTTTGGTTTAAACCCTCATGTGCATCTGCGTGCGTTTGGGTTAAACCCTCATGAGCTTCTGCGTGTGTTTGGGTTAAACCCTCATGAGCTTCTGCGTGTGTTTTGGTTAAACCCTCATGAGCTTCTCTGTGTGTTTGGGTTAAACTCTCATGAGCTTCTCTGTGTGTTTGGGTTAAACCCTCATGAGCTTCTGCCTGTGTTTGGTTTAAACCCTCATGAGCTTCTCTGTGTGTTTGGGTTAAACCCTCATGAGCTTCTCTGTGTGTTTGGGTTAAACTCTCATGAGCTTCTGCGTGTGTTTGGGTTAAACCCTCATGAGTTTCTGCGTGTGTTTGGTTTAAACCCTCATGAGCTTCTGCGTGTGTTTGGGTTAAACCCTCATGAGCTTCTCTGTGTGTTTGGGTTAAACTCTCATGAGCTTCTCTGTGTGTTTGGGTTAAACTCTCATGAGCTTCTGCGTGTGTTTGGGTTAAACCCTCATGAGCTTCTGCGTGTGTTTGGGTTAAACCCTCATGAGCTTCTGCGTGTGTTTGGGTTAAACCCTCATGAGTTTCTGCGTGTGTTTGGGTTAAACCCTCATGAGCTTCTCTGTGTGTTTGGGTTAAACCCTCATGAGTTTCTGCGTGTGTTTGGTTTAAACCCTCATGTGCATCTGCATGTGTTTGGGTTAAACCCTCATGAGCTTCTGCCTGTGTTTGGTTTAAACCCTCATGAGCTTCTGCGTGTGTTTGGGTTAAACCCTCATGAGCTTCTGCATGTGTTTTGGTTAAACCCTCATGAGCTTCTGCGTGTGTTTGGGTTAAACCCTCATGAGTTTCTGCGTGTGTTTGGTTTAAACCCTCATGTGCATCTGCATGTGTTTGGGTTAAACCCTCATGAGCTTCTGCCTGTGTTTGGTTTAAACCCTCATGAGCTTCTGCGTGTGTTTGGGTTAAACCCTCATGAGCTTCTGCATGTGTTTTGGTTAAACCCTCATGAGCTTCTGCGTGTGTTTGGGTTAAACCCTCATGAGTTTCTGCGTGTGTTTGGTTTAAACCCTCATGTGCATCTGCGTGCGTTTGGGTTAAACCCTCATGAGCTTCTGCGTGTGTTTGGGTTAAACCCTCATGAGCTTCTGCGTGTGTTTTGGTTAAACCCTCATGAGCTTCTCTGTGTGTTTGGGTTAAACTCTCATGAGCTTCTCTGTGTGTTTGGGTTAAACCCTCATGAGCTTCTGCCTGTGTTTGGTTTAAACCCTCATGAGCTTCTCTGTGTGTTTGGGTTAAACCCTCATGAGCTTCTCTGTGTGTTTGGGTTAAACTCTCATGAGCTTCTGCGTGTGTTTGGGTTAAACCCTCATGAGTTTCTGCGTGTGTTTGGTTTAAACCCTCATGAGCTTCTGCGTGTGTTTGGGTTAAACCCTCATGAGCTTCTCTGTGTGTTTGGGTTAAACTCTCATGAGCTTCTCTGTGTGTTTGGGTTAAACTCTCATGAGCTTCTGCTTGCGTTTGGGTTAAACCCTCATGAGTTTCTGCGTGTGTTTGGGTTAAACTCTCATGAGCTTCTGCTTGCGTTTGGGTTAAACCCTCATGAGTTTCTGCGTGTGTTTGGGTTAAACTCTCATGAGCTTCTGCGTGTGTTTGGGTTAAACCCTCATGAGCTTCTCTGTGTGTTTGGGTTAAACCCTCATGAGCTTCTGCGTGTGTTTGGGTTAAACCCTCATGAGCTTCTCTGTGTGTTTGGGTTAAACTCTCATGAGCCTCTCTGTGTGTTTGGGTTGAACCTCATGAGCCTCTCTGTGTGTTTGGGTTAAACCTCATGAGCCTCTCTGTGTGTTTGGGTTGAACCTCATGAGCTTCTCTGTGTGTTTGGGTTAAACCTCATGAGCCTCTCTGTGTGTTTGGGATAAACCCTCATAAGCTTCCCTGTGTTTGGGTTAAACCTCATGAGCTTCTTTGTGTGTTTGTCAGAAGTTATTCTGAGATCTTGCACGGTACACTGTGAATTCTATTTTGGTTAATCCAGAACTTTCCCTTTTCTTTATTTTTCCTCATGTAGTATTAATGGGGAGGCCTTTTGTTCTTTAAATCCGCCTGTCTGTTTTTACATTTCGCCATTTAGAGCGTCATGATCAGAAACACAATCGATACAGTGTGCTGTCATATTTCCTACATTCAGCCACTGGGTGGTGCTGTTATCCTTGGATTCATATCGAATTTTGCAGACAATAGCCTTGACACTGAGCACACATTTATATTCTTTATTTCCACCCACAGGCGAAAGGGGGCATGTTGGCAGAAACGGTTGCACACTCTTGAGATGGTAAAAAGTTACAGTGAATTGAGCTCATCCGGTCAGGTGTGTGCATCCCCTCTGGTGGCAGAGCAGAGCTGTGATTGGTGGAGAGCACAGGCAGCATCTATCGGAGTCCGCAGAGCCTGCGCAGGATGCAGCTGCGCTGAGCTTTAATATGGGACGCCTGTGCAGGCAGTAATGCAGGCAGTGGTATGGATTTATTCTATTGTTAGTATGATATAGGCATCTTGTGTCCTAATAGTGGGTGAGATAAAGTTTCTCAGGTCTGTTCTAGTCAGCATCAGTCACATGTCTGTGAGTCTGTGAGAGGATGTGTCCAGATTCTGCTCGCGGTGATCAGTCAGAGCAGCAGCGTGGGATTCGCTCTGGCCAGGAGTTGATATTCTCTTCTGAGATGAAAACAAAAGAGCATTAAAAGAGCAGGAAAGACTGCAGTGAGCTCACAGACGCCGTCTGTACTCAGTCCTCCTCAGGCATTACTGACCAACCCGAAGAAAAGGGAGAACAAACAGTAACCAGTGTAGGTGCGCGGAGGGGCGGCTGCTCATCCATTTAAATTCAGACTCTGAGCCTGAACTTTTAAACACCTCATTGAGAATGAAAGCAGAGAAGAAGAATGTTTTTACTGGACTGATGCTCATCCGTATAACTGCTTACAGCCACAGCATGGGAGCCAGTATTTACACAAAGTAAAATGAAATACAGCTTAAAACAGGCTTCTAATTTAAAGCCAGTGACATCGCAGTGATAAATATTTATAGAAGACAGAAAAACTCTTCTTGAAAATTTAACTGGAATAATTAATAAGAAAAAGGGGTGCATGTTAATGAAATCTGCAACAAATCTGCATCTCATTCTAATGAAGCCTCCTGGACAGTCCAGATTCCACACCATCACTTCACCTTCAGCGCATACTTTATACTCCTCTATATACCCCTGAAGGTGCTGGAATTAAGGCGGGGAAACTTCCCTGGTATGTCATGGCGGGTGATTGTAAATGATAGGATTATTCGGGCTGTGCCCACTTCAAACCCCACTGAGATTTAGACTTGCCGAACGTACATCAGCGCAGTTCCCTGTCATGGGTAATCCCATAATGCAATGCAGGGATAAAACTTGCAATTTCCTTTGCAATGTAATAACCTGTCCAAAGCTTTATGCTTTTACCTGTGGTACAGAACACAGCAGTGGTAGTAATAATGTAATGTAGCATAATGCATGACGATGTCCGGCTCGATTACGGTTTCTCTGCTGTAGAAACGCATTTTAGGGAACTCCTGACAAACGCTTCCGGTGCTGATGATGCATCCAGTGAACATGTGACCGAACGTTAATCGATCCCAGGTGCCTCAGCGCTGGGGGGGTCCTCTCCTGTGCACTTACATGGAGCAGCTCTCAGCCGACGACCTGTTACTGCACTCAGACACTCCATCTCACTTTAACTGCACTCACAGAGGACTAGGACTGCCCGCACTGAGGAGAGAGGTTCCGCAAATTGATTTGTTGGAAAGGTGACATTATGACAGTGACATGCCGAGAGTTACTGGCAAATTCTACTGCCAACTGTTGTCCATGGAGATTGAAAGCCTTTTCGCATTATTTTATGCCTCTGTTTCCCATTAGTGTGGCTGAAGTAGCCGAACTGGCTAATGTAAGAGAGTGTCCACACATTGAGTCATGTAGTGTACAGTATGTACTGTGGAATTTCAGTGCACTGTGATTCAAATGTCAGAGCTCAAACTGTTAACAGCGGCGCCTGCAGCCGTACGACCGTACGCACTGTGTGTACCAAAAATTATAGAGTGCACCGCTTGAATCGTGGTGCTGATGCGGTGCATACCATAGACTGTATAGAAAGATGGATGCAGCGCCTGGGTCTGAAATGTGAGGCCGATGTGTAAATCTCAAACATTTGCATTATATTCAATCATCAGCAGATGACAACATCAGTGGTTGCAGAAAGTAGTTTAATGCTATTTACGTCTATGAGAAAATTACCCCAATTTGCCACCTGATTTATTATTTCAATAATGATTTTCCACATGATTTTATGGTATCTATCGCAAGTTTCAAGTCTTCTTCGATATATCATGATGCTCATTTTTGTAAATTATGGTCCCAAATAGACTAGAATAAAGGATAAAGCCAGAATATTCTTAAGAGGCGTGGCTATCCTCTGGTCCTCGTCCGATACGGTCAGATCCAGTGCCACGGTCCTCCTCAGATGTACAATTCACACTCTCGTCCAATAGGAATCACATCTGGTTTCAAAATGACAAAATGGTGCTGTTCAAATTGTCAAAATCAAGGCCTCCTAAATGGTCTGCTGAAACCCATGGGGGACGTCATGGTAGCTTCGTCCATCTTTTTATACAGTCTATGGTGCTCACATTCCAGCTGGGGAGAGAGAAAGGGAGAGAAAGAGAGAGAGAGAGAGAGAGGGAGAGAGAGAGAGAGAGAGAGAGAGAGAGAGCTTGTGCTGAGGGACAGGGAGGGGCAGAATCGAGACGGGGACGGGGTCTGCAGGACGAAGAAAACTCATTGGTTAGGGGAGTGACAAAAAATTAATATGATATTTTCCCCCCGCTCTTCTCACCGCGTCAGCATGGGGTCCCTCCAGATTGCTGAGCAGTGAGAGCAGTCAGCGCACAGTTTTACTCGTGTGCGAAAAATCTATCTGTCTATCCATAAGCTTAAACTGAAGCGAAGATTCAAACAACTGAATTTATTTCAGACCCTCCCCAAAAAGCCTAAAGGCATGACGCTCAGTCGTCGTCTGCTTGCCAGCCTCCACCACCATCTGAGGCGGCAGTGGGCGGCGACTGAATCTGTTCGCTCCCTTTATTGACCATCTCACAGCAGAAGAGCAGGATCCTGTCTGTGTAGCACTGCCGCGTCCGAAGGGCCAATATTTGCTGCCAGATAAAATATCGGTCTCGTCTGACAATTTATGGCAGGAAATAAAAGCCGAGACGCACGTCTGATGCTGCTGCAGCAGACACGGAGCTGGAGCCGTGGAAACGGTTAACTGAGCTCCAGCCAACATGTAATGACATTTGTCAAGCCCCCGATAGCTCAGCAAATTTCTACCGAAACATCCACTGCGTTCTGAAAGTCTTGTTGACCACGCCTGTGTCCAACGCGTCTGCTGAGCGATCATTCAGCTCGATGAGGCGTCTCAAAACTTATTTGTACAGCAAGGTGACTGACGAAAGACTAGCTGGACATGCCCTCATGAACAGACGCACAGACAGGGAGGTCGACAGCGAGGAAATATTGAAGCAATTTGATGCAACTGGCAAGAGGAGAATTCACTTTAATTAGGCAACTGCGTCCTTGCGCTCCATTGAAAAAAAAAAACAAAAAAACAAAAACAGTTCCCTATAGGCCTAATTTACATGCGTGTTTTTTTTTGGGGGGGGGGGATTTTTCTCTGCTGGTGCCCCTGACTGAAAATGTGAGAATTGACTGAGAATTGTTACTTTTGATAGTTCAGACGCTCAGATAAACTGGCGCTGCAGTCAGAGAGGAAGGCCCACACAGAGCGCTCCCACATCGGATTGTCCTGTATTTTCAAATGACTCAGAGTGACCCGACTGCTGTTTGTCGTGAGTTCTGCTGCTTTGATGGACTGTCCCAGGATCAGTGCAGACCCTAGATAGCTAATACTGCAAATTTGGGTGAACTTGCCGGATTAGCCTGCACTTCAGAGTCATGAGCCAGAGTTGAAACGTGGGATTGTTTTGCATTCACAGCGTCACCTGCAGTAAATTCCTGAGGTCACCGAGGGTCCAGAACACGCCACACAAACTGCACAAATTACATCACAAATCGATCAGAACTTTCTGCACAAAGAAAAAGTTGTTAAACAGAAGCAACATCAGCGCCAGTAGGTAGAGATGGTACATGCAAAGACTGATGCCAGAGAGAGCCCTACGCCTACATCTGAAAATGATCCGATCTATTCCTGACTCCGTGGTAAATCGATAGAGCATCCTCTCTTTTCTAATCTAACCGTCTTCTCAAAAATAAAAACAACCGAACCAGCTCAAGCCTGCCCCAGAACACACGGACGGGTAAAACAGACTTCTGAATGTAATGATCAGAAGCACGCGCACTGCGCCACTGGCCGTTCCTGATTCAGTCAGCCGCAGCGGTTTTAGCGAAAGGGCTGGCTGGGTGCAGGTGCGCATCGGTTAACCAAACGGCCGGTGTGGAGGCCTGATCAGGTGCACCTGCAGAGGGAAGATGCTGACACTGGAGGGCAGAGCACACCGATAATAAATCACAGAGTTTAACAGAGGGACGTGATTGTGGCTCGGACGCCTGGGACAGAACAGCTTTGGGGAGCATCGGTTTATTAGCCTCTGGAATCAGATTATATATTTTTGAAGCTCATGGAAGCATCAGAACTGATGGCTGAGACATGACGGGATAGAAATGAACTGGTGGAATGAGTGGTGGAATGAGGTGTGAAATCTCCATCAGCTTATGTTCACCACAAACGGGATTATCATAAACCAGGAAATGCAAAGTTTCTGCTTGTATAAAAAAAGCATTAAACAAGGGAGAAATAAAGGCCACTTCACTCTGATGTCACCCTCTGACTGTCACCCGGCTCTGTGAGAACTTCAGCACCACGAAGGAGCGTTTTATGGGGGCGGCC